>CM057093.1:16432988-17032988 GCA_029959045.1 Taenioides sp. WSHXM2023
GGCGGATAGCTCCATTCTCAGAGCCCAACAGCAGAAGCCTCTTTGTGGGTAGAACTGCCAGGCTGGTCAGGGTGCCACGGAAGTTCTCTGAGCTTAACTTTGTGCTGCTAATGGGGCTTAGTGAAATGTCTGCCATGGAGTACACCCCGATTTTATTAGAAACTGTTCCTGATACAATCTCAGACCCATAAATGTCAAATGCATGGACGTGATCAGACTGTGACTTGTACTGCCGAAGAGGCTTGTTTTCCACATCTTTCCACACAGTGAGCGTGTAGTCGGTGGAGGAGCTGATGATCAGGTTTCCTTCTGCTGCCTGAAACATAAAAAAAAGATGTTGATTTTACATCCATATGAAACCTTCTCAGTATGCCAAATGTGTATCAGTAATAGATAATGCTTTTAATTTTTTCACTTTTCATTATTAATCGAATTTATTGTTGTTTCATTTTTTAGAGATACTCGTTGTTTTAGTGCTAATAGAACCACTGTTCGCTTTTGGATTTGTAACTTGTAATTTGTAACGTGTCCATGTTTGCCTAAACCTGTGCCGCTAAAACCAGCAATACAATCCTTGACCTAATTTGAGGTTAAATAAAGTTTGCTCATCCTTGCTGTGTTGACAGCAGATCGGTACATGCTTCAACCTTTTCCAGTATTTGTACTACCCACCTACAAGTAACAAACACAAAAAGCACAGCTAAGATCAGGCTCAGAAAGAGGTATTCTACTAATTATAATCATAATGGTGAATAGGAACTCCTGCACCACCACATGTGTATTTTATAAAGAGTGTGTTCACTTACAAGTCCACATCTGACAGAGTTATTTTGGTACATTGTTCCCAACCCACTTACTGTGTAAAAAACAGGCTGACAGCAGCAAGCAACAACATATATCTACTACAACTATTTTTGTATGCCTTCCAGTTACCCTGGTCAGAAAATACACTCCTGGAGGATACAAAACAATGATGTATGTACACAGCATACTTGTATACCTTCATTTGAAGAATATCACTTTCGTGAGCTGGCCAGCCCTTCAGAACAAGTCCTGTGCGTGCATCAAGCAGCACAATGAAGCCGGTTGAGAATCCTGCTGCCACAGTGCGCCCTGCTGGACTCACAGCCAGATAGCGGATGAGACCAGCATTCGCATTGTTTTGAGCCACACGGAACTCATGCTGGGGACAAATGTACTCATTGTCAGTGTCACATGACCTTAGTATATACAGGTATCATTTGGTACAGGGCAACAGAGAGAGTAAATATGTAGATATAGTATACCTGCAGCCCTGGTTTGCGAGGATCAATAAAACGAAGAACAGAATCTGCGCTGCCCAACACTACGCTGGAGTGAGGAGCTGGCATTGTGGTGACAGATGTTATTGGGTTTTTACCATCCACAGCTTCATAAGAACGAATAAGTTTTCCTATTTAAAAACAAAATTAGTAAGGAACCAAAAACATATTTAGGATTTATATGGCAACTTTCATGCCTTACCTGTGTATTGGTCCCACAGGTGCACTGTGCCATCACAGCTCACCACCTCCTGAGAACAGTCCAGCTGCCCAACATAAAACACAGATTTCCGATGTTCCGAGTAGGTCAGTCTGGGTTCCACCTCTTGTGTGCCATCACCATGGTTATAGAGAGGCCACAGCTTCACTGTCTTGTCTTTACTGCCTGAAAGGAAATAGTCCTCCCCTGCCAGCGGTGCTATACATTTGGCTGTTCCTGAATGACCAAGGAAGCTCTGTAAGCGGATCTGGTGAAAGTGAAAATGATCCTGCTGGTTTAGGCCAATCTCATACTGCCAATAAGCCAGCCAGTTTCCCTGAAGAGAGCGGCCACTGCGTGGGAGCTCCTGCTTTAAAGCACTGTCCTCAGGGGTATGCCCAGTCATCCACGGACTGGAAAAAGAATTTGTGGCTACAGTTGTAAATGTGGAAGAAGTGGTAACGATTGGGCCAGTATTACTAGAGTGTCCCCAAGAGCTGGACAGGCTAGATGTGCCACCAAAATCTGCATCCTGAGACACCTGAATACGGTTACCTATGAGGTGGCTGCCAAAAGTGCCTGACTCAGAATCTGGGGGGTGGAAGGTAGTTGAGGATGAAGGAAATGGACTGGATACTTGTCTGCTAAAACTAGACGACACAGCGACAGGCTCCACTCTGGAGGAAGTCACATTTGTGATGTCTTGTCTGGGAGTGTAGGACTGAGACAGCTGCCACACCAACTCATGGTTGGGAACTAGTCTCCGAATAGCAAAGTCACCTAGGAAGACAGAAATGTAAGTATAAAGTTACATTTGGAACAGATTTTTAGTGATAAACTTTTACACACCTATGAGGCAGTAGAATGGTATATAGGATGCATGAGCCATTTGTGAATTAAATACAGTTTGCAGCTCTTCCAGCACTCCCACTTCATATGTGACATTTGATTCTTCAGGGGTACAAATATCCACCACAGCCACCTCTCCTACCATTCTCCGAGAAGCACTGTCCAGCTATAGTGTATAAAACAGAAAGCCAGCAACAGGGGGAAAAAATAAAAGGTTTAAATTACACACTAAAATGTGTAATATGATTTATAAAATATAGTGTCCAAAAAAATTCCTTCATTTTAAGCCATCATACATTTGAATAGATAGATACATTATCTAAAAACAAACATTAATATTCCACTGTGAAAAAGTACATACCTGGGGCTTCAAAGAATGCAGCAGTGAGAAAACTGCAAAGAACCTCCGTAGAGTGTCAGCCATGTGTTGCTGGACCATCTCTCTCCCAATGCGCAGACAAATAAGAGCCAGCAGGCTGAGTGTTTTGAGACACACAGCAGTACGAGTCTGGACCCCACTAGGAAATCTGTTAGCAGGTAACACAAAGGGTATGCAGAATACACAAATCATTCTTCTGAATCCCCTTTAGTTTATTAATTTTACACCAAATAAATAATTTTACTGAAGCTTTGTGCTAAATATAATTACCCCATTTTGGGAGTTGTCAGTAAATCCAGTAGTGGCAAAAGAACATCTTGGTTAATCTTCATCAGCATATCCATTAAAGTGGTATCGGAGAGAAATACAATAATTTTCTGTGTAAGTGCAACAGCACCAAGCAAACTGGCCTCCTTGCGTGTGTTTAGACGCTGAGAGGAAGGAGGGGATACCTGAAATTACAAGAAATATCATGCAAATAATGCCATTAGTGAAAAGAAAATTTATAACAAAAATCCCAAAGTTAATATCTTACCAGGTATCCAATATAAGGCAGGTACTGATATGTGAGCACCGGCTCTCCATACAGCTGTGCAATGTAAATAAGACAATCCAGCACTGGCCCTGCAGTCTGGTCGCCCACTACAGGTTTCTTCTCATACACACTGCCCATTTCCACACTCTCTGTTCTGCACTCCACATGTGATGGTGTCACAAACTGGTGGTTTTTAGGTCCTGCAATTACAATATCATTACCAATGCTATCACTGCTACAATATCATGTTCAATGCTAAACAAATGTCACATAAAATGTTGTCATTTTAAAAATCATTCATTTACCAAGGTAACAGTTGGTAAGCAACCGTAGTAGATTCCGAGCCACATAGCGTGAAGTCACCGTTGGCCCAAGCTTTGCAGATAGCCATCGAACTGTTTTGCAGATCGTGTCTGTAAACCAAAAACATGCTTAACTCTAGTCTACATTTACATTACATGTGTATTTAGACATTACAACTCACCTAATAGAATTTTTCTCTCTCTCTCTTCTGATTTTTCCGATGGATCATGATCAGCCTCTTCCTCCTCCTCCACAATTTCTTTCTCACTCTGATCCAGAACCATGCCATTCACAAAGTCACCCCCCATAGTGGTGACTGTGGTTCCTGAGGCCTCTGTGCTCTCAGACACAGCTAGATCTCCTGTTGAATTAGGAGGTTCATCTGGTTCATCTCTACCTTCACTGGTCTCAGTCACTTCCTCTTCCTCCATCTCTGCTCCCTCCTCGCCTTCACTGGCCTGTTTGAGATCTTGACTACTGTCTGCAGATTTCAGACTGGCTCGATCCCTCATCGAGTCGACATCACCCAGTGATAGTTCACTTGTGCTACTTTTGTCACTAAGTTTGCCTACACTCAGAGACTCCTGATCTTGATCCTTGGCTACAGCATTTTGGTTGGGTTGTTTTCCTGTTCCACTGCTTACATAGAAGCCATTCTGAAAGTCATCTGTCAGAAACTCTTGGTCATTGAGACTAACGCCAGATGAGTAGTCCACCAGCCCACTGTCACCAACTGCTCCCCCAGCTACATTCACTCCTCCCACAGGAGCTGAAACAGAGCCTGACGAAGACTCAAAGTCCTCTTCTTCCTCCTCTACATTTCCTGTGGCGCCACCTTTACATGTGTCTCCACCAGAGCCCATGTTGCAGCTTTCAAAGCCAGTGAGGACCTGTAGTACGTGAGGCAGTAAGCTTGACAGAAAAGCCTGAAGGCCAAGACGTACAATCAATTGCAGAATGAAACAGTCTGTATAAAGATAGAAACGCCCTCGCAGACACTGAGGATTCTCATAAATGTCGATCAGTGGCTTCAGTAAATATTTATTTGCATTTCTGGGACCTAGTACTTTTGATATTGGTTCAAAAAGGTACCATGCAGCATAAATTGCTGTGGACTCTTCATGCATTAAGGTGAGAATAAATGGCAATAAAATCTCAAGACCCTCAGCTGTGATATTCTCACCAAGCAAGGTTTCAAGTCGCTGCCAAAGATGAAAGACTATATCTCTCCCTTGCACATTGCAGACAGGCTCCATTTTAGTGTGATATGAAAAAATAAAATGATGCAGAGCAGCAAAATATGCAGGAAATGGAAAAGGACTGGTGACAGAATTCAGTAACTGCCAGGGGTTTGGAGGTGGAAGACCATCTCGAACAGCTGCATATTGGAAAAGCAGTGGTTTTGGGCAATCTAGCTTATGGTTTTCCAGACTAGAATGCTTTTCAATACCAAGCAGAGTCTCAAGAGCATAATGCAATGGCAGTGGCACGTCACGAAGACTAGCAGAGCATAGCTTAATGACAGCTTGAAATCTCCGGCTGAGGGGAGTGTCTGGTTTGAACCCTCTGAGTTTGAAGGAGTAAAACAACTCAGCAATGACAACTCCAAGAGCCTGCATGTCCCTCTGGTAGAGCTGTTTATTAGAGGGCAGAGTGTCCCGCTCTGAGATGCCTTCATTTAGAGGATTCTGCACTTTGGCATGTAGACACTTGACTAGAAAATTGTTCAATTTCTCCAGCTCCTCCAGAGGTTGTAAAGGGTTGAAGCCTTCAGGAAGAGTTATTTTAATTTCATCTACATTTGTGGCACCAACATTACTCTCACAGTGCTTTTTGATTCCTCCTTTAGTTGCCATAGAGCTACGTAGGTTTGGGCCTAGATTAGGTGGGAAATCAGTCCCTGGTGGCTGACAGCTCTGAATTGAATGGTCTGCACTTAGCCTACCAGGTGCTGTAATAACGTTTGTAACTGCCGATGAGCCAGAAGATGCTAATGAGTCAAGGGCTTCCATACCTTGTTCCAGTTCTTCATCTTTGTCTACCATAGTCCACCCACTCGACTCACATCCTGTGGTTTCTGGCACCTGTCCGTCTATTCTGTCTGTGGTTGCACCAGTGTGAGGAATGTGTAGAGAAGGCACATTTAGAGAAGCAAGGCCTAGTAGAGGAGGTTCTGCTGGGGCATATTGGAATGGGCACAGGCGAGGCGGGTGAGGCTGGTCAAATAACTGTACAACACCATAAGTGGTCAGATTTATGTGGTTGTCGACAAGGTGAAGGCATACATTCTTGGCCTTGACAGCTTCTTTTCCTGACAATTTGTAACCAAAGGTGAGGTCTATCCAGTGATGCAAATGTTGAGACACTTCTTGACTCTCTAGAAGCTGCCGGTGGACCTCAATAAATTCTTCATAAGACTTGCACCAAGACGGTACGTCCAGATCTGGCATGTCAGGATGAATGGACCGGAAAATAGAAGGATCTGTGTAAAACTCTGGAATACATTCATCAGGGGTCCAGCTCTGCATTCGTTCCATGCTTGCTGGATACTCGTTGGGTTCCCACTGAGATCTCACATGACTGCACAACACAGATTTGGGAGTTTGCCGTGCTTTGTAGACATAATATGTTATGTCTGAAAGCACATCTGAGATGTGATGAGGAAAGTGAAGATGGTCAGACTGTCCAGCATTACCAGATGCAAGTAAGCCACTGAGGTCTCCTCCCACACCCCCGCCCCGTACTCCATTGCCCACTGCTGCCAAAGCTTCTTTAGTCATCTCATATGTAAAGTCCAGCTGCTTGTCACCCTTGTTTAGTCTAAATTTTGATCTCCGAAGGTCACGGAATTTTCCAAATGGCACAGTAAAATCAACTACCCATGGAAGGACTGGATGATAATTAGGATCTCCATAACGGCGGCCGGCTAACCGATTAAGTTCCATCAAGTAACGAAAGTTGCTAACTTTCCCATGAACCCAATCTAAAACCAAAGTCTTAAGCTCACCAAAGCAATCTTCACAAAGTGTTTTGTTCTTTTGTACTAGTGTGCTGCTAGAAAGCAAAGCAGCAATATTTTTATCATTGACACGAGCCTCATCCTCTTCTGTCCTGAGATTTTCATAGTGAGCCAGGTTAAGTTTGACTCGACTGCAAAGCTGTTCATCAACTGCTATATCTTGTAGAGATAGTTCTCCACAGGACAAGCCAGCTGCATGGGAGGCCTGTAAGGCTATTAATATCTGGTAGATAATGAACAACACTTTTGCATGGCTGTTTGACAGCTTGGCTGGGCTGAAAGACACAATGTCATGCAGAGTATATTGAGTATAAGGTAAAATGACATAAAGCATATCAGCAGTCTCAAAAAGACACTCTACAGGAAGAATATTTGGGCACAGGACATCTGATTGAGACTTGGAAAAGCAAGAGGATGAAAAAAGGTCTTTTTCTTTTGCTGGAGACATGGATGGTGACACTTTATCAGCTGTGATAAATGTGGTGTTGAAAAGTTTTTGCAGTGCATTGCGTATGGCATCAACAGCTGCAACATGCATCTGTTCGCAGGCCCCTGCATATGGCTGTACAAGTTTACAATGTGCCTCATACCACAGGTTTCTGAAAAATATAGTAAACAAAAAGTAAACATTGAGATATGTAGATAGATAAGACTTAACATAATGTTAACATGCTATTATTACCACATTTAAATTGGCATTACCTGATATTATTTTGGGACACGCATTGCATGGTTTTGATAAAAGAATGTTGTGAGTTGAGCTCATTTTGATTGTAACATGGATCTCTTGCTAATCTATAGTTCAGTCTGCTTTTCCGTAGGCCTTGAATGCAAACTCGAGTCCATCCAGAAGGCAATTTTGCATGACTACCGTGAAGATATGAGCCAACTTCTGTCTCATTGCTGCTATTAAAGCGCGGACAACGAAGGACCTTTCTCTCCCTGAGACCTGTCACCCAGCGAGTAGGCACTAGGGCTGTGAGCTCTGCAGGCCGAGGTCCAGGCCCCAGTTGATTTTGGTCAATGCCCAGGTCTTTCCCCACAGCATCTATAAGCCAATCCATAGTGACTGGTGCAGGTAACAGACACTCTGCAAGTCTTGTTCCATTCACAGCTTCATTTGGAGCTGACGACAAGCTCTTAAAGCAACACTCTTCCCCGGCTCTGGAACAAGAAGTTAAAAATACAGTTTTTAATGTAAGTTGAGAAGCAATCTTTGTGTGGCAGTGAAGTGTTAGAGCTGTTTTGTTTTTTGGTTTTGTTTTATAATATATTTAATAAAAACATACTGAAATAAATGTGTACATATCTGCAATCACTCTTGTTGCTTGCTTCCTACTAGTATTCCTGGTACTGCATTGCATATTGTTTTCCTAAAGAAATAGTACCCTTGTATTCTATGAAACTCTTCATATCAATTCGCCGGCTTGCACAAGTGACCAGGCTGTGCTCCTCAAATAAAAAATTGTTAAATAGTCTGATTAACTTACACTTTTGTCGTGTTGAAAAAGTGTTAGCATAAACGGCTACCGCTACGGAAATCAAGCAAACTAATAGGAACACTGCAATAATCATTAGGATAGTTCACAAAGACTGACTCTCAAAACATGTAACGACACTATCTTTATAAAACAAAAGATACAATTGACTTACCGTTTGTCAAACTTGTAGCAAGCTGAATTTAGCACTGAGCTAACAATGCCCTGTTAGTTTAAAGCACCGTTTTAAGTCAATCTGTCAAACAATTGTTCCCTATGACTTCGGAATACGGCGTGTAATGCTTTATATGACCTTCATTTTGTATTTGAACAGCATATGTCAGATAAAATTCCACTCTGGTGTTTTGTTGTGCGCTTCACGGTGCCATGTTTTCAGAAATCATAACTCACGTGACAGCGCACCCGTATCATGTGACTGACGGACTGGACTAGATCTGGATCCTCTTTTTCGGTCTACTGTAGGCCTAAATGTGATAGGTGGCTTTTATAATAGCCTAAATGATATTTATTTTTGTTGTTGTTGATATTTAGCTGTTTATTTCTTATAGCATACCTTCTCTCCGCGACGAGTTTGCGTCTGTTTTTCTACTAAACTCTCCAGTAGATGTCGTCCTTGTGTTTCGCTTTACGTTGGGCTACCCAGGTCATTAAATCCACAAATACATGCGTATAGGCCAGTGTTTTTGCATGTGTTTGTGTACAAAATGTTCCTATTTATTTTTTACAATGTAATTTTTCAATATACACTATAACTAGTGGGCCTGTAGCGATATTTAGCGAACATTTATTTTTATAAATAGATTTGTTTTTCAGAAAATTACTAACAAAAAGCCTAGTAAAACATCGTAGGCATATAGCCTATAGATAAAGTATATTATATAGGTATAGTAAAGAACAAGATATTCCCAAAGTTTGCTCGTACAAACTGAACTTTTGGTATAACTGAACATGCTGTAAGTGATCTAGATGTTAAAGTGTATCCATTTCTTTTCGCACACACTGAAACGAAAAGAGTCATGTATTTTGATAATAATAACAAAACAAAACAAAATAATTCTTCTTTCTAGGCCTTTCTAGGCTTACATGCCTATTTAGGCTAAATTTAAAGAAGGTTGAGGGATTTGTAGAAACAGCTCTTTAATTGTCAAAAGTAGCCTCATTATCAGATGCTTGCAGAGACGCAAAGTGCTTTTTGCACAAGAAGCCAGGCATGTTCAGCCTTTGTTCAGTCACCTTCATTGTGATTCGTCCCCACACTTGCATGCCCCCGCCTTTCTCCATCGCGCCTCAAAAGCGGAATCCATGGCGTAAAAGCGCGTATCTCTGTGACGCTTCAGTATGGCAATCCTCAGATATGTGCGTTCAATTAAGGACCCACTTATCCTCTTCCTAACTCCGGTTCTGCTTCTTCCTTTGCCATTGGTGATCGGGACACCGGTATGTAAAGTAGCCTACACCATCAGGACAAATATCTTTTTTTTTTACTGACTAATGTTTTTTTTTCCTCGGATTCTTGGCAAATGGCGATTTAGCAAATAGGCTGCATAGACAATGTTTGTAAAGATAATTTGCCTGAGAATTATCTGCGCCTATGGTGAATAAGTTTAGTAAAGCGGGTTGCACCTGTTGATCCCTGGGATCTTGTGCAGCCTGGGGCCGGTGTGGTCCTCACTGTTGTTTTAACGCGCTGCTGTTAACATTAAGGGTCATGCCCAGCGTGGGAACCCACTGCTCTGCATCCTACTGGACTGTTGACAGACACAAGCACACTTGCTGCTGTCATGTTACTATAGACAAAAAAGATCGCTAATGGTATGCAATACTTAGCTGGGTTCAGGATACAGATCTAGACTTTTGATAATCATTTACTTAAGCGCATCCTTTAAACAAAAGTTGTCTGGGCTCACTGTGCACATGAAGACAGCACCTGTTTATCTTTACCCTTTGAAACATCATAATGCATTCTTTCAGGTGACCAATGGTTTCCCCCACTACATGTTTATGTATGTATAACAGCATCACACATATGTGTATGTGTTTTTGTGTAGGAGGCAGAATGTGCCTATGTGATTGTGCTGATGGCAGTGTACTGGTGCTCAGAGGTGCTGCCCCTGGCTATTACTGCTCTGCTGCCAGCTCTCCTCTTTCCTCTCTTTGGGATCATGAAGTCAAAAGATGTGAGTGCTCAGAACTGTTTAGCTACTGCATATTCAGACTTGTTAACGCACTATGTGTGGTCATGTTCCAGGTGTGTATGCAATACCTGAAGGACACAAACCTGCTGTTTGTGGGGGGGCTGTTGGTGGCGGTGGCGGTTGAGCACTGGAATCTACACAAACGCATCGCTCTTAGAGTCCTCCTCATTGTAGGTGTTCGACCAGCGCTGTAAGTTTCTGTTAATTAATGATAAACTGATAACCATTATAATCTGATAAAAATGAGAGCAGATAAGATTTTATGATATACAAGATTGTACTGTAAAGATAGTACTGAAAAATCACTGTTGAAACTCTTATCATGTGCCAGTTTGATGTTAGGTTTTATGGGAGTCACAGCCTTCCTGTCCATGTGGATCAGTAACACAGCAACCACAGCCATGATGGTGCCTATTGTCCAAGCTGTGTTGGAACAGCTCAACAATAATGAAGACGATATTCCTCATATCCTAAGCTCTGAGCAGCAGCTCCAGACATCGGATAGTGACAACAAACAGCTGGTTGAGAAACAGAATGAGACACAAGGTGGATCTTGGTTGCATCTTTACAGTTTATTCAATCTTTATGAACAAATATAGGTATAAGTGCCCCTTGTTTATAGGTCCTGTTATTGTAACATTTCTGGATGCTGAGGCAGAAGCAGCAAAGCAGAAGGAGGCTGCTGAGAGAAGAAGGATGTGCAAAGGGATGACTCTGTGCGTGTGTTACTCTGCCAGCATCGGGGGCACAGCCACTCTGACCGGGACTGGTCCAAACCTGGTGCTCAAGGGCCAGATGAACCAGTAGGTCACTGTCATGTTTACGTTTTTCACTTGTGCTTTTGTTTATTTATTTTTGTTTTGTTTTCAGATTATTTCCTAATAATGGAGATGTGATCAACTTTGCCTCTTGGTTTGGTTTTGCATTCCCTAACATGATTCTCATGCTTGCGCTGGCCTGGCTGTGGTTACAGTTTGTCTTCATGGGTTTTAAGTAAGTTTAGTGATGTTTCAAAGGTAACTGCAGTTGAATAGAGTAGACGTTAACCTCTGCGTTGTATGTAAAAATGTGTTTGTGAATTCACAGCTTCAAGAAGACGTGGGGTTGTGGTGCTGTGAAGACAGAAAAAGAAATAGCTGCCTACAACGTGATCCGAGAGGAGCACCGGGCTCTGGGGCCTATGTCATTTGGAGAGATCAGTGTCTTGGGTCTCTTCATTCTACTGGTGGTGCTGTGGTTCTCCAGGGACCCAGGCTTTGTCAGTGGATGGGCAACAGATATCTTCAACTCTAAAGCAGAGTGTGTACACAAAGTTATTCATCGTCTTTGATCTTACAAGCTCCTTAACTTTCTGTATTACTGTTAGGTATGTGACAGATGCCACAGTGGCCATTTTCATTGCGATACTTCTTTTTGTTCTACCATCCAAACCTCCAAGCTTTTGTTCATGGAGGAGTGACAGTGAGCAAAGTGAGCAACAGTATTAGAAATAGTTTATGTTAAATGCATATGTTAGAATAATTTTACATACATATGTTGGATTCATAGTGCTGAAAACTCCACCACTTTTGACTTGGAAAGTGGCCCAGAAGAAGTTACCTTGGGGTATTGTCCTTCTTCTTGGAGGGGGGTTTGCTCTGGCAAAGGGTAGCGAAGTAAGTGATTACACTACCTGAACCATGAGATGAATATTATAAGGGTTGTATTTGTTTTAATTAAATTGCATTTCTTTAGGAATCTGGTCTTTCCAAATGGATGGGAGACCAGATGAGTCCTCTGCAAAGCATTCCTCCCTGGGCCATAGCTGTCATCTTGTGCCTGTTGATTGCCACCTTCACAGAGTGCACCAGTAATGTTGCCACTGCCACACTCTTCCTGCCAGTCCTGGCTTCAATGGTAAGATGTCCAGAGACAGTAACACATGCATGGTCATCAGAGGGCACATTTAATTATACAGTGAGGTGAAGCTGCATGCCTTACCTCTGTTTATTCTTAATCATTCTCATTCAATCCAGGGAACTGTCTATTTCCCTCTATCTATGGTTTCTATTCTAAAACGCCATTCAAGCTGAATGTGTTGGTCCCCTTCCAAGGGCCCCTCCTCCCATTTGCAGTCTGCCAAACACACTAATTCAACCCAGTGGCATCTACTGTTGCCCTCCTCCTAACAGCAAAAGAATGGTAGGACAGGTTTGGAATAGCTGAATTGAACACAAAAACATTAAAGCCTCAAAAGAATTCAGACAAACATTTTAGAATTTTTAGAATGGGGCTTTTAGAAAAACAGAATCCTGCAATGTAATTCTGCCACATAAAAAGTACTCACATTTTCTACAAAGACTATTTTCTTTATTTTTGAAAACATAAAATACTTAACACTTGTAAAATCCTGGTGTGGCACAGTTCCAGCATTTTCTCAGATCTTTTCTGTCTTGTTAGGTTTTCACATGTAGGGTTTTCCTATTTAAGATGTCATGACTCAGCCTGGAGTCTGCAGATTTTATATCTTAATTACACGCACTTAATGAGAGTTTTGCTCCGCACTGAAGAACACATGGTTCTTACTCAGTGATTACAGTGGTCAGATGGACCGCTGCAGGATTCTGTCATAAAGCTGTGTTCATCCCTGTCTTTGACTTCTGTCATTGCTTCAGTCTCAGTCCATTGGGATGAATCCACTGTACGTCATGGTGCCATGTACTCTCAGTGCATCATTTGCTTTTATGTTACCTGTGGCTACACCACCAAATGCCATTGTTTTCTCATACGGATACCTCAAAGTAGCTGACATGGTGAGTTTCTGTTTGTGGATTTATATTAAATGATTATTTACTTCTACAACCATTACATTAGAGCCAGACAAAATATGACCTAACATTATATGTTTTTCACTTAGGCCAAGACTGGTATTGTAATGAATATAATTGGCATACTTTGTATAACATTGGCCATTAACAGTTGGGGCAAGGCTATGTTTGATCTGAACACTTTCCCCTCCTGGGCCAACTACACTGGGGAATGAGTCTGTTCCTGATGGAGACTTGAGTCCAGCCTCTTCAGCCCACAGCAATCACACAGTGGCCTCTGCTCATAGACAGTACAGAGACAAATGTGCACTGCCCAATTGTGCATGTGCAGGCTGCTGCTCACTTCTCTTTGTCCTTGTTGTCACCACCTGTTAAGAAAATGCGGAGGTATGAAAAGAAATGGAGTGTCTACGTCTTTTACTACACTGTGCAGCAAATACTTCTGAAATAGAGTATTATGAGAAGCTAAATGAATATGAATATACTGAAATGTATAATAGTTAAATGATTTGCAATACTCAAAAGTGTTACATTGTTACCATGCACACTTAATTACTTTGTTCACCATTCTAAAAGACAGTGAATTTAAAGATGGGGCGGCCACCTTTTTTGTCTTCAAGGAGATATAATTGCATGGCCCGGTATGTTCCACCATATGGCATTACACTTATCTATCTTGGCTGTATTGATTTTTCTTTTTAAATCCATCACATACTGTGGAACATTGCAGACAAAGCAATAGCATCTCCATGGAAGCAGCAGGTCTCCACCAGAAAAGTGCATCTTTAACATTTTTTTGCATTTGTTCAAGGATTTGGTACTTATAAATAAATGTAGCTTGCACATATTAATTCCTCACATTTTTATTTCACCTCATACTTGCAAACCAATGAAATTGTCTCATCTCATACTATTTATTGATCACTCCATGTTTTTCTCTACCAGCATCTCCTGAACTTTGAAACTGATATAAAAACACACTTGCCTTACTACAAACACAAATCATATTTAGAGGACTAAACTGTTTTATATCTGTACAATTTTGTTTTCCATTAAAGAGCAGAATGCATCATTTTTGTTGTGTACTTTATCACAAACACCCTTTATTTCTCAGTCTTGAATCTTTTTTTATCATACAAGATCTGGGGAGGGTGTGCATGAATATAATGGTAATGCTTTACGACTGTGGGTTATCTGACTAAAGATTCCATTGTTGTGAGAATGATAATTCCAGACAAAAATTTCCTCACAACTTTTCGATTAGTGGGGGTGTTGTACATGTCTACGTGGTAAATCTCATAATCTTCAAAATACAGTGTCGAAAGCCACAATAATCCAACAGTCAAAGGCCACACCTCATGTATGTAGTGGATGACATTGTCCACCTGGCTCAGACATTACATAAGCTGATGGTCAAGGTATCTGGTCTGGTGGTGTGCTCTTGCATCACTCCCATTATAGGCTCAAATAAGGTCATCGTTAACAGTTCAGAACAATTTAAAAATACGCAATAAGCATGTTTGAATTTTGCACCAAGATCTTTACTTAAGCAAACCAACACAGCTGATGGTTGGAAAACAGATCCAACTACTGACTCAGCATTTTTGGACAATTAACATGTAAGGCAGCTTAAATTGCAAAGGGAGATTGAAATAACTATGATCTTGCGCCCCGCTTTTGGAAAAGGTTTATGTAATTACAGTGCCTTTCTCTTTCCTTACTGCCTTTTATCCACCCACTCATTATCCAGTTGAAATACATGCCATACCTTTTACTACCAAGCATGAATACATACTGTATACTCAAGACCAGTATCTTGGAAACCTGTAACCTGCCCTATGAAGTAGATTGCACTGGCTGTTTTGAAATGATCCTTTTTGCTTACTAAGTCAAACAACAGCTATTCTGCAGAGTAAGCTAGTTCAATGGCTTAATAAGTGACTTTTCAGGTAAATTTAATGTCTTCTGTGGATAATCCAGGTATATCTTAGGCAAAAACTTTTCCTTTATCTTTCCTGTATCAGTTACGCATGAGGACAATATACTGCCTGTGTGATAAAATCATTGCTTCCTGGTGCATAGAGACTTTAGTGTGGAAATGGTTTCGGTTAGCAATTTGAGCAGCCAATTAAGCCACAGACAGAAGCCATCTTTAAAAGACAAAGATCCAGGGACAAGACAAAAGGCCTTTCATTCACATTGTACCACCGCCATCTATCTAGTGCTGTTCTGGCCTCACTCTGGCAGAATGGTAGGCATGTGGTGTATCACAAAGACAGTCATAGTCCATAATAATTTGTGTGAATAGGTATGCATAATTTACAGGCGCAACTCTTTCTAGCTGGTAATACAGGATGTGCTCCACGGTGTTTGTAAACTCCATACACCTTCACTAGAATCATTTGGATAATTTCAGACCTGGAATTGTCTCTTCTGAACAAAAGGTGAAAGGTAGCTGTTAAACTAAAAGTATATGACATCACAGAACAGAGTGGAACAAAGCATTTTGAGCTTCGGAGATGTAGACAGAGTAATAATAAAGGATTACATGTGTGAATGAAACAAAAGACAACTTCTTGAGGAGATAGCAGAATTATAACATTTTGTGTTGACTTTGTGTAATATAGGACCTTTAACCATAGTGTTTCATTCTTTCCATTTTACTTTGTTGTATTGTTGCATTTTTTTGCTTGGCAGGCAACACAACAAGTGCCATTTATTCAGGTGTTCCAATATAAGTACTCCTAGAGCATATGACCAAGATCACTCAGGTAGTTTCACCATTTCAAGAGCAACCCTAGCATTTCCAGGTGTAATAAGAGGTGTGCTGCAACCCAAGTACTGTCCCTAAACCAATAATTTACCTAGACATGAAGCTGGCAAGGAGCTTAGAATTGGCACATCCTGCTGAGTCAAAGTCTATGCACAGGTATTCAAGGTCACCTGGAGTGGTTAGTACTATAAAGGCATCACAGTAAAACACCAGTGATGGTCAATAAAACATGTCTTTAAACAGCATAATCATATAGATTATCTGACATTTATGTTCCATTTATGTTCCATTAATTACATTTAATTACATTAGGAAGCTATATCTTTCCCACATCACTACTGCCACCTAATGGAAACAGACATCAACAGTCTACCAGAGAACATTTGGACAATTTAATTATATTCTGCCTGCAGTTTTTAGGACAATATAGTTTTTCATATTTAACTTAATTTAAACTAACTTCATCCTCAACCATGGATAAACTATAATATAAGGGATAAGAATATACAAGATTGATTTGATGTCAGGTTGCTGTTTTCGACATCGTTTTAGATAAATGAGCCAACTGTGATCTTGTGAATCTTTAGGTTATTATTAGCAACATATGCCAACAGCAATCTGAATAACCTAAATACTGTCGCCACCTGCTGGAAAAAGACTTAAAGTGGAATTAAACACTAAATCCACTTTTTTTTTTTTTTTTTTTTTTTTTTTACTAAACAGTGTATGGCGTTTTGATAGCATTATCTACAGTTCCTAGATATTTTTGGGCACTGTTGAGGAAAACAGCCTCTTCCTCTCGTGTTTGTTAGTTTCTGCTTAGATTAAGAATACACTTGAAACAGAAATAAAGATCTTTCTTTTCGCACTGACCTTGTAAAGACTATTCATGCTTTTATCAGCTCCAGAATAGCCTATTGTAACACACTTTATGTGGGTCTGTCCCAGTCCGCCCTCCAGCTCGTGCAGAACGGTACAGCATGTTTTCTAACCAACACTCCCAGATGTCAGCACATCACCCCAGTCCTTTTATCATTCCATTGGCTTTCAGTTTCTTAAAGAATTTATTTTAAAATGTTTGTTTTTGAAGCTCTTAATGTCCTTGCTCCTCCCTATTTGACTGAACTCCTGTCTGTGCACAGTTCAAACAGGGCCAAGCAACCAGCTTCTACTGGAAGTCCCCAGAGCCAGGCTCAAACACTGGGCTGATGGGGGGTTCTCTGTCACTGGGCCCAGACTCTGGAACAAACTGCCCTCTGGCTTGCGCACCATCATAGACTTCGCTGTTTAAATCCAGGCTCAAAACTCATTTATTCAGACTGGCTTTTAACACTTTGTAATGTAGTGACACTTTGTTATGAATTAACATGAAATAAAATTATGAAACAAACTGGACAAATTACAAAATGTATATTCATTTTGCATAACAAAAACAACCTGTGTCTTTAATGAGTATAACAAGTAACATCATGACCATGTAACCATGACATGGTTAACAAACAATCATGGTGGTTTGTTCGCGGAAGCGTCATCAGAGGAGCAGAACCAGAGAATTGGGGCTGTTTTCGTTCCCAAATGGAGTGCCACTCATGTTTGCAGCCTAAGGTATAAAAGGTAATATTACAGCAAACTAGTGTTTATGTTCCAGGTTGTTTTGACTTTTTGGAACATGCTGTGGTTAGAGCAATTCATGCAAACAAATTTGAAGTTCGGCAGTGCAGGCCCCAGTACCGACCCAGCCAAGTCACAGACCCTGGGTCTAGGGCTCAGAATTGGGCCACCTTCCTCTTAATCTCTATCAAATGGAGCGTATGTAAGATTTCTAACCCTTTATTGCAGTGAGGCTCATATCTGTTTTTGTTTGTTTGTTTGTTTGTTTGTTTGTTTGTTTGTTTGTTTGTTTTTCCATGCCCGATCGATGTGCCACATAAATGCCATGTTGTGCCTACAGGTTGAATTTGTCATTAGTCTATAAACAAAACAGATGAATAAATCCTCTCCTTCTGAAGCATTCTTATTATTATTTTTTTTTTTAAATAATATTGAAAGCTCATATCTATACTGAAAGCTAAATGATGCTGCCACCTGCTGGAGATAACATGGCCTAACAGAAAAGTAGGACTGGGGGCTTCTGTAAGTTACACATAGAGCAAACAATTCTACACAACCATTATACTCCCACATGCAGCCTATATTTGTTATAGATTCTGTTTTTTCCCACTTACCGTAACAGTCGGCCACCTGCCCTGCCCCATATCACGTAACTCACTAAGTCCTCCTGACCGCACGTGGCTTTGAAGGCTTTTATCATTTACAGCTTCCAGAGGATCTGACGTAGACACACACACACACACACACACACACACACACACACACACACACACACACACACACACACACACACACACACACACACACTCTCCAGGCTCTGTTAAAACGCGACGTGCTGCGGCGTGAGATTAAAACATCAAAATCACAGCAAACATGGCTCAGATCTTATCATCCGTTTATTGGAGGATCTGCTGCTTAATAACTCGTATTCGCGGTGCTCTTCCTGTTGGTTTTAAGACCGAAACACGCGAATTGGTTAAAATGTCTGTACCTGTGGTAAGTCTGTTGCCTATGCCAAGATCTGAGATAGGATATTGATTTAATTCCAATACCCTAATGTTTGTTTTTATTGTTTTATTCCTGTGTAGTTTCTGTCCCAAATGATGTCATTTTTAGTGAATTTTGTCAGTACCATTTTCTGTGGTCACTTGGGCAAAGTAGAGTTGGCGGCTGTGTCTCTGGCCATATCAGTAAGTTGCCTGATTTTGTCATTATGATAATAATATTTGGAACATTATGTAATTGTATTCTTCCCCACAGGTAATTAATGTTACAGGTATATCAATAGGAGTGGGTTTGGCCTCAGCATGTGATACTCTGATTTCACAGGTTTAGTCCGATCTGATCTTTTCAATTATAGATGTTCATTAATTTATGGCAGTGTTTTTATATTATGTGTCTGGTTATAGACTTTTGGAGGTGGAAATCACTTCAAAATTGGGGTAATTCTTCAACAGGCTATACTCATTCTTTTACTGGCGTGTTTTCCCTGCTGGGCTATTCTGATTAACACTGAGCCCATCCTGCTGGCGCTGAGGCAGGAACCTGAGATAGCCAAGTATGATTTTTTTAATTTTGTTTTGGACAACTACAGTATGCCTAGTGCCTTGATTTTGTCCTCTGTCCTCACTTTTCAGGTTGGCTCAAATGTATGTGAAGATCTTCATGCCAGCCCTTCCCGTAAGTGAATGCTGTTTTTTACATATAAAGGACGGATTCAAGGTTCACGTGGGTTTGTCCTTTTAGGCAACATTTATGTTTTCCCTTCAAATAAGGTATCTACAAAACCAGGTAGGCCTAATTCTATTCTTCTTGAATATTAATTCGTTTAAAACAAGGGGGGAAGATTGGCCAATGTTTGATATAGTTTTTGATTTATAAATGGAAAGCACAGACATATTTGAAATAACACTAAAATACTACTTTACTTTTCAATTTTAGGGAATCATATGGCCTCAAGTTGTCACTGGTGTAGTGGCCAATATCCTTAATGCTCTCGTCAATTATATTGTCATCTTTGTTCTGAACCTGGGATTGACGTGAGTATGAAATGAACCAGAAGGCTATAGCACTGATCACTGTTACATTCTTTCTAATACCTCTTTATAGAGGCTCAGCTGTAGCTAGTTGTCTGTCTGAATTTGTTATGGTTGGAATTCTGTGGGTCTACATTATCTACAAAGGTCTCCATAAGGCTACATGGGGAGGTGAGCTCAATCTGTATGGTTGCATTGCACTGCATGGTTAAATTTATTCAATATTGTGCAGTCTTAATTTGAATGTTTTGTACCCAGGCTGGTCCAGAGATTGCTTAAAGGATTGGGGTTCATACCTTCATTTAGCTATCCCCAGTATGGTCATGCTGTGTGTTGAATGGTGGACATATGAGATTGGAATCTTTTTAGCAGGTTTCTTCTTTATATTTTAATCATGAAATGGCATTGAACAATATCAGATTAATCCAAACTCTATTATTCAGGTCTAATAAGTGAAGTGGAGTTAGGAGCTCAATCAGTTGTTTACCAGCTGGCTAATATTGCATACATGGTGACTGTACAAATACGATTTTTGCAGTATTTACAAATGAGCAGAATCACATTCATTTCCATACGGTTTCTAGTTTCCCATGGGATTTAGTGTGGCCGGGAGTGTAAGAGTTGGAAATGCACTGGGAGCGGGAAATACAAACCAAGCAAAGTTATGCGCTAAAGTGACAATGTTCTGTGCAGGTAAGGCTTGTTAAAAGTTAAATGGTTGATCTAGCAACTTGTCATTAAGATACCAGAGTAACATTAAATGAACGGTGACATATTTTTTTCCCACAGGATCAGTGTCTATCTGCTTGGCCATACTTATAGGAAGCCTCAAGGATTACATCTCCTATGTTTTTACATATGATGAGTGGGTATATTCGATAGTTACATTTTTTAGAAGTTACAGAGTGTAGTGTGTAGAATGTATTGTCTTGGTGAGGTAATTATGACCTGAATAACTACAGTGCAGCATATGGACAGATAACTATAGTCAGATAATCATAGTTACACATAATATTATTATACAAATAATATAATATACTAAAGTCACTTTAACTGCAATTTATTCTTGTCCATATGCTGCACTGTTCATAACCAAGTCTTATTGCGCAAAGTTTTATATCCTTATAGCTTCACTCTGCTGGCACAGTGTTGTGTTGAGTTTTTTTCCTACTGTAAATCTTTATAGTATAATTTATCTTGATTTTGATTGCATTTTCCTGTTGTTCTTGACCTTTGTGTTGCAATTTCCCTATCATGGGACAAAAAAAGGTTTAGCTTATCTTAATTACTGTTACATATCCATTATAATCAAAATTCTTCGTTTTCATCTGTCTTTTCTGCAGACAAATTAGGGAAAGAGTTTCTGATATTATATCCTTTTACGCTCCATTTATTCTCCTAGATGCAACCTCAGTAAGTACCTGGGTCTTTTAAGAGTAAAGTAAAAACTTCCCATCTTATGTGATTTATTTTCTTGCTTGAATGACCAGGTTGCTTGTGGGAGCATCATCCGAGGAGCAGGTAAACAAAGAATTGGGGCTGTGTGCTATTTTTTGGGCTATTATGGGATTGGGTTTCCCATTGGAGTGCCCCTTATGTTCGCAGCCAAACTAGGAATAAAAGGTAAGATTTGCTGTAGACTTGTTTCTATGTTCTAGGTTTTGCCTTTTTTTGGTGCATGTCGTGGTAGGATTGAGTCATGCAAACCTCTGGATGGCGCTATTTAGCCCAATGTAGTTTGCATGCTCAAAGCATGTGTTTTGCAGGTCTTTGGACAGGTTTGTTTGTCTGCGTGTTTCTACAATGTTCATTTCTGGTTGTCTACATGGTTCGAATGAATTGGGAAAAGGCAACAGCAGAGGTATTAATTGTACATTATTATAGCAGTTTTTTTTATATATGCGTTTCATATATTTTGAGCATTGTCTTGCAGGCCAAGATTCGAGCTGGAGTCAGTGAAAACTCTGAAGGTATGTTTTCTTTAAATTATATTTTATGTACTTAGTCAAGCCATATTAGGTCACGAGTCAGATATTAACAATATTTGTAATTTTAAGGGCAGTCAGGATGAGTCTTATGTGAAATAAACAGTTATTGTACTGTGAACTGGTGGACAACATTAACAACAATATGCTACAACAAGAGTACAGTGTCTATCAGCACGTCTCTGGCCCAGGCAGGAAAAGAGATGGGAATATCTTTCATTGCCTTTGACATTGCCTTTATTATATGTAACATAATGTTTTCCAGTTGTGCAGAGTGATGATGCAGCAGTAGATCAGTCAGACATCCTGGAGCTGGTCCACACTGGGCCCTCAGCAGCAGACAGCTGTGGATCAGAGGAGCTTTCACACCGAGCTCTGATGCTGCGCAGAGGCCTGGCCCTGGCAGCCATGCTCTTCATTCTGGCTGTGGGAATCACTATAAATGTATTAGTCCAAAATTTGAAAATATGATTTACTCTAGTTATCGTGTTGATTATTGGAGTAATTAAGGCATTAATGCTAGTAGTTATGCATCTGTTTGTATCAAACAAGAGATTAATCAATGTTTTGACTAAAAAAACATGCTAAATGTAACTATTATACAATCAACTATTATACTATTATACGTAATTATACAATTACGATGCAAATCAGATTAAAGGTAATTATCATCTTGTATCATTTTGAACTACTAGAGTTGAAAAATTACTAGAGTAATGCGTACTATTGGGCCAGTATAAAGAACTATTATATGCCTCTGGCAAAGGCACAATCAAACAGATGGTAATTCCCAGAGCAAAAAGTCCAGCGACAGATAAAACAGTGATTCCTCTTCTGACGATGAGCTGAGATGAGGACAGTCGACCTCCTGACCCTGCTCTCTGTCTATCAGCACAATCAGGTGTGTGGGCGTCAGGCATCTGTAATATAAATACACAAGATGCTACACATACAGTATGTTGTAGATAATACATCAAATATTACATTACATCAAGCACTGTAACAAACCCACAGTTTGTGGTAGGCTTGCGTCATTGTTCTTATGGGCTCGTTTTAAAGCCTACAAATAACAAACATATTTTATACACATTACAGACAATGTCATCGCAGTCATACCAAGACTTCTTAATTTACCTCCTCTGTCATTCTTTTCCAGTTTAACTTGAAAATTACAACAATAAAGAAGGTGGACTGCACAATCACACAAATTAGCAGACCCAACCAATAACCTGTGGAGGGTAAACAAGGTTTGTCACCACTTCTATCTAGTGTGTAATGCTTAGTGTGAATACTTTACTCACCAAAGATCCTCATTTTTGCCACAAATATAAATGTCACACTGAGGGAGAGTCCAATGCCATAGTATCCAATGAGGTTAGCCACAGCTGGGATCATCTGTTTCCCTGAACCCACAAAGATGCCTGTGCAGACACACTGCCAAACAGTAGTTTTCAGTGTTCACTAGTTATTCATTATATGCCAAGGGAAAAGTCAAGCACTTACCACCAGACCGTCAAAGAACTGTAAGAAACAGTACACATTCATCAAATGAGCGACCAGATCGATAATTTTTCTGAAAGACACACACAACATATACTCATAGTAAAAATGTTTAATACACTGGAGAAAGAGTCTCTAAAAGACACATGGTTTGAACATGCACTTACTTGTCAGAGGTAAAGATGTAGCCAAACACATTTTTAGCAGAACCAAGTACAATGCCCTCCATCAAGGCAATGCTAGCTGTAATTAAAATAAATTAAAGCAAGTACATTAAGCAGTCACCAAAATGTCTAAAAGTCTCAGGCCAACCTGCAAGTGTGAGAGAAATTTTACAGGTGAGAATGGCCCTAGAAGTGTCTCCTGCTCCGAGAGCGTTTCCCACTCGAGCACAGGCTGCAGCTTGAATACCCAGAGGGAACTAGAAATTTTTATTTAAAAAATATTACAATTGATAATCAGTAATAATATTAATGAAATAATGCCTTACCATGTATGTTATTAATGTCACCATCATAACTGCGTGTTGGGCAGCCAGTTCATCTTCACTCAACATTCCTGAACATTGCATTGAGTTTTTTTTTATTTATTTATTTACTAAAAAATACATGCATAAGGAAGTACCTGCAAGAAATCCTCCTATTTCATAAACCCACCACTCAAAACATTTCATCATTGTGGTGGGAATGGCCAGTTTCATGTAGGAGCCCCACTCATGCAGTGATTCCACAGACCATCCTGTAGGTGGAGCCAGACAGTAAGACAAAACATTGTCAAAGAGATTTTTGATCATGATTGAAACTTACCATCCCATGTCGCTGTATAGAGCTTTTTCCATCGAATATAAGCAAATAGAAAAACACATATGTAAATCTGAGACAGAGTGTTGGACACCGCAGACCCACTGCAGACACACATGTATAGTGTGTATAAGTATTCAACATCAGTAAGTGAATGAGAGCTATCTTAACTTAACTCTTGAATTCTCACCTTACCCCCAAACCCAGCCAGTACAGGAGGATATAGTTAGTTCCAACATTAGCAATATTTGCCACCAGTGCAGTGTATAGTTGAGGCAGTGTTATACCCTGTATACAACAGAAACACAAACACTATTAAAACTTACAAGTAATTTCAAATCAAACTTCTGTTTAACAGACTTTGACAAAGGAACTCTTTACAAATGACTTGTTCTGAGATTGTGCACCTGGTTCTGCAGGTAGGACACTTGAAGTTGGTGGAGAAACATTGCCTGATGAGCAAAGATAAGTGGGACAAAAGTCAATCAAAATGAAAATAAACCTAAATTATTGGCATGCCACATGAATTTTCTATTGCATATCAATTCAGTAATTTGTCACAAAGATACATTCATTTGAATACAGTACTTACGGGTACAGCTGGAAGGTAGTATGTTATATACAGCTGTGCTATTCTGCAACAAGAAACCCCACATAGACATTCTTTTTCTGACAACCACTATCAAAGGTTTTCCCATTACACCACTTTGTATTGTACTCTATAGGAGACTGGCTAGGTTAGAATCATAATAACTAATAATATAGAGTGACCCTGATGCAGTTACATTTTGAAAGCAATATACAGAGTTGAGAACCATTAAAATTCATCTCTATTTTTTTATTTATTTATTTTTTTTGTTTTGTTTTGTTCTTTGGGCCTTCTTACCTGGCAACTCCAGGGTCCTGTCCCAGACAGAGGAGGATGGCCTCTGCGTTGATGAGCAGGGCCCAGCAGGGCAGACAGAAGAGCATCAGGATGAGAATGCCCCTCTGCAGAATCACTCCAACACGCAACAGGTTCTTACCCCCAAAAGTCTTGGAAATCACAAATATGTCAGAAAACAATTAAATGCATGTTATGCTGTAATATATATGTCCAAACCTGAGACACCAGTGTATCACAAGCCATTGCTAGTCCAAATCCTGTTGCTCCTGTAGTAACATTGATTGTCTAGAAGAAAAAAGAAAACTTAAATCAATAAAGGTGAATCTAAATATCAGTAGCATTTTGAATTGAATTGTTATCTGAAATACAGCACAATTACTTTTTTAATAACATAATGTTTAAAAGGTCTAGGCTATTTATAGTAATACACACATTACACGCATTACTGTATGTACTTACCGCACAAGCCAGGCCATATCCAGCCATTACCTCATTACCCAGACGCCCACAGAACATGGTCATCACAAACGGCAGAAGATAGTTGAAGATTCGAGAGACCAGCTACCATAAATTTCATTCATTAAATCATTAATAAGTTCATTTCAGCTCACTAAAAATGTTTTTGCTACAGGCAGCATCCTTACCAGTGGCCCTGTCATTTTAATGATATGGGTCAGCTCCTCTCTATAGACCAATGCAATCCTATGGCACAAAGACTGCTCCATGTTCGCTGCAAAAGACACCAGCAATGGGCTACAGGAAAGATAAGTCTGTTTTCTAATACCGGTTAAGCGCTTGTTGGGATAGTTGTGGTAATATGATGTAGTCACAGCTGCTTTGGAAAGCAGCCAAAACAACAAAGAGTGTGAGAGACCAGTTCAGTGAAAGCAGGCCTTTTTGGTGAGCCATGTTTGATGTCATTTTTTTCTCCTAAAGAAAAATAGAACCGTCTTGTAAGAAAACAAAACCTCACAATCAAATCATACAGAAACAGTTCTTCTGTTATTTATTGTTACACAAAAAGCCCAGATTGTTGCTTAGAAAAAATAAAGTACATATTAAAAAAATAAACATAAGTAATTTATCAAGATATACAAATACTGACAATTCATTATGAATGTTATTACATTACACTGAAATAATAAATGATGATCTTTGTAATATTGATTGCAAGGATTTATACTTATAAATTTCTTTTTGCAGCACATGGGGAAACATGGGTTTGAATAGCAAGTATTTAGCAAATTCAACAATTTTTCATTTGTTTTTTTTTTAAATATCACTCTGACATAGGATAAGGGTTAAACGTTTAATCATATTCAAAATCATAGTGTTTAGTTCATTGTTGTTGGATTGGAAACAACAGTGTGGAGGGGTCAGTTGTGTTGACCCGGTTCAACGTGGAGTTAATCTGTGAGGAGTGTGATTCAGAGAGAGGTACAAGGAAGTGCATAGACACGCCCAGAGCCAGAACAGCCACAGCCCCCAGAGCCACGAGGCCACGTCTGAGCAGCAGCTGACCAGGGGACAGAGCACCTTTCCTCTGATGAACTATTGACTTCACTGCCTCATCACCTTCTGGGTATGTAGCTTTGTAGCCATCTGCCGTCTAGAAGAGAAAATAACACAAATTATTTATTAATGCAACACAAAACCACATGATAACATTACTTGAACACACATTCCTGATCTTGTATTTTCAAACTACCTGTAACTTTTAAAATAAGCAAATGCTTAAATGTTCTCAGCTCTAACATTTAGCAACATACTGCTGTTGAGAACACTATACAGGACAATGAAGGTTTTATCAGGTCACTGTGAAAAACACTACACAAAATATTCATGGCCTTTAAAACCTCCAAACAAACTAATAATATAAAACTATAAAATAATAATATGCTACTTACGTTCACAATTTCAGACATCTGTACAGAATTGTCATTAGTCGTAGTTTCTAATAGAATTTTTTCATTTAATCGGGCCAGGTGAGTTGTTTTTTGTGCCCGTTTCACAGCCTGGAACAACATGACCAAAATAATTGCAACTCTAAAGTCGAACATGGCAAAGACTAAAGTCATAACTTAATTAAGATAATATTTTAGACAAAAGGGTACCTCATCTGTTATTGTCTTCCAGTTCAGCTTAAAGATGATGATGAAGAGATAGAACATGGATTGTATAAATACACAAATTAACAGTCCCAGCCAAAACCCTATGTAGAAAAAGATACTATATTATAATACTTTTCTGCCTATGAGTTACTGAGAAATGATTTTATTGACTAAATAAAAATGGGAATGTAATATAATATACATTACCTAACGTGTGAAGTTTTGCTACAAACATAAGTACTATTCCCATTGAGAGTCCAATGCCATAGTATCCAATGAGGTTAGCCACAGCTGGGATCTTCTGTTTCCCTGCGCCCACAAAGATGCCACTTGACACACACTGTGGACAGCGATGAATCAATAGAGTATTCCCCAGATCATCACACTATGTGCAACAAAACAAAAACTGCAACAAAAACTTACCACAATACCATCAAAAATCTGTAGGAAACAGTAAGCACCCATCAAATATGAGATCAGGCTTACTATTTTTCTGAAGGGTTTGTACAGATGAATAAACCTGATGTACACAATATAATAGTAACATGTAAATTACATTTACTGATACTTACTCATCATTGGTAAAAATGTATCCAATCACATGTTTAGTAGAGGCCAGCACAGTACCTTCAACTATGGCAAAGCTAACTGCAAAAGTGGAAAAGAGGCATAGGTTGCTTGATAACTCTAACATTAACAGTAATTAGACCTGACCTGCGAGTCCAAAGGAGACTTTCATGGTTAGTCTGGCTCTAGAAGTGTTCCCTGCTCCCAGTGCGTTGCCTATTCGAGCACAGGCGGCCGCTTGGATTCCCACAGGAAACTGAAAAGACTTGTGTAAAATTATAATGTTGCGGTTTCAGTTATCTTCACTAAAAACAAATTTTACCATGTATATAATGTACGCTATCATTATGACTCCATGTTGGGCAGCCAGGTCATTTTCACTCATCATTCCTAAACGGAAGATGGAAAATTAACATAGTATAAATAATGCAATTGTCCCATATTTGCATGTCTGGTACCTGCAAAGAACCCTCCAAACTCATAAACCCACCACTCTGCACACTTCATCACTGTACTTGCAATGGCCAGTTTCATGAAAGAACCCCATTCCTGCAGTGCTTCCATAGACCAACCTGTAGGGGGCGCCATATGATTATTTGTGATAAATAAATCAAAGGATGGTCATGCATGAAGCAGATTCTACAAGGTCTCACCTCCCCATGTCTCAGCGTGTAGTTTCTTGCACCGAATATAAATAAAGAGGAACCCACAGGAATAGAAATGACATATGGTGTTGGCTGCTGCAGAACCACTGTGAACAGAGACGGATAAATATTAGGTCATGTCTCTAATGGTATATTTCATTGTTCTCTTACCCGATGCCCAGTTCCAGCCAAAACACAAGAATGTAGTTAGTCACTGCACTGGCTATGTTTGCAGCAACAGCTGTGAACATCTGAGGCAGGATAATAACCTGTAAGCAAGTTGAAGTATTAAGTGTTAATATACTGTACAGAGCAACAAATATTACCATGAGAAATAACATGTTGATGTATGAATAAACACATGCACAAAGCTTCAAGTACTTCATTTACTTAATTGTTTTTTAAAGATTTTTGGGAAGAGGGGTGCACCTGGTTCTGTAAATAGGAGACCTGCAGTTGCTGGAGAAACATGGCCTAAAAACAAAAATAGACAGTGCTCAGTTAAAGCCTAGTGTTGAGGCTCATGCAGGAGTCAGCACTTACTGGCACTGCTGGAATAAAGGCTGTCATGTAGGTCTGGGCTATTCTGGAACCACAGAAATTTGTATATATGTAATTGTGTATACAATGTGTACTTTACAATGTGCACCAAACATTGTACTTTATGCAATGTTTGGTGCATAAAGTACACAGGGTGATTGCACTAATGTTGTTGTTGCTGCCAGGACATAAGTTACCTGGCAACCTCGGGGTCCTGTCCCAGACAGAGGAGGATGGCCTCTGCATTGATGAGCAGGGCCCAGCAGGGCAGACAGAAGAGCATCAGGATGAGAATGCCCCTCTGCAGAATCACTCCAACACGCAACAGGTTCTTACCCCCAAAAGTCTAGCCCAGAGACACACAAGGGCTTTAGTGTGAGAAAGGCACTCACCTAAGTATTGTGTGCTATATGTAATATATGTGACAAACCTGAGACACCAGTGTATCACAGGCCACTGCAAGACCAAACCCTGTTGAAGTTGTTGTTATATTAATGGCCTAAAAACACAATATTATTAATCAATCAATCAATCTATCAATCTATCAATCTATCAATCTATCAATCTATCAATCTATCAATCTATCAATCTATATATATATATATATATATATGTATATTACTAATTGTTTTTATTCTTTATGTACAATATAGTACAATATATATATAATGTACAATGTAAATGTGACATGTAATTACTTACAGCACAAGCCAAACCATAGCCAGCCATGACATTATTTCCCAAACGTCCACAGAACATGGTATTCACAAAGGGGAGCAGGTAACCAAGAATTCGAGTAATCAACTAGAATGACAAAATTCCTGTTTACTTTGAACAGGAAGGCACCATGACTTTATAGGCCTCTACTTCATAAATGATTCAGTTTGTAGGCTGTTTTGTCTTTGTCCGAGCTCTGACTCTTGTATGTGCAGTATAAATGATGCTATGCTTCTTACCACTGGCACAGTCATCCTGAGGATATGGTAAAGCTCGTCTCTGTAGGCCACGGGCACTCTGCGGCGCAGCCATGGGCAGCAGAAGAGCCTGTCACTGCTGGACGTTTCCATGTGTGCACGATGCTCTATCCCAGCACATGTGCTTTTAGACAGAAATGACGATGAGTAAGCCATTTCGAAGGTAAAATGTAACTTATTAATCTATGTGCTTTTCAGAGCCCAGTCAGACAATTTGAATAAAGTTTGAAATATTTCTGCGAAAACAATAGTTTTTGGTTTATCCATGTTTAATTATTAAGTTTGATGTAAGATGTATTGGAGATGTTGGATGAAAGTAGGCTATGTTATATTGTAGCCTTAGGACAACCGAGCAAAGAGAGCAGACTGAATAAGTGTCTTAACCTCACATATATGAAACCAATTTGATGGTTTCATATATAATTTTCTCTGAAAAGCTGCAGAGTATAACATTTACCATTTAGCTTTGTAGCAGGAGTAAAGTAACTGAGTAAATGGTTATATGGGTAATGGCAGGCTCTTTGGGCAGATATTGAGTATCTACAGCTGCTTGTGAATATCATGACAGACAGGTGAAGGATGAATTGTGTTTTTTATATTTGATAAATGCACATTTTAACTAATTGTTGGCAAATACAAATTTCCACTAGTCATGTAAAGCACTAAAATACAATCTACTAAACAGTAATTTTTACCCGTCTGTGCCCCCGTCTCAAACCGTGTTCAGCTGTTCCTCCTCTGAATATAAAGCAGAGCAGCTCATCTGCTGGGGGGAGATAGCTCCTATCAGGCACTTTATAGATGTATGTATAGAAACATATTTTACATACACCACATGATTATTTTTCTGCCATTTCTGATATTTTCAGTGGGTTGCTAAGGATATTTGCAAAAGAAAAAAAAGCATAACTACACCCCCAAAATGCAGTCTATAAATAAAATCCTACACTTTATAGTTTTATACAATTTCATTGTATATATACTATGTATACTATGTTCTCTTTGTGTACATTACTATAAATTCATTATGTGCATTATTCTTTCACTGGGTAGCCCGCCAATCTGTGCCATCAGCGCTTCTGACCACCACCAATCATTGATGCAGTACCTACACGGCACAATCATGCAAGGCAAAGTGGGTGAAGTGTCTGGCTTAAACCCACAACTACAGTTTGTACTAGAACCACTGTTGCCCGCTGTGGCAACAGGCGTTGGTGGTCTTCCATCAAAGTACTAACCAGGCCCAGCCTTGCTGAGATCAGACAAGACTGGGTGTTGACAAGAAAGTATGGGCATGTTGACGGGAATTTGGTATGACAGATCAGAGCCTTAGAGGTTTAGACTTTGCACCAACCAGAACTGAGTGGCACCATCATGTGAGCAGAGCTACTCATTTGTATCTGTCACTTATTGTTTTCTTGAACACGCTGCAGCTTAGGGTCACATCCTGTCAGTGCTACAAATCTCATCCTGCCATTACAGGTTGATTCACATGTTCATACTGAACAATACTATAGTGTCATTAGTATTATTATAGTAATAGTATTGTGCTGTGCTTAGTTAGTTTTAAGAAAAAACAGTCCACCACAATGTGGTGGTAAGTTGAATGCGTTTTCTTACACTGAAAATAACTACTGATTTGCATAATGAATTTGTATATACACATTTTAATTAAATAGAACATCAATTTGATTTAAACCATGTAGTTAGTTGAAAAAAAAAAAAAAAACAGACAAAAATCCGTTCCAAATTCACACTCTCTGTATTTGGCAGGTATTTGTCACATCTTATAATCCAACCTGCTCTGATGTGTTTCTGCAAGTAGCCCGCATTTCATGCTTTAATATAACTTTAGGATTGTATTACCTTAGACATGTGCTTTTTCTTTCTGATAATGAAATGTCCATATAAGATAAGATAAGATAAGACTTTATTGATCTCACAGAGGAGAAATTCACTCGTGACAGAAGCTCACAGTCAGGGGACAGTATAGTGCAAAAAGTTGTGTGCAATCTAATAAATCATATTTATGTTCAGAGATTTGTCCCATTGTTAAAGTGTTAGGATAGAATACCCCTAATAGTTATAATGCATACACTGCATTATTCTTTAATGATGCACCACTGTTGCCACCACTGTCTTGGTGTAGACTGACAAAAGTGAGTATGCCACTCTGCGCCACCAGCCCTTCTGACCATCACACATCACGCATGTAGGCACATAGGTGGTAGCTGTTGTTTTTTCCTGATTATTTCTCTTCATTTTTTTTCTGCAGATTTCTATGTAACTCATCAAGCAAACTGCAACAATAATTGACAAACTATGTGAAATCAACTTAGTCTTTTGATCAAGGTTTTTAATCAAGTGGTTCCTTGATTGGTGTATATTTTCAAGGCTGACTACACAAAAATTATCCTTATATTCATGTTCCCTTAATCTAAGTGTAATGCATTTCTCATTGGTATGCCGGCATTTAGAAATCTCCTGCCAGATCACATGAGAAATGGTGCTCAGGTCTGTGTTTGTGAATAATAATAAGGGAACGCTTTGATTAGCATAGAGAAAAGGGTTAAGATGCTACTATGGAAACTGTTTTACATTGATTTTGTATATTTCACACAAAGTCAGGAGGAAGAAATGTCAAACATACTTGGGTAACTACTGATCATAAGTAAGTAAACTCAGCTGTGAATGTTGAAATCATTGTTTTAAACTCTAAAAGCACTCAGTCATGAGCATGTGAGCAGAAAGGTTCATTAGTGCATTAGTGTAACAGTAATGAGGATGCAGTGAATACAGATGGGCGTTACATGGGTCACAGAGTAAAGTCACACACGGAGAAAGTGCAGCTTGTCTGTTTATTTTTTTCAGTCATGTCAGACATGTCAATTAACACCATATGTACAGCACAGATTAACTGTACAAAACACAAATCAAACGAAAGATGTTAGTCTCAAGGTCAGCGTCTTGTACAGGAAGCATTCAAAAACAACATATAAATATTCAGTTAAGGCGGTGTTAATAAATGTCAGAAAAATCAACATCCAATAGTGTAACTCTGGCTTACTCTAGTGGTATATTGTATTTATGCAAAACAGTACAATTGAAAATATATATTTCCAACCACAGTTTTAACTTTAGACACTGGCTATATGCCCACTTTAGAACAATAATGTTCTTAATAATTAGTATAGATACACATATTATAATTTATGTTACTGCATAAGATGAAAAATAATGCCATGCATTACACAAGTGCAGGTAAACCATTAGATCACTGTTTGTGATTGAGTGAGTGGAGTACACACATTCCTGACATTCATCGAGTCCAACTGTTTAGTGTGAGGTTGAAATTATGACTGGGACGAGAACTGTTTAAGTCATTAGAGCCTGCTAACAGTAATACTATTATATTTACTAAACAGTTATAAGGTAAGTCTAATTGGTGCTTTACAATTACAGAGGCAGCACTACAGGGAGCATACTCACAGTAATCAAAGATCTAATTACTGAACACACAAGGTGTGTAGAAAAGCAGTCCATGTCTTAGTCCTTGATGCGTATGTTTACAAACCCTATGTAACCTTAAGTGACTTCCATCCAAATAAAAATACTTTATATTCAAGCAATCAAGAACTGGTCTTCTATTGTATTTCCATAGTTAAATATTTACAATAATAAATAAATAAAAATAAATACACTTAACTCCATTCAATCTTCTCTCGCATAACACATTCAAAGACACTACAATAAACTGTAAACTCAAAACTTTGGTCATAAACACATCAGCAGAAATATACATAAGGCATAATCTACCAGGTTAAACAGGATAAATGGGAATAATGACATTACTCAAAATATTTCTATTTACAATATTTCATCATAGAAAAATAAGTCTGGATAGAGAGCCACAGAAACACTTAATTCAAGTGCACAAAACAGTTTGCAATTTAGACTCAATAAGATTCAGTGCAGATTTGAGAAATGGATGCCACAACATCCTGGTATCATCACTTAACATTTTCTTATACACTATTCTAAAAGTCACACAACACACATTCTAACAGATACGGCACCTTTTTACATTTAGTTTGCACATATATATATATATATGTAAACTTGTCTTATTATCCTCTAATAAAACAACAGCTTTATTAGTTTTTGTTCATCCAAAAGCAAATACAATAAAATCCTCACATATCATTGGTTTTGGAGCATGAGTCTCAGTTAGAGGAGATCATCCTTCCATAAAGCAAATATGACCTCGGGCCAATCCATGTTCAACTAGTAGCACACTGGACTGAGTCAGGAGCCATGTTCTGCCTGACTGCTCAAAAGAGGAGGGAAGGAGGAAAGGAGGGACTCAGGGACGGAGGGAGGAGAGGGGGATGGGAAGAGCAGGGGACAGGCAACTGTGGACGTGCCACAAAGCCCACGTGTGGACAGCTTCAAGATACAGTCCCAGTGTTTCCATAGTCCTGCATTGTGTCTGTGTTTGTATTTGAACAGGCTAAATACAATGGTGCGTCAACAGGACCACCTGCTACCTGTCTCTCACTGCTGGTCCACAGGTTCAGATAGTGTTGCTTTTCAAATCTCAATTATCCAATTCAATAAATGTACATCATTAAGTAAATGTAGTGGTACACGTTCTTATATTTTTGTACAACAGAAACACAAATGTTTTGAAATAATGAGAGCTGTCACTTTCACAAAATGTGAAATGTGAATTAGTCTTTCTGTGCTTTCAGCTATTTTCTAAATCTCAAAGGGAAAGGGTATGTTGTCCTACTTTCACCTTATTCAATTATTTACACAGAGGCGGTTCAAGGGTCAATGATAGTTTAAAATCCCCAAAGAGCTACGTAGCAGCTGAAACAAATTCATAAACTCACAAATAATTACTTGAGTAGTCCAAAAGGCACAGAGCTGATTTTCTGTACAGGTATGACTAATTCTTAAACACACTGGACAGATCATGTTTTAAATGTCTGACTTTAATCTTAACAGCTGGAGAAGAAAGGATATAAAAGCATCCTACATGTGGCTTTTAACTGTACTATGAAGGACACTCATCGCAAAGGATTCAATTAGCCTTTAAACTGCAGCCTTTGTTGCATAGTGCTTAAGAAGAAAAATAATTTCTAATAAATTTTGAGGAACATAAAGACAAAACATAATAATACTTAAAACAAATAATCAATGTGTGAATTGAAATCTCCTTAATTTATGTAACTCCGCGCAGCCCAACAAGCTCACTATCTCACCTTGTCTCTGGACCTCTTAGTTCCGCAGCAGTGTACACCTCTGCTGTTTACCCCTCTCTGTCATGCTTATGGAGTGGTGTCTCCCCGGTGCATAGAGGCCCGTCCCCAGGCCCCCTGCCCCCCTGCTCCTCCTGGACCTGCTCCTCCCGCTCCCCCGTGGTCTTTGTCTGATTCGGGCTGGCTCTGAGCCCTCTCTGGTTTGGGGTTGGCTGCACAGGGAGGGTCTGGCTGCTGCACGGACATGGTCCTACGCAGATGGGTCCGCTTACACAGAAAGTCTGGTTTAGCCGAAAGTCCAAAAGAGCCTTTCCTCAGAACCATGCGGACTGAAGGGGATTTCTTGGGCCTGGCTCGATGCCCAAATTGAAGGGTAGAGAGGTGCGCGGCATAACCTTCACTCAGGAACTGGACACATGACAAGTATATTAAATCATCATACACAAACGTAAAAAAAAACAAAAACTCTGATCTTGGTATACCTGGCACTGGTTTTGGTATTTCTTTGATGGTCGCCCAACAATGTAAATTTGTGAGGGACTTAGGCCAAGCATGTTGTAAACGGATATGTCTTTCATGGATCCATAAGAAGAGTTTATCTTAATGTGACACTGTGAAGAAAAAATGTTTAATCAGTTTTAGACTTTTTTTAAACAAAGGAATATGTTTGACAAGCCACTATTTCTATTTTGGATTTAGCATGATTTAAGTGTTTAGTTTTAACTCTGCTGGCCTGTAAGTAATGGAGGAAAAAGTGTAGCTAGATAGACTTTCCCTATTGTGGTTATGCCTTCATACTAAAATCAGATAAAGGTTTTGTGCTGTGTGAGCTGATGTACCTCCTGTATGAGGTTTCTGAGAAAGATGGTCTTTTGCCGCAGGGGATCGTGAACGAGGCCTTCAGAGAAGAAGATCATCCCGTGAGGAAAATTGTGCTGCGACAGCCACGATACCACACGCTGCTTCTGCATATCAGGGCGGCCTGTGATGTAGATGATCAGATAACCCAGATCCTGCCAGTGCCTGCATGCAAATGGAAGTATTTAACAGCTAAGCCTTACTATAAGAAAGCATATGACAACTCACACATAAACCAATCCCACATTATGACCAGTAGCAACTAATGTAAATTACATCTCTGTATTAATGCGCTTATCAGTAGGACAACAGCAAAGCAGGAGACAAAAGTCAACTTTGCTGATTCAATAGATAGGGTGCTGCAGCTCAAATAGCTTTTAAATTACTGCACGTTAAGATAAAAGGTTTTCAAATGCACATTGCACAACAATTTGCTGTTTTTTATGCATATTAAGCAGGTGGTTATATCAGATAAACAGTATCCCTATCAATATAAAGCAAGGGGTCAAAATGCAGTCTGATTGGTATATTCACCACTTTACAGACATGATACAGCAGTTACTATGTTTAACTATTACCTGACAACATCCACAGCTCCGGGGCGGACCTTAGGGTCACTGCCCATGATTGACACACTGGCAGCAAATGAGCCATCAATACTGAAGACAACACACTCCATACCCCTTGGCAACACAGTCAGGTAGGCCTCTGCGCTTGTCTGATCGCCCCTAGGGAAATGAGGAGAAATATGGTGTTATGAACCTGGAACTCAGTGTGCTCCAGGCCAGAAGCTCGTAGCTATGGCCATCATTTAAAACGGCACACACAAGAATACAGACCGCGCTCAAACACGCCTTTTATGATTACAATATCTCATGTCAGTAAGCCTCTTGATTGTAACACTGTATTTAATAATTTCTAACAGTAGAAGGGTATAAGCCATATAGCCACTTACTTGACCACCATTTTAATTGGATAGACTCCCAGACTCAGCCTTTTGCTCTTGGGGATGGTGTATGTGATTCTGCCACTGCTATTAGTCACCTCTGTGTCAAAGTGCACCCAGCGGCCAGACTGTGGCTGTGTCATGAGGAAGATGTCCACCTGGGAGAGGCAGCACAAGTCATTAATGTTGACCTTTCTCAAAATGTTAAGGTCCTGCTGAATGGTATAATGGTTGTCACCTTTTCTCCTGTTAGAGTGACCATGTCCAGTGGGCCGTACATGAAGCGGCCCACCAGCGTCTGGGGCCCATCCTCTGTGGCAATTACATCATTCACCCTGTGGTTGGCAGTGACGTTCTGCAGAAACATACAAAACACTGTATAATGCCTGCCCCGGGCACCTATGAGCAACTATAAAATTGAATACATCATCTTTTAAAACAGTTTGTAGAAAATAATTTCATTCTGCAAATATGAACGAAAATTATTTTAGTTAAAAAAATGAATATTTCTAATGCAGTCAGTAGTTCTAGAATTGAAATACAATTGTGTATTGCTTTCATTAGCAAAGCTCTCTATATGCTAATGTGGCTAAATGGATCCTGAATGTGGCCGACATATCCTGGATGTGAATTTACAAAACATCAGTTACCAGACAACCCCAGAGTGTAGTATATTTACAGTTTAATGGTATGTTATTTATATGTAAAAAGATTTAAAATATGAGTAAATATTACATCTATTAGCTGTCAAGTGAGGATAAGTTCCCAAGCCTTGTTGAATAGTATAACTTAAATAAAGATAAACTGTGCGCATAGACTAGTGTATCATGTAGCATGACCATTTATGGTATCTATCAGAAACAGTTGTCTTTATAAGGAACGAGACAGACCTCAAATAGAAATAGGTTTCCATGGTGCTCTAGTAACACAGTTCTATTTATAACTGCATTGAAAGCAAGCAGTTGCTAATGTCTTGACTTGAAAACACAAAAGGAGAATTGGCTCTGTAGATAGAAATGTGGCCCTGATTTTTCTGCTCGCTTTAGCTCAGAAGAGTCAAGTAATTGTTGTGTGTCTGTTTATGCTGCAAGAGAAAGCGTGGGTGTACTCTGAAAAAAAAAAAGAAAAAAAATCACACAGCTCAACATAACCATCCACTGCATATCTACTGTAAATGACAAAAAGAGCAAAACACTTCTGATTTATAGGCATGGAAAAAAGCATGTCGGAAAAATGGAAAAATGTGTCACTGTTCTTGGAAAAAAAAAGTAAATGTACCCTCAATTTAACATGTGTCCTCCTTCTGAGCCATTTTTCCCGTGGACTGGACGGAGAGAAAGGAGCTGAGTCCAAATGGCCTGCTTCCTGGGTCTTCACACAGTCACAACGCATGAGCTGAAATAAAAAATACACAGATCTCCAGCCTGGTCTTTTCAAAACTACTCTAGCAGTAGAGATTGTAAGATTCACAGTAGCTTTTAAATTGAATCCATGATAAAGTTTCAAACCATAAGTGGGGTAGAGAGCTTTTGTGATAAGAGCTGACACAAATCAAGATCTGACCGAGAGCTAGTTTTAAAGAGTTGCAAGAAATGGCTCACTACCTGAAGAATATGCATCAAATTACAGTGAGGCATCAGTGAAAAAAATAACAGGAAATTGAAACTGGATGCTTCACCTGGTTGAATGTCATGTCCCTTGAATATTTGCACTTGGCAAACAATTGTGGCTATATTAACCTTTCTTTTGTTTAACATATAGACACAACAGTTCCCCCTTCACCCTCTATAAAACAGAATCCTGGTTTACTTTGTAACACATGTTTTGATTAAGCAGTGCACCTCAGCAGAAAGGTGTTACCCACACTATGAAAAAGCTGTGAACATGCCTTTGATTTATTTTCAGTGTTGAAATCTAGACTACTATTTTTTTAATTTGTATTTTAATTTGAAATCATGCTGCTAGAAATAAACATAATATGGATAGATAGACACCATAATAATAATAATAATAAAGCTGATTTTTAGCTTTCTACACAGTACACAAAACAACTGTAGACCTTTTTGTCTGTCAGTTAATATTTATGTTGTGTAGCTTTACCCTTAGTCTTTCATAACTGTTAAAACACAGTGAGTCCCTGAGTCCCACCCAGGGAAATTTAAAACGCCCCCAGTCTTCCTCTTTGAGCTGCTAACCTGGCGGAGAACAAACGCTGCTACATCAGTGGACTCCCAGTAGGAGGCATGGAAAAGATGAGGCAGAGCCACTGTGGGGAAGGCAGTGAGCACATCAGGGCAGTACAGAGCATAGTCCAGCCGCTTGGAGCCCCACCACGTACTAGAAACTGCACACAGAGAATTGTGGGTAGCAATTAGTTACAGTTAAATTTAGTAGTCAGAAGTCAGATTATGAATATTAAACGGTTCCTTTAAGATTAGTGTATCACAATCTCTTTCCAAATTGAGATTTAAGATCTTAAAGCTGTATTTTTCTGATGTAACTGAGTGAAATTTGTTTTACTCCATTACAGATTTATTGTAAAAGCACCTAAAAACAGGATGATAATTATAAAGAGTCTTAATTGTCTGGTTTGCATGCTTGCTGTTAAGAGGTGTGATGGCAAAAGTCTGTTCTGGCCTCTGAAAAGTTATGTAAAGCGCTCATGAACTCATTGCTGTAAATAATTAGGATGCTCAAGATGTGTTGAAAGAGAGAGTGAGGAATAAGGAATAAATCTGGACTACTGCAAACAATGACAGCATTTTTAAGACCTGTAAAGACCTTTAAAGTTAAGTTAAAGTACGAGTATTATATTTTGTGTTATTGTTTGTTTACATGTTTTGTCTTTCTGATATAAATCAGTGGCAACAGTAGCTCAGTTGGTAGAGCGTTTGTCCACTGATCCGAAGGTTGGCGGTTCAGCTCCTGATCTTGACATAAACATCATTGGTAACTGACCCACAGATTGGTTGGTGATATTCCACCTCCCACAGATGAATGCTGTTGTTGGAGTGAGTGGTTCTTTGACGTAAAGTGCTTTGAGTTCCTTGAAGGTGGAAAAGTGCTATATAAAAATGTGACCATTTACCATAAATCAGTGTGTACTTTTGCTCTTCCCAACAATGTGATTTTAATTGTATTACATTATAATATTTGGCAACAATCTCTTACTCAAGTGCAAAGTGTTTTCACTCACTGTTGGTGATTAGGTTTCCGAGTTGGCTCATGGAACAGACAGATGTTTCACTTCCCACACTGGTCACACTGGCTCTGCGTCCTGCTCCCTCCTCATTTTCAGTCTTACCCTCTGATGACAGCGTGGACAGGCTTTGTTCACTTTTTAAGAACACATTTGAATGGCCTTGTATACTTTCATCTGTAAACAAGACAGGAACAGAAAAATGAGGGACAGAGACATGAGAAAAGAAGCTTTGAGGAGACAACAACTGGCCCAGTGTAGTCTTTAAATCAATAGTACTGTTTTGGCTAATAAGATCACTTCTCGCTGTGTATTGACTTGCTTTGGACTATATCAATGGAGCCAAAGGGAGCAGAGGCAGATGAAGGCTAATGAGGTACTACTACTTTTACATGAGAATCCAGTTGTACTGGTTTTTGCAAGTCTCCTACAAGCTTAGCATATGCAGACACAAGATCAAAAATACAATGATTGACCACAGACTATTATATAACTGCTGATGTTAAAAAAAAAAAAAAAAAAAAAAACTTTGCATAAAACTATAAAACTGGTTCTACAAATTTACCTCAAAAAGTACCGCCTCAGAAATTATATAACTTCCCAAGTATCATCAATTTGGGCCCACTTACTAAAATGTTTAAATAAAGAGAGGATATGAACAGAGGAATTCAGAACTTTAATTTATTTCTCTGTCATGACCAACACAAGACTTAAAAGTGCACTGCATAACATTTCCAGTGGAGGGTCCACTGAGTGTTCCACAGTATAGATTAAACTTAATTAAACTTATCAGCAGGTTACAGCATAATACTAAATTACAATTCAGATCTGTGGAGAGTCGCCCCTATTCACAGAAGGAATTATTGTATTTTTGAGCAATAGAAACACTTGTATGTTGAAAGACATGGAGACAAGCAGACGGTGGACCCTCCACCAGAAAAGTTGCACAGTGCACCTTTGAGCCTACACTAAACCAGGTTATTCTACAAAAATAACATAAAACTATAGTATGTCTATACCAGGACTGGACTAAACTACTATAAAATGTAACCAGGTCAAAACTACTAATTGAATTGAAAAACTAATAGTGTACGGAAGTTCCCCTGGAGTGAATCTACTTATTATTCCTTGAGATAGACAACCTTGAGGAGACATATTTCATCAATAATTCAACCATGTGAAAGACAAATGTGCAGCAGCTCAGTTTAATATAACACATTATTTTTCCCATATAAAGACAAAGTACATCTAATGTTGGAGCTTCTACCAAGAGAAAGAGAAAGATCGTTTTAAAGGTGCACTGTGTAACTTTTCTGGTAACAGGATCCACCATCTGCTTGTCTCCATGAAGATGTTGTTGCTTTGACAGGAATGTCCCAGTATGGCATTAAACGTATCAATCTTGCATTTACTCAATAATGGGTTTTTTTACTTAAAAACCTGCATTTTTAAAGTGAGTGGGCTCGTCTCTCCACAGATCTAACTTGGCCCTATCACCTCTGCCAGACAAGTTGCACAGTGCACCTTTAAATTCATGACTCTTCAAGTTCAGTTATGTGACTGTAAGTTATCCCAGGGCTTTGTCAGATACATTTTATAACAATACCTCCAGATTGACTTGGGCTAAAGGAGTCTTGACTAAAGCACACAGCTGCACAGAGGACATTTCAGTCACGTTGGGCTGAGAGGCAAATAGTCCCTCGTCTCTCTCAACAATAAAAGGAGCATTTGTGTGCAGTACATGAGGTGTATGTGTATGTACTCTACGGACTCTTGAGAGTGCTTGAGAGTTCTCCTTCGTTTGAGACATAGTAATTGTGGTGTCTGTGTAATCCCTCAGTCGTCCAGGTAGTGCTCATTCCAAAATAGGCTGAATTCTGTCAAATGAACCAAAGTTGATAATAGGCTTGTCAAGATAATTGACTTATCGTTCAATATATGAAAGCTGGAACAATATTTTTTGGGGTCAGAATTTATCGTCTATACTTTTCCTTGGGAATTTTTTGTTATTTTTGCTATACAATAAGATTTAAGATGTAAAAAGTTTGCATGATTAACTTATTAATAACTATGACTCATTACAGATGCAAACTAAGTAAACTAAGAGACGTTGGGAAAGACATTTACTGTAAAATCTACCTAAATATTCTAAACACAGAGTTATTATTATCACCATTTAATATTACTCTCTTTTGAGGTTTGTACACTTGTGAAGACAAATCTTTGTTGTTTACATGTTTCTTGATATTTAGGAGCAATAATAAGCATCATGTTATTGTCAACTAAATTAATAAATCTGATGAAGAAATTGCTCCATCTAACCTGTGAAGTGATGAAATGTTAAACGTAACTTCATAAGGAGTTAAAAAGACGAACTGACTTTTACAAATCATAGCCATTTTCTGAATTGTTTTTATTACCAGTGTCCAGATTTGCAATTTTAAAATAATAACATTCTCAGCCAGTAAACCACATGGCTCAACACCACACTCAACAACGTGATTAGTTAAATTGGAGGCAGTCTGACTCACAATTACATCTTTATTATATATGTACTTTTGTAACAAAAATGACAATAATTTACTTTGCCAGTCAGCACAGCTCAAACAGTCTGCTAGGAGCAGTTATACTGTCTGTAATGTACATGGGGAATTTAACCTAACATCTTATTTCACATATTCTTGAGCTGTGCACTGGGTATGAATTTAAATCTAGACAGTGATCACAATTTTAACCATCTCACAGTATGGCTATAGCAAGTAAAGTAAGTCATCTAAAATGTGACTGCAATGAATAATGGGTAACCTTGTGATGTCAAAGTGGATTCGCAAAACTAGCTTCTCAATATTCAGGACTGATGCGCACCAATTGAACTGTAGACTGCCACAGTGGCAATATAATGGAAAAATAACATCTCACTCGGAGTCCTGATATCGGTGCAGATTCCTGGAAGACAATCTTTCACAATTACAAGGATGAATCATGTCAATGGCACATCCACCGGTATGGTATGAGTACGCACTGACACACACACACGCACGCGCACGCACACACCCACAGAGAGCACAAAGAAAGAAAAAAGATATGATGAGGCAGAATCAGTTCAATCTAACAAACAAATAAACAAAATAAGGTTACAGAAGGTTACATCTTGTGGAATTTCAACATTTTAATGTAAAGACTAAACACAGTTTACTGTGACAGTAAAAGAATTACTGCATTATAGCATTTAAAGGTCAGTATAGAAAAGCTCTAAAACAAGATCCCTTTTAAAGATAATTCATTATATTCAGATAGGGATGGGTAATTCATTCATTAATTTGATTAATTTGTATTAATAATCAATATTTTGAAAAAAGACTAAATCGTGAAATTGAGGATTTTGTTTAACCCTATACTATTACTTCTAACTTGCAACTCGCAGAGCAGGACTATTGTGCAATTAAATAATTGGCATTATCTATAATCACAATCACATTCACTTCCCCTTCCCCTGTTTCAAAGAGTCCCAGCTCTGACTTCAATTAAAAATCATCCAGTGTATGCAACAACAAAAAAAATCTAGATAATTTTTGTTGATATTGCCCAGCCCTATGTTGGGAATACACTAATGTAACCCACTAATGTGATGGTAAAAAATGGGCTACAGTTCCCCACTTCCTGCGTCTTCATATTTCCCAGTGGGTCATAACTAAAAATCAATAGGAAGTGGCTTCCTCCTTTCTAAATTGGCAACATTCTTTATAATAAGCTCAGCTGTTGACAGCACGAGTCCCATTGGCTGGTTCTCTGTTAACTTAGGATAACTAATAATGATTATTCAGGGCAACAAATGCATGGCCATATTTCTTCATCATGTGGGACTCTGCATTTGAATCTTTGTACCTGCCAGTGATTTTCATTTAGCAAATGACTATATCAAATATATATTTAACCACAATTAGAACAAATGTGTCTATGTAATTATTTCATTTAGCTTAATCAGCATGGCAACATTTGTATTTTGCTGAGCATTGGAGTTACCAAATAACAAGAACAACATAACAACATTACAAGAACAAAAATTGGATAAAAAGCTAAAACTAAAGCTGCAGTGCATCTTAAATCTTTTCTATTTTTTGACTTTTTTGTTTATTGTATTTATGCATTTTTTAATGAAATTAAAGATAATTCTGTAATAAATGGGCGCACACCATTGGCAAGAAATCTATCTCTAGACATACACCAACTACCTTTCTAAATGTATAGTTTAGCATTGATATTTCAGGTTGTGTGGTCATTAAGGCTCCATTTATTTATTTCAAGCAATTAGCCAAACTAAATAAAGTTAATTCACAAAAGAAGTGCAAGTTACAAAATAATAGGAATATAATGTACAATGTACAATGTACAAAATAATAGGAAGATGAAATAATGAATACTCTATGTTACATTGTAACTTTTACCAATGAGAACACAAGTAAGAAATCAGTTGTTGCATGTTGGTAACACCACATCTAAAACCCAAATATCACTATTTGAAAATATATATCAACAAGAACATTTATGAACACTTTTAATAGACAGTCTTTTTGTCCAGGTTTGTTCATCTATGCTATTCCTGTTGCTAAAACTAGTGTACACTCCTTATGATGAGGTAGTAGCAGAGAAAAGGCAGAGGAACCAGTGGATGCATCATAACTACTGTTTAGAGTGTGCCTCTGTGTCCCAAAAGTGGGCTAACACATGCTTCAGATAAATCATAGGCTCATTAAAGAACGCCCGTACAGCCATCCCTCCTGGGGGATTACAACATCTTATCTGGCAATGACTATCTCACATCCTGTGCGCGAGGAGCAGACAGATGGAAAGTGAAATGTGGGGCTCGGACACCAGAGGAAGCACAAATGAGTTTGAACTTTGGACACTTGGGGAAAGGTACTGCATTCCATCTGTCCTTCTATGAAAAAGTGCACTGCAAAATCTCTTTCATCTTCATGACCAAAAAAGTAAAATGCTGTGCACCCAAAAGACTTAAGGGTGGAGGTTAGTTCACAAAGCCCCTGCCGAATGTCTCTCCCTGCTCGCCAGTCCATTTCACACTGTACTAATGTGTCTAATAATAAAGCCTACAAGCATTAACTATTTAAAATGAACTGTTCTCTTTAACTGGACTGGCAAATGATTTGAAGAGATTTCTTGCTCTTACCTAAGAGCATTGTGCGACCATCTCCGAGGGGGTAGCGCTGGTAGCGGGGCACGGCAAACGGGGGTAACCTGTGAAATAGGGGCTGCAGTAAGGGCTCCAGTCTGGAGGCAGAAGGGTCCGAAGGGTAAAACAAGTTGAAGATCTGAGAGCAGGCAGGGCGAAGCTGGCTCACTGTCAAGAAAAACAAAACTGTTTACGTAAAAAGTGAATCAGTTTAATTTTTTATTGTTACAATATTTAATTATTCACTACCTTTTTGTTTTGGTTGAACACTAACAAGTACTTAGAAAACTTTCAGTTCATTTTAGATAAACTCTCTGTATCCATCTACATTCTGTTGTTACAGAAGAGAAAAAAATAACATCCCATCATTCAACCAGTGGCCGTGGGGTAAACTCTCTGGAGCAGAGGACTATCCCAGTACAGAGCCTGGTGAGTGGGAACCCTCTTTCAGATCTACCAGAAAATTTGTCAAAAGAACCTAGCTGCAGAATTGGCCTAGTCTTGGCACTTGTGGTTGCACATGTTTTACCTTGGACATTGGGCAGCACAGTCCTCCTCATGGCCAGCACCAAGCCCAGTGGACAGCCCAGCAAGAAACAATCAGACACCTCAAAGTCAAAACGGCCTGGATTCAACACCAAACTGGGGTTACTGCCACTACGCACCTCTACTCCCTCCTTCATCAAACTGCAAAAGAAAAAAAAAATGCATTACTGAAGAACTAGAGAATGCATTCTATGATGATTTAGAAAAACAACCTATCTAATTTGCAAGATCGCTGACATGTTTAGCTTTCAAATCCACTCTAGACTTTTTCTAAATACTAGGGAAATGAAGGAGCGAGCTGGGACTCCAAATAATCCCAAAGTAAATTGATGAAACCAATAAAAATGTTTTGGAGCAGTGTGTAATGTTTGTAGATTTTCCTCTACAGTGATTACTTGGTGAGATACACAACAAAATTCCCTGCTGTGAGGCCATTAAAGTGTGCACTGGGAGAGGGATTATCCACTCCTCTCCTGTCTCCTTTAAAAGCCAAGATCAATACTGCCTTTGTTTTCTTTTGCTGCTCTCTCCTCTAGAGTTCACACCTTCATTCTGAGCTCATTCTTTGGTTGTGTAATCATCAGCCTGTTGTTTACCCTCATGTCCACTACTGTAAATGTCTTGTGTTATCTAAACAACATGCAGTGAGAAAAGGTTAGCGTTTCATTAAAGGTTACCAGGACTCTGCTGTATTTAAGAGGGAGGCTTGGTTACTCAATTTAAAACACTTTTAGATGAATGTGAATTGAAATTATGTTACAATCACTAACAGATTTTGACTGCTAGATCAGAGCAGTCTCTCTCTCTCTCTTATATATATATGTGTTTCTCACCTTCCACGGTGGTTGGTCTCTCTCACCCTCATCCAGCTCGGGCCCCCTACCAGAGGCCTGGGAGCTTGAGAGCTCTGCAGAGTATCTTTGCTGTTCCTAGTACTGCACTTTTCTCTGAGATGTCTGATGTTTTTCCTGGTATCTGCTTGAGCCACTCTTCCAGTTTGGGGGTTACAGCCCCGAGTGCTCCGATCACCACGGGGACCACTGATGCCTTCACCTTCCAGGCCTTCTCCAGCTCTTCCTTGAGTCCCTGGTATTTCTCTAGTTTCTTGTGTTCCTTTTTCCTGATATTACCATCACTTAGTATTGCTATGTTAGCGTACAGCTTGATGTCATCCATGTAGAGGAGGTGGCTGATGGTGGCCCCGTTTCTGAGTCAGTATTCATAGCCAGTGCGGTCGATGATTTGGCTGAGGGGCTTCAGACCTATGCAGAATAGCAGAGGGGACAGTGCATCTCCTTGGTATATGCCACATTTGATGGACACTTGTGCAAGTGGCTTGCCATTGGTTTCAAGGGTGGTTTTCCACAACCGCATCGGGTTTGCAATGAACGCCCTTAGAGTCCGACTGATATTGTACAACTCCAAGCACTCAGTGATTCATGAGTGTGTCATTGAGTCATAGGCTTTCTTGTAATCAGTCCAGGCAGTGCACAGGTTGGTCTGACGGTTCTGCAGTCACGGGCGACTGTTCGGTCAATCAGGAGTTGGTGTTTGGCTCCCCTGGTGTTTTTGCCGATTCCCGTCTTGTGATGTGCTCATGTATTGGTCTATGTGCCCACTTATCTTAGCCTCAATGATGCCTGACATGAGCTTCTTTGTTGTGGAGAGACAGGTTATTGGCCGATAGTTGGATGATACTGTACCCTTTGAGGGATCCTTCAGGATCAGGATCATACGCCCTTGGGTTAGCCATTCAGGGTGAGTCCCACCCCTTAGCAGTTGGTTCATTTGTGCTGCCAGGCGCTTGTGGAGTGCAGTGAGCTTCTTCAGCCAGTATGCATGGATCATGTCAGGGCCTGGTGTTTCATGCCTGAGACTCTTTCCTGAATGTCTGCCACTGTAATGGTGACTGGATCTTGGTCAGGGAGGTTGCTGTGGTCTTCTCTCAGAGCCACCAGCCACTGTGCATCAGTATTATGTGATGCCTCCCTCTCTCCAGTACCTTTCAGTCTCCAGCCTTGGGGGGTCTGCTCTGGTGTTATTCACCTGCCACTGAGCGTACACATTCGCAAGTTGTGTTGTGAACAGGCGGTTTATTCGTCTGGCTTCATTATCTTGCGTGTACCTCTTTAGGCAGCTGACTAAGGCTTGTAGCCTTTGTTTGGCAGTTTTGAGTGCTTCAGGTATGGGTATCTGGCTGTACCTCTTGGGTACTTGTTTTTTCATTGGACCTTTCTGGGCCTCTGACAGTTGGCTCACTTCTCTCTAACTGTCTTTTCCATGGTGTGTATCTCTGGTTGGGGAGATGGTGTTAACTCCATATATGTTTTTGATGAGGTAAGAACACTGTAACATGGCTTAAAGCTCACAAAAGTCAATTTTGTGTAATATAGGACCTTGAAAATACTGGATACTATCTTTAACGTTCAAATTATGCAAATGCAAATTATTATGTTTTATCTAAAATAAAAAAGGGGTAAATCAAGGACCCCTAAATAAAATGTAAAGGGGCTAAAAGATAAAAGGTAGTTGGATTTGACAGAATTGTAAAAAGGAAAACAAATCAACAGGTCTATTCATATACTAATTGATACTGAAACTGCTATCAAAACTAAATATACACATTTGTAATGAAAAAATGTACACAAATGAAACAAATCTGGATCTTTCCTGAATAGTTTTAGTTTTAATCTACATCAGAACTAGTTTTCAATTAAATTAAAACAACACATTTTGTGATTGTGAAATTATATTCTATTTTGTAAAAAAACAACAACAATGAGAGTTTATTATTATTATGATTGTGGTATTAGAATTGGTATTCATACTAAGGGCTATTTCTTATTATCCAAATTGAGTTTGAATTTTTAGAATAGTTGCAACTCAATGAGCCCCAACAAGACGTGTGTGTAAGAATCCGCACTACACACAATATCCACTAATCCAAGAAGCCACTGGTGTGTAATGAGGAATAATGTCTTGGCCTCTTGGTGCAGGGCTTTTCTACCAGGGCGAGTGGAGAGAGCTATATGGAGCAGAGGTTACCCACAACAGAGCCACACTAAGGCTTAATCAAGTTGGATCCACTGGAAAGTACACTGCTCCCCCACGAACAGTAAGTCTTTAAGACATTTGCTTCTATTCTGGCCTCAATAGCAATGTTGTAAGCCCCATCCAGAACAGCTGTATCCATTAAACCTAACCAGCTAATTCACCTGCACACAGTTTAACAGCCTGGCACAGGTACAGATGCTATTTATAGAGTAGGCAGGAAAGGGAGGAACAGACAAGCTGCAAATATTGATAAAGAAGCAGAGCCAAGCAGAATGGCATATTGTGAAATGAGGAGTGCTACAAAGCATCTGGCTGTGGATGAACCTGTAACACACATCAGACCCTGTCACAGAGAGAGGGACAGGGAGATAGATGGCAGAAAAGTATTATTTGTAACACACCGATTTTGTTATTGTGCGTGGGAGCTTGTTTATTCCTCATCTATTATTACTATATGGTGAAATCCAAATGTTTACTTTAAAGGTACATTGTGTAACTTCTGATGGAAGGTCCGTCACCTGCTTGTTTCTATGGATATATCATTGCTCTGCTTAGAATGTTCCACAGTATGACATTAAATAGATTTACCTTACATGTATTACATTTTATAGTTTTATAGCTCAAAAATACCCAGAAAAAATATCATTCTGACTGTGAGCAGTGTTGCCTCTCCACAGATCTGACCTGTAACTTGGTCTGGTTTGGTCTCCATGATGATAGAATACCATAATATCATACTGTGAAACATTCCAGACAAAGCAATAACATCTCCATGGAGAAAAGCATTTGACAGACCCTCCAACAGAAAAGTTACACAATGCACCTTTCACTAGAAGATAATCCTACATAATGTTGTCAGTGCACACCATAAAACAACTGATTTGAAAACAGACAATTTTTTTTGTGTATTGCAATGTTATTAAACTAATGTATGGAGCAATACCAGTACACTAGAGTACTATAGTATTCTATGTGTTTGGCCCTACCTGGAGAAAAAGCCACGTTGACCTGCAGAGGATGAGTCTCCATCATAGGAGTCGCTCTGTTTGCGGCTCAGAGAGGGTCCTCCTTGGCCGTTGTTTGGAGCCGAAATGTCAATATTACTTTTACTCAATCTTTTACTGGAACTCAACCCAAGACTTGACTCTCTCTGGGGCCCTGATGTAATATCCTGTGTGGAGAGCAGATTAAAATGTTATTGTAGGATAACATCAGGGTCCCAGAGAGAGTCAAGTCTCTCTCTGGGACCCTGATGTAATATCCTGTGTGGAGAGCAGATTAAAATGTTATTGTAAGATCATTTTAATCAATATCACATAAATACTAATAAGTAAGAAGCGAATAACATTGATTATCTGATCATTATGGCATTGGTAAGAGGGTGTTATACTGTACAGATATTGCTATCAACATAAAGTCTAACGGAAGGAAAATATGTAAGAATTTAAGCAGGTTCAATTTGGCTTTGACCTTTAATTTCTTCTGCAAGTGTCTCACTTCGTTTTATAATACCACCGCCCAATTCATATTCTATGTCATTCAAATTCAAATGGATATGCAAATCACAGGTAGAAATTTGGTGGTGCAAGCCCAAAAGACAGAAGTGCAAGGGTACAGGGAGGAAGTCCACATTAAGTTTAATATTTAGATTTTCAGGCTGAGGAGTGCAAAGGCTTGAGTAAAGTGGATAGAAAGAGAAGGATTAAGAAATAAAAATTGTGGTAAATAAAACTTTATTGCCATCACTTTGTTGTACGCCAAATCACATTCAGTATAACAGTCAGAAACTCATGAAATCTCACAATGCTCAAGTTGCTGGGAAAAGTGCCAAGGTTGTGTTTCCACTATGTTTGTGTAGTTTAATTAACTTCTCTGAAAAGACAAGGTGTGACAGGCATGTAACCATAATGTAATTTTACAGAGATGTCTTCAAACCCTCACATGTCCCATTACCAGAGCTGAGCCGTACCTTCAGGCTCTCAGTGCTGTTATTTCTGCTGCTGTTGTTTGGGCTGCCAGTCCTGTGATGGTTACTGAAGCACAGGGCGTCAAAGCACAGCACGCCACCCACACAGTCTCCCATAAGGCAGACCTGCGCAAAAAACACACACAATCCAACACAATGCATCAGAACAGGACCAGAGAGGCCAGAAAGCCACATGCGCAGAGATGAATGAATATGATTACAAGTGAAAACATATCATTTCAAAATGTCAGAGAGCCTGGCTGACAAAAGAGAGGCATAACAATAATAAATACAGCCATTTATGTACAGTGAGTAACTTACGGGCTTTCATATCTGCATGTGGTATTTACACTGTGCATTCATAATGCAAACAAATCAGATGAATCAGGGTGTAATTATGAGTAGTTGTAGAAGTATGAATAATGTACAACAAATGTCCAAGTCATACCCACTTATAAAACAACCAAACATTTATTTACACTGATTTATAGTCAATTGTGGCTTGTAATGAAATCCTGTCAGTTAATCCAATAAAGCAATGAATGCCTCTGAGATAATAACTTAAAAGCCTATGACTACACTGCAAAACAAAATGTAAATAAAATAGACTAATGGACCTTTGAGGACCTTGACCCTATGTTCTGTATGTATAGAAAATGTCAGGGCCTGCCTTCAAGGTCCATTTTCCTGCAGTAAAGCCAAGAGCACACTGAATCCAAATAATAGCCATTTTTCTAACTTGAAACAAGGTATATTAGAACAATATTTTAAAAAGTACTCTTTGCATCAAATATTTAATAAAACAATTATACATTTACTCACCACACCACTGGCTAATTAAAACAAAATTCAATTGAAAAAACGACTATGAATTAAATATGAGCAAATTTACTAAAAGTCTTTCCAAATATACTGAAGGACTATTGCCAGTGAACTGCTTTATACCAGTTCTGAGCCAATGCTTGTTTTAGATTCTGAGCCAACATCCCAATAGTCAAATTCTGTTTAAATCAAAAGGATACCAAGAGCCAAGAGTAGTCTCATGAAATTTCTAGAGTTCATATAAATGAGTTTTTAGATATAAAGACTCAATTCATGTTTTCACAGATGTCTTGGAGTGTATGCTGACGCACTCACACACCTGGCCAGTGAAGCCCTGTCCGTCCTCAGACTGGAGGAAGTTGCGGTACACCTGGTTGGCCCTGGCGATCACGGTTGCCACGGCGTCCTGGTATCGAGGCGAGACGATGGCGAGGAGAGGGAGGGCTGCAAGAGGGAGGTGGTCCACACTGCTGGACACACAGCTCTCATCGTAGCTGTACGGGTTTAGACTGACAAGAGGACAGAAAATATGTAATTTAGGCACAATATCCATGACGACTGAAAGATTAAAGCACTATGGAACCTGTGAGAGTATTAAACATGTAAATCGAGTCTCTGATTAAATGAGTTTCAGCATTTTCTGGATAAAAGTGAAATATAAATAAAATTCAACTGGCAGCAAGATAATATTCTGAGAACATTTTACATATAGAAGTGGGCAATTTATCAAAGTAGAAATAATAATTTAAATGTTTAAAAAATATAATCTTTCAAGATCATAGTGACATTTCTGCATCTTCTAATTGCAGATATTGAGATACCACTGAAACTGTTGAGATATTAATTTATTCAGTATTAAGAAAATGTGACTCTTGGTCACATTTTGTGCTATAAATGTGCTATATAAATAAACTTGAATTGAATTGGTTAAATCATCATATTATTTTAAAGTTAACATTATAGTTTGTCATATTTGGGACTGTAAAACATAAAACTTTCAATCAAGCCTGTATGTATGATTAATTTGCAGCAATCTTGTGAAATGGCCAAATTGCCTTGACTCCTCCTTGTGTTTTTTTCTTACTTCAGATTGGCGCTACCCTGAACTCTCCTTGAGCTGTGTCCTGTTTATCCCTGTCCATCATTTCTCTGATTACAGAATATAGCAACAATTTAGACCCAAGGTTGAAAAATGTCAGCACACCCATCTCCTGATGACACAGAAGGGCACAGCCTGGTCCTAAGATTAGGGAAGTCTGCAGAAACCACAGTACTGGAAGATTACTACATTATCCTGTCATTTTATGTTTGCCCTTTCCATAGCTGCAAGCAACCATTTCTTGTAACTAGGCATTTGATAGGAGCATTATATACCAACTGCTAGGATGGATACAGTGATACCATTGCATTTTCTACTACTATCTCAAGTACAAAGAAATTGAAGTCACAAGAAAGAAGTAGGTTATTTTCTCACTCCCTTACACCTGTGCTGTCCAACATGTTCAGCCAATAGGTTCTAGTTGGAATACCAAAGAAATCTAGCAAGAAAAAAATGTGTAAAAGGTGTCATCTTTGGGTCAGACCTGGAGATGTGTGCGAATTTCAAGATGCTGAGGAATAATACAGTGAGATTTGGCAATAATATTTCTGCATAGCTTTGTGTTTCTGTGTGATTTTTCCCGATATTGATGCAGGTGAGTTTATAGAATACAGGGTCTACGCAACAATCCGATGCAAATATATATTTGTCGAGCAGGGATTGGTCATATATAGACGATATTGCCAAAAGTATTCACTCACCCATCCAAATAATCAAAATCAAGTGTTCCAATCACTTCCACATAGTCACGGGTGTATAAAATCAAACACCTAGGAATGCAGATGTTTTCTACTAACATTTGTGAAAGAATGGGTCACTCTCAGGAGTTCCGTAAATTCCAGCGTGGTACTGTGATGCCACCTGTGCAACAAGTCCAGTTGTGAAATTTCCTCGTTCCTACATATTCCACAGTCAACTGTCAGTGGTATTATAACAAAGTGGAAGTGATTGGGAACAACAGCAACTCAGCAATGAAGTGGTAGTCCACGTAAACTGACTCTGAAGAGTCAATCTCTACAGACCACCAAACTTCATGTGGCCTTCAGATTAGCTCAAGAACAGTGCGTAGAGAGCTTCATGGAATGGGTTTCCATGGCTGAGCAGCTGCATCCAAGCCATACATCACCAAGTGCAATGCAAAGCGTCCGATGCAGTGGTATAAAGCACACCACCACTGGACTCTAGAGCAGTGGAGACACGTTCTCTGGAATGACGAATCGCGCTTCTCCATCTGGCAATCTGATGGATGAGTCTGGGTTTGGCGGTTGCCAGGAGAACGATACTTGTCTGACTGCATTGTGCCAAGTATAAAGTTTGGTGGAGGGGGGATTATGGTGTGGGGTTGTTTTTCAGGAGTTGGGCTTGGCCCCTTAGTTCCACTGAAAGGAACTCTGAATGCTTCAGCATACCAAGAGATTTTGGACAATTCCATGCTCCCAACTTTGTGGGAAAAGTTTGGAGATGACCCCTTCCTTTTCCAACATGACTGTGCACCAGTGCACAAAACAAGGTCCATAATGACATGGATGAGAGAGTTTGGTGTGGATGAACTTGACTGGCCTGCACAGAGTCCTGACCTCAACCCGACAGAACACCTTTGGGATGAATTAGAGCGGAGACTGAAAGCCAGGCCTTCTCACAAATGTGTGTCTGGAAGAGTGGTCAAAAATTCCCATAAACACACTTCTAAACCTTGTGGACAGCCTTCCCAGAAGAGTTGAAGCTGTTACAGCTGCAAAGGGTGGACCGACGTTATATTAAACCCTATGGATTAAGAATGGGATGTCACTTAAGTTCATATGCGAGTCAAGCGAATACTTTTGGCAATATAGTGTATATATTGCATATTATGGTATCAATATATCGGCATGAATGTTTTGTTGTTGTTGTTGTTTTGTAATACACAATTTTGGCAGCACAAACATTTAAATAAAGGAAACTTGTTTATGTAATGCAGTTGAAGTATTTAGGGTGGTAATTACTAATATAGCAGTATGTTAGTAGTACAAAGTAGTATGTATGCATTTGTTTCTTTAAATAGTAGTATCTGTGCATATTGATTATTGCCGTGTCAGCATATTGTAAAATTATATTGTGACACATATCGTGAATTGTTTCGAATCATGAGGGAACATGTGAGTCCCAGATCTCTTGACTCTAGTACAGCTTCAGCTCAGTGCAAAACCTTTAAATAGTCATTGTAACACTTATCTGAGCTTATCAAAGATCCCATATTGCAATCGCCTTAATTATTCCGTGTGTGTCAAAGCTTTGTAAACAACTGTCATAACGTGTCACTGAACTGAACAGTAGAAAAGTCCCATTAATATTCAAAGCCTTTTCTAACACAGAGCCGGGTTCACGATCCACAAGAACATAAGTCACACACCTGGCGTAGTGCTCCACAAATACCAGGTGAGGCACTCACTATTACGGGGCATAATTAGCTGATTATGCAAACACTTGTTAGCTTTATTAACATGATTCACATCCTGTTTTACAACCCACTGTGTTTAGTTAAAAGATTAACGTCTTGGCATTTGTGACGTTATGTTTAGAATAAAAGGATTATAATTTGACTTTGTGAATTTAACAACCCATCTCATTCCCATCTGCTTTTATGACTATAATTACTCTTAATAATCTTAAACATCATTTCCGTACATTATGCTGGTAGGGAAAGAAAAATAGATGTCGTAAAAGTGTTCCACAGCTGTAGAGAGCACTAAAGCACAAAAACAAATTTGTGAGTATTACTGGATGCAGCCATTGACTTGAGAAAACTATTATCTGTTGTAAGGATAAAAGTACCTCCATTCTGGATGTGTGAGAGGAGAAGAAGAGTACAAGAGGTGTTTAAAATATTTTACTAAGGTCAAAGTCAAAGTAATTACACTACCACATTAAACTGCATGTCCCTTTTCAAGCACAACAGGTTTTAGCAAAACCTCTAGTCTCCAGGGAGCACATGAATGCAGCATTACCATGATGTAATAATCTTTTAACAGAAACGGTCAGGGAGAGAGGCCACGCAAGAAGATTAAAAATCAGATAAGTTTCATCTCATCTAACCTTGAGGTGGTCTCTGATATTGTGGCTCTTGCGTATAATCTAAGGTCTGACAGATTAGAAGTGAACTGCACCCACTCCTGTTTAATGGATGGCTTGGCACTGCATTTGTGCAATTAGTGAGTATAACAGCAATCCTTTGTACGTTCCTCTTAATGAGGAAGAGGAGCAGGAATGGGAGGAGAGCATCTATAACCTCAATAATGAAAGTCTCCCCAGTGGAGGACAGAGCCAAGTTAACATCGTCAGCAGTCTCTCCACAATGAGAAAATGCCAGAGCTAATTCATTGTAACCTTTCAGAAGTCCCCAGAGCAAAACAGTTTCACAAATTTGTTTTAAAGTTGAATGTTCTTGTTAGTGTTGTGTTACTTTTATAAGGTAGAGACAATCTTTGCTGTAGCCATTAATTGGGTACAAGATGTTATTATTTTGTGAAAGTAACATCATGAATATTATATTATCCTGAAAAAAAACCAGGCTGTATCAGAATTATAATAGCATCTTTTAACAATATTATTGAATTAGGCCTGTCATGATAACACATTTTGAAGTACAATATAGATTGCTGAAGAAAATATAGACGATAAACGATAATATTAAAACAAAATTATGCCACTGACACAATAACTCTAAAGCAATATTATCCCCAAAACTATTCTAAATGTATAATAAGGTTAGAAAACATGAACTGTGCTAAATAAATAGTAGAATGAAACACTTAAGTTAGTTTGTATCCATCATGAATCATAGAAGTTATTTATTCAACCCTCTACATCTTAAATCTAATCATAGAATAGAAAAATAACAAAAATCCCCTTCTAGTATAAAGAAAAACTCCCCATGATACATACTGTCCACCAAAAATTATTGTTTCATCAACATATATAGAACGATAACTCAATATAGTAATAATTGTGACAGGCCTTATATTGAATAAACTGCCCCCCTGCAATTCTATATAAATATGTATAACATATTAAATATTACTGAATATTAATAACAGTTGATATTTATTAACATTAGTTTAAAAATAGTGAATACAGTAAGTTAGCTTTCATAAAAATAACTGCATTGATCCTACTGGAACTTTTTCTCTAAATATTGATATAGCAACTACTGCTTAATAATTGATTTTCCTATATCCCCAGAGGAGGGAAGTCATTTTTTCTCACTTGGTGTTAATTGGGTGCACAGCGGTAGAAGGTGTGATGACAGCACTAGATACTTTTCGACTTCCTGTGTATAGCATGTCCAATACAGCTGGTGTGTGTTGTCTTGACACCCAGCACAGTGGCTTCATTATCAGGCTGGGATAATAATGAACTCTGAGAGCCCCTCGGAGAGAAGCGATCCCTCATAATGCACATGGAAACAAATGCGACACGGACTGGAAAATCTTCTCCACAGAGACTTCTTCCAGTGCCCCAGGAATTATCACACATTTAGTCCAGAGTGAATTGTTTATTTGATTTTTTTTACTTCAAATGTGCTAAGAGACTTCATCACCTTCAGCTCTGCAGTGTTATTTTTTTTTTTTAGCCAAAGCTGTTAGCTACAATGAGAGTAAATTGGACACGCAGCAGTATTTGGTTCCCCATGTGGCTGTAGAGTCCTGTCTCTAGTGTGTTTATGTTGGCACGCGAGTAATGAGACTTTGCACACCCACGGGTCCAACACTGTCATTAGCACAAACAGTGTTAACCACTGAAAGAGGAGTGGAAAAAGTGTAGCATTGTGAGATGTGTGGGCGCGCTCAGAGCCAAATGACTGTGCATATTGTGAGAATATGCTGAAAAACCTGGAGCAATCTGGATTTAAGCAGGTTTTTAGTTTTTTGATAATGCAAGAAAGGCATGCATTGTACGGTAGAAATAAAATAAATGACACTTGCAATTTTTGTTTTAAGGAGGACATATTGTGCTTTAGTTTGCTATGTAGTTATAATCTACCAAATGACTACGCAACGCTGCCAAATCCTACAGTATCACTGATTAAGAAGATAAAATTGGAGAAGTAAGTACAGAGCAGTGGGTGTGTATCGTGGCAGTGAAAACGACGATTGATCGGCAATATGGCATCTTGAAAATAAGCGATTAAATATTGCTCAAACATGCACGAATCACTCCAAACACAACTTTAAGAGGGTAAAACATAACTATAACTATAACATGGTCAAAAGCTCTGAAAAGTTCATTTTGCATAACAGGATAATAACAGGATTAAGTTCAACATTTAAACATGCTCTAAATTGACAGTAATATTGAAGTATGAACTGGCAAACTAACACAAGAAGTACATTTTTCTACAGTTCTACAGGATGTGCAGTTTTCATGAATATAAGGTATTTTGTAGTAGGTGGAGGTGATGCAGCTGCCCTGTCCGCCCGTGCCTAGGACCGCCCCTGGGTGGAGGAAACATTGGTACCTCAAAAATAGCAGCCTTTGTGATTTGCTAATATAAGCAGGTGATACAGTGACAGACAAGCCTGTTTACAGCTACAATTAAAGCTTTTGTATTTTATTTTCCATTGCTTTTGATGTCTTTCAGTTTCACTCAGCTAATTGCTCAGTTTCTTGGCTTGAGAAGTGTGTGTTTAGCTTTCTGTTTATCATCATTAACATACAAAGAGTAGCACAGTTACAAGTCACTTTATTTTTATGTAATTATTTGTTTAGCTAACACACTGAACAAATTAATGTTTTTCAGTATTCATTATTTTCCTTCTGTAGACAGTAGCCCTGTGGGAAAGTGACCGGTGTACTGTAGCAAAAACAAAAACAAACGCTGATGACAAAATCTTACTGGAGGAAAAAAGTGAATATAATATCAAAGATGGAAAGAGAAAACTAGAGAAGAAACTATTCTCGCTTTTATAAGTAAGAGCTAAAAAGTTATAGAAAGAACACATACAGTATAAGGATGAGTGTATCTTGAACAGTAAGTTAAAGCAATACTGACTACAATTTCAAAGAAGTGTTTGATCAGTTTGCTGCTTTGTCAAGATTCCTGTTTTTTTTCCCTTGTGCTGTCCCCTTCCCTTCTGTGTCTTTGTGTGTCTGGAGCTGGGCGGAGAGCTTGGCACCACCCTCACCTATGGTTCCCACCCACTACTCATCTGAGAAGTCAGTGAGTGAGTTAGCTGAAGATTTGGTATTTTTGGTGTTTATGTAAAACGGCCTTATTAAACTGCATAAATAGCTATTTTTTCATGAACTCCCTTGCAGGTGTAGCCTTGTGAGAGCAGTTTGGGTTCAGATACATAGAGATACGTAAAAGTTTTGAGAGCTTTTGCTACGCCCCCTTTTTTAATCGACTAATCAACAGGACATGTCTTTAGTGGACCAGGAATTTCTTAAACTAACTACAGCCCTAATAACAACATAATTTATTTGATACATTTTGATACAAACATGTAGGTATGAAGAAATTATTAAAATGTTTTGATTGTTTAACACTATAATTGTCTACTTTACTAACTAATTATGTGAGTGCGATTAAGTCTAGATTGTTCCACGGATTAAAAACAAATCCAGAATTCTTAGTATGAACGTACAATGTATGTGGCCATTAGCAGCACATCGTATTAACTGTGGCTGACTGCTGTGGAATGTATGTCTTGTATTTTTCATGTGGACTAATGTGAGCAAGCCAAGTGGAGCACACACGCGGCACTCTCCTCTTGTTCATGCTTCAGTCTACGCCGCTCTCTGTAACGTCAATTACAGACACAGGTCTTTACCCGGCTGCCAGCCACATCCCTCCGCTTTGCTTATTAACAGCTCTCAACACAGAAATTAAAGAATGAGAATGTCAAGCTGTCACAGATAAAACCAATGAGCAGCTAGAGGGGTGACAGTACACGTGAAATACATTATAGTTACACAGAAGCGTCTTAAATAAGAGGCAGCTGCCAACAGTGAAACAACAGAAACTGACCAGTTAACAAAGGTTATATTTAAAGGTACACTATGTAACTTTGGTCTGAGAAAGCACTGGGCACAGAAACTCCATACTTTTTAATGAACTTTATGGACTAATTTGGTTGCCTTGTATATTTTTTAAATTCTGTTTATGAACCGAATAATATTTGTGTCTGAATTAAAGAATAAATAATAATAAAATTAAAAATAATAAATTGTCACCTGTTCGTATCCATGGAGATGTTATTGCTTTGTTTGGCTGGGATCTTCCACAGTATCTCATTGAACTTTTCCATCTCCATGGAAACAAGTAGGTGACACCACCAGGCTAAGAGCTGTGGAGAGGTGACACTGCTCACTGTAAGAATGCATATTTTTGAGCAAATAAAATACCTGTAGCAAAATAAAAGCAAGATAGGTCAATTTCATGCCATACTAAAGGACATTCCAGCCAAGGCAACACAATTTCCGAGGAGACCAGGAGTTGGCAGACCGCCCTCCAGAAAAGTTACGCAATGCACCTTTCTGATCTGATTTTGTTAATAATGTGTAAAAAAACCTAACTGTGGCTAGACATGCTACAAACCTCTCCAGATCAAAGAGACCAGACGAGCCTTGATCAAAAGAGAACGGCATAATATCTCTTAGAATTTCAGATATAGAGTGATGTGATGGCCTTTGGGGTTAAGTCATTCAACAAAACAATTAAAAAGGTTACGCATAAAATATTCCTCATGGTTAAATGCTGCCTGGGAATGAAAAATGTCAAAAGCATACTAATTAGCAGTGCACTGTCTGCTCTCTGGGCTTTTGTCAATATTTTTTTTCTAATTAACCTTTTCTATCCTTGAGCCAAGCATTCTGCCTATCATGTCAGTTCCAGTAGACCGGCGTGTTTCAAAAGGGCTTCCCAATCAGCAACGGCTTATGACCCTTTCTCATTGTGTTTCTAAAGCCATTTAAGCTACCACCACAATAGCAGTAAGAAGAGAAGAATAGAGACACTGAACAGGATTTAAGGGGGAAACAATGACTAGTCACTCACCTAATTACTCCATCTGGTTAATTAGTTCCTTCGCATTATCTTACAAAACACTGTTGCTTAACCACATTTTCTTTCTCAATACATGGACAGGTGAAGAGGTCTGGGTTTGAGATTGTAGATACGCTTCACTCTGTGTGGTTCATTTACTCCTGTGTGAAACTGAGCAGTCAGAGGAGAGGAAAGCAAAGTCTGAGGCTGCCAAACAGAACGCCCTCCCCATTTACTACTGTACGGCTGGCTTGGAGAGCGGGGTTGTTTGGTGGTTCATTCTCAACTCGGCGTGACTCGGCTGCTGTGGCCTTGTCACATACAGTCATTCACATGGGGTTATTGTGGAGATTTCACATAAATAAGCTAAAGGTACATTGTGTAACTTGCTTATACTGAAGTCACTTTACTGAGATTTATTCTGTTCATATGCTGCACTGTTACTTTTATTGTACATAACAGTTTTTTGGTATTTTATATTTTTGCTCCACCGGAACAGTGTGTTACATTAGAGTCTATTTTTAAGTCTATTTTTACATTATTTTTAAGCCATTATCTATTATCTTGTTTTATTGCATGTTCCATTTTCCTGCTGTTCTTGAACTGTGCGTTGCAACACCGGAATTTCCCCACTGTGGGACTAATAAAGGCATATCTTATCTTATCTTATCTTATCTTATCTTATCTTCTGCTGGTGGAGGGTTTGTCAAAGGTGCTTTGTCTGGAATGTTTCATAGTATGGTATTAAACCTTTCTATCTTCATGCAGACCAAACCAGACCAGAAATTACAGGTCAGATCTGTGGATAGGCAATCCCGCTCACTGTCAGAATGCGTTGGTTTTCTAGGTATTTTTGAACAGTAAAACCACGTGTAGAATAGATGTAATGTAGAGCTGTTTAATGTCATACTGTGGAACATTCCAGGCAGAGCAATCACATATCCATAGAAACAAGCAGGTGACAGACCCCCAACCAAAGAGTTGCATAGTGCACCTTTAATAAAAATTGGACATTATGCGAGAAAAGATGAAAAGTCGCTGCCTATTACTGGTTAAGGCCCCTCTATTGAAATGACTGAAATGCCTCACTGATAATGATAAAGCATCCTGTCTTCCTGCGATATCTGAGTGGTAACAGATCATTTGATTATGAAACATGCCTTTTTCCCTGTGTTATCAGACTGGACTGAGGCAGATGACTAACCGCTCAATAAGTTGTCCCAGATTGGACTGAAAAAGGCAGGGTGACAGGTGACGCATGCTATTCAAGTGCCCCTGAATACATCTGAGTCACACATGATGCGAGATGTGTCATAGCTCAATTAATCCACTTCCATTTGTTCTTGATGTTTCTGTTTAATTAGACCAATAGCTCATTATGTTTATGGCAGTTTATACTCATAAGCCAGTCACACAAAGTCTACAGGATAGTTAACTTATCGTCTGTTTGTAAAATGCAAGAAAAGTGCAGTCAAACATGATTATACAAATGACTATAATAATTCACATTTATTGCCACTTTGAATCTTTATCTCACTTCAGCAATCTTAACAATATGCATTTATGTGTTTTTCTTTCCATTGCATCATATAATTTTTGTCAGGTCCACAGGTGTTGTTATGCAGATGGGTTGGAATGGTCCATTAACTTCAGTAATCTGTCCATAAGTGAGTGGACAGGTGCAGGGGGCTGTAAATATGCCTGCCTGTGCTTGTCCACCATGAGCAAAATGACCAGGGGCTGGAGGAGATGTCATCTGACAGAGCTGAGAAATCTTTCTTCACACCGCATTAAAGGGACAGGGCAGCAGCAGTGGGGTTTTCTGGCATAACAAAGGGAACCGCACAGTGAACCAGGTTAACCAGTCATGTGACACTGAGGCTGTTTAATGTGCCTTAATATGTCAAAACAAATATAAAGAGGATACAGGGATGTACTTGTTTAAAATAACATTGAGTTTAACTGCCTTATCTGACAAGTGTGGGTTATTTTATCCTAATGTCTTTCCCATAAAGCAAATTTAATTATTTAATGAGCATTTACCAGGTTTTGCCTGGATTTGGATCATTAAGATAAAAATGTGCTAAGTGATTGCTAGAACATTTCACTATTTCTGTTACGCTATAATATCATTATAACTTTCATAAAATAGTCATGAATTTCTTATCTATTTTAGCTGTTTTTTCTCTTTCTGGGACCAGCATAAAGTACACTAGATTTTAAGTTTTGTCTGGATGCTGTTAGGCATGCATTTTGTAATGGTAAAAATGAATAGAAGCATTACACAGTTTGCTAATCGACTTGATTCTTTACTCACCACTGTCTGTGTTTTATCAACAGAATTTTCACATATTTTCACTCCAGGTAATGTGCTCCTTTGAGTGAATTTAATTTTTGAGTTAAAAATGTAAGCGATGGGCCATCTCTCACTGAGGTTCATTTCAATCAAGACTAACTTTCCTATTCCAAATATGACATCTGTTTCTCCTGCTGCACAATCCAAGAACCACTTTAGATCCTTGAGTCTGATGATTGGCTAGAATTTCAACTTAGAACTCTTAGCTATTTACACAAATAAAATGTCTGCGTTTTTTCAAACCTCAGTACATTGTATGGATGATATATTGGCACTAAAATGTATCAACCAAAAACTGCCATATTTTAATCAGCTGCTGGATGCAGATGCATTAAAACATAACATATATTGTTCGACATGCAACATTATTACATTACTGGTGTGAAAATAACATCCGTTTACAGTTACTTTTACTGTGAGTGAAGAATATAAAAGGCTGATATCACCATTCGCCAAAATCAACTACAAATCTAGAGGAAGAGAAAAACTATTTGTTGAAACAAATAACAGACCATCCCTGGTAGAATGAAATTTCCTTCACCAACTACATCACATTGATAATGACATATAAATTCGCAAACCCCACTGCAAAAGACCAACCTCATCAGAATGAGCCCACCAGACACCTGATTAGTTTGTGTGTCACTCACTTGGAGACCAGGGAGAAGGCTTCGGCGCACACAGCTGGACATGGTACCAGTTTGATCATCACGTGTTCAGCCGCGGCCTGGAAGTGCGCCCGCGTCACCTTCTCCAGCACAGACGACAGAGTGGCCACATCACCCGCTTTCGTGTTGGGGTCTCCACCTGCTGTGTCCAGGATGTTCCCCCCATGGACCACCAGCAGCAGAACATGCGTCTTACATTTGTTCTGTAAAAGAGTTGTAAGGCACAGATGAGTAAGTAGATGAGTAAAGAATTTCTTACTAGTATGTGTACACGGTTGTATCCTTTGATTTAGAGCTAGTTTTAATCATGTGTAGTCCTGTCAAGTTTAATTTTAGAAATTATCTGGCTGAATCATGGTTAAGTTTTGGATTATTATTATTATTATTATTATTATTATTATTATTAATAATAATAATAATAATAATAATACAATACATAACACTTTTCAACACATAACGCTTTTCAAGAGACGCTGGTTTTAAAGAGATGGGTTTTCAGGGCTTTATTTACTCATATGACAAATGAGTAAATATGCACTTCTGCATTGGCACCAGAAGTGATATTTGTCATATTTGTCATATGACAAATATCACTTCTGGTTCCAATGCAGGTCTGGTTGTAGTCATTACATAATTGTTGAGGTTAATTATTGTGCAATATATTTTTGGTTAATTACTAGCTTTTGTACTCAATTTTGACCAGGATCTAAATCTAGTCATATTTTATACTACTGAAAAAGATAAAAGTGCATTGAAAGTCAAATATTTGTGCTAAGTTGCACCATCACTGAACAAGAAAGACCATAATTCTGTGCAATGGTAAATAATGGCCCCACCTCCATGTCCTCTTGACCCTCGATGCTGCTCTGGGGGGCACAGTGTGGACCTCTCAGCTGGTACAAGTTTTCTGAAATGGATAGAAAGAAAAGGTCACTGTAAGAGCCAATGCACCCATTAGCAAAAAACATAAATGAATATTGATCTGGGCAAATCGTCAATATCCCTAATGCCTCTTCATCCCTCTAGTACTTTTAGGCTCTAATGGCAAAACCATAATATTCACAGGTCAATACAAACAGTGTCTGGTCGCTTACTGCATAAATTACGGTAATGTCCTAATCCTTAAAGGTCACATATTGTGCTCAAATTTGCTATATAGTTATAATCTATGACACTATTAAGACTATGACTATATTATCATCATGTTATAAACATCATAAAATGATACACACTCAAAAGAAACATGGATACAGTGTTTAAAATGAAATATTAAGTCTATCAAAGCTGTATCACTGATTGAGAAAATAAAATTGTAGAACAATGTAAGTACAGAGCAGTGGGTGTATGCCGGAAGGGGGGTTGACCAGTTATATAGCACCTAGAAAATAAGTGGTTAAAGATTACTCAAACATGCACGAACCACTCCAAATACAACTTCAAGAGTGTAAATGAGAAGGGGGAACAACTATAACATGGTTAAAATCTCTGAAAGGTCGATTTTGCATAAAAGGACTGCTTTAATAATTATTTGCAAGACGTGCAACCAAAACATTCACTGTTAATTATCATGAAATTCACTAGACACAATGACATTTCCGGATTATGTGTAGATGCATGTTTTCTTTCAGCGTTACAGCAAACACCCAGGGAGCCTTGCCAAACTCATTAGCCTCTCCAGAAACCTTCAGACGCTGTGTCATCCTATCTGCCCTCCTCTTCCTATTTTCCTGTCTGCGCTGGAGACACGGCTGTGTTCCTCTTGTGCGCACGTTGTTGTTTACTCTGCTTCCTGGTCTGGGACTCGCTGTCATGGGGCTCTCTCTGTCAGCTCCGCTCTCTGCACACCACCCGCCTTGCTTGCCTCAAACAGCTCTGCGCACACAAGGGACACAGCACACAGCCAACTATTTTGGGTGCAAAAGTAACAGGAAATCAATGGAGAGGAGCTTTTCTTTAGCTGAAAGGGAGAGGCTGAGCCGAGAGAAATAAAGTTCTTTAAGAAACTCCATGAAGTCCTGCTGTGAATATATATAAAAGAGCAAAAAAAAAAAATCTTTGCAGAACATGTAATCCAGTACCTAACCTTTCAAGGAGAAGGAAGGCATTAATCTACCAACAGTACACTATATTTCAGTTATTTCAGTACACAGTATAAAGCAATACTGACATTTTTCCATATGTTATCACAATAGCTTGAATGTCAATGCAGTGATTTTTAAATGTACATCAGTGCATCAGTAGTACCAAACATATGATTGTTGTCCTTTCGAATGTTGGTGATGTCATTACTGCTATTGCTCTTGTTTATCAATGTTGCTATAGTTATCCCATATCCTTATCATAGTCACCATTCTGTGTGTGAATGAAATATGAAAAAAGCACAATTAACTAAAAATATATAAATAAATGTTTCTTTCGAATGCACAGATAAGGACACTCTGAGGCTCAAAAGCAATTATCCTTTTTTGGCACAATCAATGCCTCAGTACCACAACAGAGCTATAAAAATATTTAAATAAGACTGTGGCTTTGTTGGTGGATGGTACAAGCAGAAGAAAGCAATTTGAACATTTCAGTAGTTCTCTAAGAAGTCTTAATTGAATTACGTGAGCTCAATTTAAAACTCAAAAACAAAACATTAAACAATGTTCAGTATAGTTGTACATTGAAGAAATACTTTTTGCTAAGTAATAATAAATAAGTATTACTGGAAATGCCAGAACCAGAAATATTTGTCTCAATTACAAAATCATCATTAAGCCCTAAAACAAGTTTTGTATGCAAAAATACAAGTGCAATTAATTGTCCAAATACACTGTTTTTCAATCTAGTATGTTATACTGTTGTCTTCTCATCACAAACATACATGAAGTTGTGTTTTGTTTCATTCACACGTTTAATACACAAACCCTGCATGTTTAGATTGAGTTCTTCTCTCAGTGGAAAACACTCTGTTCCACCTTGTGATGTCATGTGGTAATACATGACAGAGGAAGTGCTCCACTGTGTTTTTAAGCTCCATACATTTTCACTAGAATCATTTGGATAATTTCAGCCCTGGAATTGCCAATCAAAGGTACAAAAGGTAAAAAAGTAGCTGTTAACTTGAAAACTACTACTTCATGACATCACAATGTGGAAAAGAACATTTTGAGCTTTGGAGTTGTATGGCAAAAGGAGAAATTCAGAACTGAAGAAGCAGCTTGGATGAGCTGCGAAACGTATTCAACCAAATAAACTTTTGTCGAGTTGACAAATTGAATTTCTCCTTTTGCCATGGATTCTACCTGGACGACTGAGGGATTCTACACACTTTGGAGATGTAGACAGACTAATAATGCAGGATTAACCAACATGTGTGATTGAAACAAAACACAACTCCAAGTATGTTTTTGATGAGGTAACAATTACAAGAATCAATTTTGCATAATATAGGACCTTTAACATGTCCCTGTACCACATCAGACGGTAACAACCGCCTGGACAGATTCCTAAACAAAACGCATTACAGCAGCAAAGTTGTAACTTCTTGCACAAAGGCATTTCAACCACACCAACAACCTACAGCAAAATGGCACTTTTTGCCAGTCCACAACCAACAGCCCCTTAGCAGATTCAACAATCTACAGGAAACCATCAGCGCTATGCTCACCTCATCACCTCTGAGAGCAACCATCACACCAGGCTGCTCTTTAGTTCAATGGTGAGTGCGTCATTGGTCTGATATTGGGATAAACTGACAAAATCATTGGAGTAAACTGGCTCCCTGCTGCCACAGCCATAGTTTGATTTCCTGGAGCTGAAGACTTGAGAGTGGAAATCCGTGAGATGGCCTTAAGTTTCTTGTCTGCTGGAGCGTGAACTGACTCATTGGGTATTATGAAGGATATATATGCCGGCAAATATATGCAGAAGAAAAGCAGAGTTTCACAGTAGATTTGATGTACTGTTCAAACAAAATATTTTGCACAGAAAAGGCGTGTGGAAAGGCACACTAGATATTTTGTGAGACATTATATTTATTGTTGTTTAAGGCAGTTTATATACTTCATAAGGTTAGTAATGGATATGCTGCATTCATGTGTTTTTTCGAGTTGAAAAATGTACATTAACGCTCACACAAGTCGGAAAAACAAATCAGACGCCCCAGACGACACCTGGTCTGCTCTTTTCTTACACATTTGAGCTCTTTCACTAAATGTTACTACATTTACGGATTTAGTAAGATTCCCATTATCATAAGAGCAAGAGAATCTGTGCAAGAAAAATCTGACACTACAACTGCTTAATTAATTACCAATGTAACGCTAACTAGCTAAAGTAAACAAATGTTTATAATGTTTTCTTTTATAGTGTAATTTGAAATAAAGCTAGGAGGTAACAAATTTGCTTCTTGTTTTAACCTACTGCTGCCTTAACCATAATCATTTTCTGTGCGCGTTTCCTATAATCTTGTTCCTAAACTTCACTTCACTTTCAATGACTAATAACACAGACCGTCCCTCTGGAGGTTACGATCTAGAATTCACCATTTCATAATCACTTGTATGCCTTCAGTGTGTATTGTCCCAAGACAAGTCAGACTGTCGGGATGTCAAATTAATATGCAAATGAGAGACTGTGGCTGCCCTTTATTGTATAAATCTGAATTTATCATCAGGTATTAAATGCAGTCACTCAGGATATTGATGATAAAGGTATGTGCCAGTAAAAATCCTACAAAAATCTATATCTTTATCTGCTACTGGGCCTGTCTTGATAATACTATATCGATTTATCGTTCAATATATGGCAGATGGATGTACATGGAATATATTTTGGAGCTCAGTATTTATCACGTGTACATTTTCTTTGCATTAGTGTTAAGATTTTTGTTATTTTAGTTGTAATATTATAAGATTTGAGCTGTAGGGGGTTGAATAACAAACTTCTATGGCTATAATTATTATTATTCATTCGGCTATTTATTTGTTGCAGCTCAGACCTTTTAATGATACAGTCTGCTTAAAATAAATGTTTACTGGGATGTTCTTGCTTTATGTCATAAAGTGGCATAGTTTCAATATTATCATTTATATCTCTGCAGCAATATATCGTGCTTCGAAATTAGTTATCGTGATAGGCTTACCTGCTACACTGAGTCATTGCCCTGTAGTGTCCAGCACTGACAATGTGTCTGGCAAGTGTAATGCAAATCATCTTGGGAGATTGTCAACAGGCGTTTTCTCCTGGCACAAGAACAACAACCGAGTGACACGCAAGCCATCTGCTCTATTCTGTTCGCCTACAAGTTGCCCTTATCCCCCCGTGTAGCAACCCCAGGTGAACCCCATCCTCCGCTGCCTGACAACACTGTATGTACACCCACGCACAAACCAGGAGGCATACAGCTCATTATAGACAGAAACACTAACAAGCATGCCTGTGTCCAATCCTGCTCCTGCCAGTCCAGAAGTAAACAAGTACTCCAATAAAAACAGACAGTGACAACTATTCAAACATGCTACTGAAACATGAGTACAACAGCCAAACATGCGACTGATGTTTCGAGAATGAATGCATAATTATCAGAGTTGATGATCTGTGTAATTAAGTGCTAAATTGCTATCCACAAAGAAATTAATTGAGAGAATAATAGAAAATGATAGCCTGTGATTAGAAAGTCCTAGAAACATCATATTATCCTTTCAAATCCATATATTGGTATAGTTTTGTCCATTAGGCCTTGCCATTCCAGGACTGACATACCCAAACCCCACCTATGCAGTGGGTTTCAAATTGATTCAGCAAGCATTTTAAGTCAGATGCCCCTCACAGAGCATTTTCTTTTCATCAGTTCTTAGGATTGGGACTATTTTAACTAACTTGTGATCAATAATTGTATAGTACAGTATATTTTGCTTTTGGTAGCAAGTGAAGCAAGCAAACTATCATTTTATTGCTCTGTTTATTGTAATCACATAGCAGAAAAGAGAAATAAAAAAACTTCTGCAAGAATGCACTGGAAGCTCCATCTCGTATTGACCTGCAGAAATAGCCACACATGCTCCTTCAGCATTGCTCCAGCCAAAAGACAATACAGTGAAAACTAGTGGCAGGAGAATATCTGTGTGGGGCTTGGAGGCAAAATGACATGAATCCATTTCAATTTAATTCGCTCCTCTCCCCTTCGAACTGTCAGCTGCTTTGCACCTCTGGGCTACGACAGTGTTGTTTGAGTGCCATTATCTTTCCCTGATGTGAGATCTTGCCATTTCTTCGACTTCATATCCTGTCAGACAAAAGCAACACCAACAGCAGGTGTATGTTACAGAAGATATGAGAACCGAAAAAAATATATTTCCACATGAGAAACTGTAACAAGAAAACTACACATGATTCATTTCTTTACACAATGAAAATGCTAAATGCTTCTGCCAAAGCTAGTTAAAATAGTAGCATTGTTTTGGCCACAATAGGCCTATTGCTCAAAAGATTTGAAGGAACACTTTGAAGTCCAGCACCAAATAAATCAGTTAAACTTATGGAATACTGGTAATGTGATTTAAAGGTGCAGTATGCAACTTTTCTGAAGGAGGCTCCACCACCTGCTTGCCTCTATGAAGATCTTTTTTTTCAGTTACGTAGCTAATAAATACAGCTCCATGGAAAATGATATGTCTGAAGTCATACTGAGGGGGTGGTTAGTTACAGTCAGTTCGTGTTAATGAAATTAATAGTGGTGCTCTCTAGAGCTGTGTTGTGTTATAACCTGGGGTATATAAGAACTTACAAAGGGATACTTGACATGATTTCTGATTTAGAAAGGTCACATAAATTGCATTTGAATATAAAACAGACAGTTGACTAAAGAATGACCATTACATAATTAGGGGGTACTCAGGAGTGTGACACGAAGCTACTCAAGACAAAAAAAGGTTGGGATCACTGTCTAGAGTGTTAAATTCAAAAAATAGGAATTTTTTTTTCCACTAGGCATTCTTAGAACAGCAAGACCCGTTGAGCCATTTAGCAAAAATTTTAAGATTCACCTTGCCTTTCTTTGCTGACCTGTTTTAATTGCCCTGTGTTTTATATTTATTTATTCATCTGTTTTTGAAACATTGTTTTTCTGAATGTATTGTATTTTAGAATGTTTCTGCATTTTATCATTTTTTTATTAATATGAATATTTTCAATCTGTAAAGCATCTTGTAACCTGATCTCTTTGAAAGGCTCTCTATAAATAAATGTTACTTGCTTACTTTTTACCTATGTTCCTATTTAGATAATACAGTTTATTATTATCTAATGAAATATTTGGTATTTTTGCATTTTATAAATTAAAGACAGAGCAAAAGATGAGGATAAGATTTACTGTTGATTGTTGGCTGTTTGTGGTCAAACACTGATTATATCGCTCCTTCCTTCTGTTACTCTGCCATTTTTAATTTCCATTCCTTACGGAAACTGCTTTTGTCTTTTCAGCAAGAAAGCATAGGCAGTTTGTCTGTAACAGATGGGTATGCGTGAAAACATTAATTTAAACGTAACTGGAGCAGGAGGAAGCAGAGCCTGTGTGCACTGTGAAAGATAGGCACAAAAAAAGAGGATTGTAATTTATTGGAGATGTCTGTTCTTAGTACGGCGTGTGTTTCTGAAAAGAGCCACAGGATACTGCCTGAAGTGGGCACCAAAATGAAATTCAATACATATCTCAATGGGTCACTTTGTTTGGCTCATGTTCACATAGTGTATCATGTTCTTACAAAATGGTTCATGTCGGCTTGCCTAGCTCCTTTTCAGTTACTACTATAAAACATCAAGCTCCCACTGAAGAAGTCCCTTTAAAGGTGTATTGTGTAACTTTGGTGCATGGTCCATCAAATGCTTTTCTCCATGCAGATGTTATTGCTTTGCCTGGAATGTTTCAAAAATACTTCTATATTTATGGAGATCAAACGAGACCAAGATACAGGTCAGATCTGCGGAGAGGCAAACCCGCTCACAGTCAGAATACCTGTTTTTCTAGGTATTTCTGAGCTATAAAACCACCTATAATTGAGTAAATGTAAGGTTTAATATCATACTGTGAAACATATCCATAGAAAAAGCAGATGACAGACCCTCAACCAAAAACTTACATAGTGCCCCTTTAAATAAAATTACATCAAGTTGGCAACTCATGACAAGCAACCAGCCCACACCATACAGTAGCTTTTATGTATCACAGATTATAGTTACGTAACATAGCTATTTCAAGTCTGACTATATGGTAGTCTATTCTACACCATTACTCAATGAGTGGAGTGGAGACAGATGCTAATGAGAGTGGCACACAAGTCTGTTTGCGGTAAAAAACAGATGGGGAGCATGAGAGATGGTGGAGATATAGGTCACATAAAGTGGAATGGATGTGGAACAGAAGAAGAAGAGCTGAGAGGAGAGATGAGGACCTTTTGCAATGCATACTTACTGTATTTTCAGACTAAAACACTTGAATGAAGTGTTTATAGTCATCAGTGTACAAGGGTTTACAAAGATGATAAGGAGCTGTGATGGGTTTCAACCATGGGGAGAGTTGCTACTTTATTTATCTAGTAAAATGTCTAAGAGCCTTCTCTAATCTTACTTGAAAATCTTACTTGTGAAAAACACAGGGTTGTCAAAACATTTGAAACCCAGATACTATTACTATAACCTAAATCAAAACTACATACACACATATAAGTATTGGTACTGAAAAAAAAATGATGGATGGTTTTATTATCTAAAATCTGGAATTATCACTGGAATCAAAATCTGTATCAAACATTATCCTTGCACCAAAACAGAGTTTGGCACTTTAAAAAGTCTAATACCAAGTACATGGGACCATAAATATTCAAAAAAGATAATAAACAAAAAAAACAATGAAGTATGCCATAAGCAGTAACAATAAAGTAGTAGTGTGATAAGCCTGTACTCATTGTGTCACTATAAACTTGGCATGGGCCAATTTGAATTTTTATGCCTGCTCCTGTGGCCAAGAACCGATATTTGCCAATACCGATATTTAGCTTTTAATGCATAGCAAGGCCCACAAGTTTATCTTAAGTTGGAGTAAAGATCACAAATTTACTTTTTACTTTTGTAAAAAAGTACAAAAAAATGTATTTAGCTGAGATATAAAATCATTTGTTACATGTTATCCATACATACAGCCATATAACACTACTAAAAGTAGTAGTATTTTACTTAAGTAACCATTTGAGGTAGGCCGCCTTATATGATCTGAGAAGCAGAGGTGAACGGTGGAGGGAGAGGAGAGAGTTGATGGAGAGGGTCTTTTGAGAAACCGACAAATGCAGATCAAAGGGACACCGATGTTCAGCTGAGCCCTGATAAAGCTCTCGCTGCTGACAGGAGAGAACAAGCTTCAAGGTTTCCTCATTATTCTCAGATTTTAATTGTGGATAGTGGCTCCACAGAACGCACAGGTCTAATCTGCTTACCTGCACACACCAGACGTTTCTGCTGTCACCTATTGCGCAAATTACTGCCAGTAAATAACAGACAAAGGGCCAGTTAAATAGAAAGTCCAATGTTGCTTTAGTGACTCCACAAATCACTTTAACACAGTTTTATACTGAGTCTTGTACTCCCATGCAGGAAGATAACATTTCCTATTACAGGATATCTAGTGCCCACAAGACTCTCAATCGAAAGACTAATGTATGAGTGTCCAAATTAATACATTCATTTATTTATTTATTTATCGAATATATAATTTACTTTGTCTTTGGTAACAGAAATTTAAATGAACACAGTTGGTAGAGGTTTGAAGTGGGAGATTTGGCAGGTAATATCAGTTTAGTTGTAAATATATTGGATGGATATGGCCCCTCCCACCTTACTGAATCAAAATAAGAACACTTTGAAGGGCAATTGTTTAAACACATATCAACAAGTACACAAGCATATGCCATCAAGAGTTCAGGGAACATAAGAAATGCAAAAAATAAAGGTCAGTCAAGAGTTCAAGAATCTAATTGCTGAAGGAATAAATGAACCGGCCTTAATGAAATAAAGCTGCGTTTTCTGTCTAAATGAAGCATTTCTCAGGGCATCACTGGTTTAGTAATGGCTCTGTGGATGGGCCTAATTTAGTAACATTCTGGCCTCTTTTCAGAGGTGGAAGGATCCCTATCATCTCTGCAGGTACAGTCTGCAGAGGCAGAGATTAAAAGCCTCCACTCCAGTCTGTCAGAGCTCAAAGCCGACCTTTACAGCAGCTCTTTTTATGAGAAAATAACATCTAAAGCAAACACTGAGCTGTCTGTTTGGGGAGAGGTTCAAACCAACGGGAGTTCTCTGTATTCTAGACTCAGGTTCTTGTCTGGCTTCTCTAATGTAATGTCTAGGAAATTCCCAGTTCCTAGATATTACAATCATATTTGCCTATCTACAGTTTTGTTGCTATATATTACACTTCAACAGACAACCTAATTGGCCTAAGATCAATATTTAAAACTAAAGAAGTATGTTTTTGTTGATAAACTTCCTCCGTGCTGCATCAGAGAAATGTGATTTATTATGTATTTTTATATCGCCTGGGTAACATCTTGCTCGCTTGTCTGGACGGTTTATTCCAAGCTAGCAAGCAAACTAGCTACCCAGAGATGAAATTTTACTGAGATCAAAACTACGAGGACTTCCCACTGATACAGCGAGCCAGGAAATGTTATGATGGAGGTCTTGTATCAACAGAATAAATGGTAAAAAAAAAAAACTCTTTCTGATTCAATTTGAGGGTGTTGGGATGAGACGATTATTATGCTACATGTGTTTATGTGTGGGTCTTTTATGGCACTCTTGACAAAGTGCAAACAAGTTACTGCTCAAAGACAATCATAATTGGGACCTTGATGAGTCTGAGCTCAATTAATTTCTCATGGGAAAGAGTCAAAAGGAAAATCACATCATCAAATTATGGTGTTAAAGTGTTTTCAAATTAGGCTTGACTACTGTTTTAACTTTCTGTGCTTGTAGCCAATCCTGCTTTTGTACACATTTACACGATTGTGGAAATCTGATCTCTGAAGAAGAATCATTAGAAATGTTTCTTTTGGAAATGAGGTCAAGGCAAAGAGCACCACTTACACTGGCAGTTACTATTTCATTAAACTCAGGAGTGGCCCTTCTGTGTGGGCTTGGACTCATCCTCTGAGGCTGCTATATTCTCACAAGATAAAGAGATTTGAATGTGAGAAGCTGAAAATCTCACAGACAGACTCGCGTCAACTGTTTCCTGTTGAGAACAAAATGACTGGCTTTGAGAATCTTGTGTGTTCAGATCAAAAGATCTAAAGTCAAAACTGTGTTATTATTATTTGTGAAATGTATACATATAAATATATATATAAATATACATGATATTTAATGCACAGAAGGCTGGTGATAAAAGTACACAGGAAGTAGAGTCTCGATTGCTAATCTGCAGCTTCACCCGATCCACGTGCTGTGTGGATGTAAACAGACACATATGAGGAACTACTCTCACCTTTTTACTTTTAAAGAACGCTTCAAACTGGATTAATAGTGATGTTTTGTGGACTGGGTGTCATTATTTGCAGAGGACAAATTCTGTGGACAATATGGGATGCTGCAGTTTAACTTTACAACTTACTCATTATTGTCGCTACTTCCTGAGTTTGTATCTTACGCCTGTGTTTTATTGGCTGTTACTGTAGTGTTACTGATGTTTGGTGGTTACGATCTGACAGAGCAGCTCAGAGTCACACTGACACCACACATGAGGAGCGCACACAAAGACACAAAGTCGGGTCACACCTGCCTGAACTCGGGAAGAAGAAAATCGTAGTCAAAATCGGGCAAATTCTTCTGTAGTGTGTGGCGGCCTTTATGCTATTATCTAATCTATGTTATAGGCCTGTCTTGCCACCAGTCTTTGCAGGAGTGCAAGTGTTAATGAGGGGGCGTGTCCAAGTCGGGCTGTCCTTGGCCGCTGGGGGCTAGAGTGGGACAGTACATGTACATATATGGTGATGGCATCTTAACAAATCTGTGACCACTGTGGCAAATCACTACCAGCGTGGGTAAGGTCTGCAATCTTTGCGTCATTACCAGGCAGCAAAGAGGGGTGTGGTGAAAAAAGGGAGAAAATAAAACAATATATAGGTACAATAAACAGCTCCGGAGTCCCACAAGGTAAGTACACACCAGTAGAGGCGCCAGGATTATAGAATTTTGGATGGGCCATCACAGAACTGGCTGGGCTTCTGTTCTGTGCGTACGTGTGCCCATCTCACGTCAACCATAGTTTTCTCTGCATTCCTCCGTTCTTTTGCCTCCCATTACGCAACAGAGTGGTGTTTTTTCTTGTGCACTCCCCATCCCACATCAGACCCGCTGATCTATTCTAAATAAGCTTATTGTCACGAACATGTGCATTTATCATATATAAAATAAAATAAGGCTTTTATTCCTTGAATCTGTTACACATAATGCTTTTCAGTTAACTAGTTTGATATTTATTTTTATGATTCTGGCAATTCACTGAATGCGCCACAACACGCTCTCAGTCTTCTCCACTCCACCTGATATTCAGGCACAGCACACCTCTTGTTTAGAGCTCCTTGCCCCACACTCACTAAATCGACAGTGAGGTCAGTGGCGGTAGGTAGCTCAAATCGACGGGTAGCATTTCAACAGGACATCGGAGGCAAGATACAACCCATAATGTTGTTTCCTCATCATAAACATACCTTGTGTTGAGTTGTGTTTTATTTTATCCACACAAACTCTGTAAATTTAGGCTGAGTTCTTCTTGCAAACAGAAACAATTTTGTGTCATGCCATGTGGCAATACAGGAAGTGCTCCACTGTGTTTTTAAACTCACCACCACATACACCTTCACTAGAATCATTTGGATAATATTAGATCTGTAACTGCCAATCTCTACTGAACAAAAAGTAAAAGGTAGCTGTTAACTTTTTGAGCTTTGGAGATGTAGACAAACTAATAATAAAAGATTACTCAAACATGTGTGAATGAAACAAAACAACTCAGTACTAGGTATGTTTTTGAGAAGGTAGCATTATAACATGGTATAAAGCCCACAAGAATCCATTTTGTGTAATACAGGAGGACCTTTAACAATGATGAATTGGATTTAGAATGCTTTTTGTGCAGGTGCTTTATACAATATTTAGTCACTTTGTTGCAAGCTTCTACTGTAGCCACAGATGCCCTGTGGCTGGCTGATAGCTATGCGAGCCACTTTGCCTCAACAGCCTCAACTAACAGCAAACCGTCCTTCATAAGCATGCTATTAACGCTTTTCTTCTTTTTTCATTTGAATCCACCACACATAAATACTGAACAAATGGTGCATAGCAACTCCATGTTTAGGTTAAATTGGGTTTCCATGTGGTTTTATTTCCTTCTCTGATAAAGACACAATAGGATTATGGGTCTTACAGAAACATAAATAGTGTCTTAACTGATGCTTTAGATGCACATAAATAAACAGGGGTCACTCAGAGCAGACACACACAAAGAAATGTGCCTCCCGACGCTTGACTGCTCGCTGAGAAAACTGGTAATCGAAATGCAGTGCACGGTGCCGTGTTTGAACACACAAACTTGTTTTATCTACACTGTTTATCTTGTGCCACCAACATGAATTTTAACATCTCGAATAACCCACTGCTCTCCTCTTGCATATATACAGCAGCTTCATTTTTATTTCAAATGAGCCACTTCAAAGCCATAGAGGCAATAAACCTTGGGTTTGTCCATATTTTACTAAGAAGGATGAAACTCAAGAGCATCAAGCAAAGGAACATAGCTATATAATAGTGCAAAAGAATCAATTCTCGAATCAATCTGTGGCATACAAGGCAGGCTCATCAACATGGCAACTGGAACATTTTGGTGAAGTTAACCTGATACTGCTTATCAATATACTATTTTAAAGGCACTCTAATTTGTACTTTTACAGTAAAAGTATATATACTTTACAGTAAATTAGTTAATCTTCACTGAAACATGAATATATGATTTATTCTTCAAATAAATAAAAGTATGCTCTTTTACTAACTAACTGGTACTTACTAATTCTAACTACATCAGTTGGCCAATATTTGGACTTTTAGTGTATCTGCCTCAAATCTCCAGCACTGATCAATATTGTGTTTTGGCTGACCCATGAAAAATACCCATGAAGCTTTATTTGAACACTTCAGAGCTCAGAGATAACTGCTGAAAACTTGACGATGCTGCTCTCTTATGGGTTTGTGGTGAAAAAAGGGATGTGGATTTTAGTACATTTACATTACATAATTTGGTGGAAAAATCAAAATTGGCCTTCTAAACAATCGGCATCAGCCATGAAAAAAAACACATCAGTTAGTCCCTACTAACTAAATAACTTGCTTAAGATTCACAATTTATGACCTTGCAGTAGCCAGCTTTATTTCATGTAGGCTAAATAGATGGCCAACACATTGTGATTATGTGCTCTCTTGATGCTTAAATCTCCTATGATTATGCAGTGAAAGGTGTTGGACCATTTCAGAGCAGAGCTTTGCTTCTCTTTATCTGTGTCTGAGCATCTGTGTGTGCTGCTCGGAGCAGAGATGCTACACACAGACTAGGGCGGAGGGATGCAGATACCACACAAGCCAAGTAATCAAAACAGGGCCGACTTATAAGTTTCATCAGACTCCTCGGCAACACTAAGAGCACAGATAGGGCTGGAGCTTACTGATCCAGTGGGGTGTTAAAACTTTGCACCAGTTATGATGCTGGGTCTGTGCCCATCCCTACTGGTGGACCACAAATGCTTATCAAGGAGTTTGTACTTTGCTCCTGAACTCATGTTAGTGTTGTCATCATACCAAAAAGTTTAACTCAATATTACCATTCCGAGGAACCATGGACGGGCCCTTGTTCTTTTTCTTAACTAACTTCTGTTTGTCCACCTTCTGATAAAAGGGAAATCAGCCATTCTGAGAAGAATCTGGACCAGTTTGTACTCCAAACCCACAAATAAAAATAACCCAAAAATTCACAAAAAAACTTATAGGACTTTTATATTAATGGCACCTGGACTTTGCTGCCTAATTACAAGTCCCTACATTTAATTTTAGTGAGATATGCTTTGATATGGGAATTGTCAAGACCCAAAAAAATGCTTAATCTGCTGTCTATCAGATCATCCTTAGGGACACCAGCTATACCTATTCTTATATTTAACCCAAATAATTCAGGCAGAATTTGAAATCTGACTTTCCCCTGTGTAGAGCTTGTTCCCACTTGATGTCAGAAAGATCAGAAACTACAGCGCCTCAGCTTCACAAAGAGTCCTGCCATTTGTCTCTGCTCCAAATGATTCAGAAACACATTCAGTTTGAATTGAGAGTCATTTTAGTCAGACGTTTTAGGAAAAATAGGCCAGAATTGTAAAACTCAGGGAGACCTGTCCTTTCAGGCTGTGGCCCCAAAATTATGGAATGCTGTCCCTTTCTCTCCGTATGGCAGACTCTGTGGATTCTCTTAAAAAGCAGCTGAACTTCTATTTAGAAAAGCTTTTGGTTGACTGTGTCCTATGACCCATTTTATGGTGTACCTGCTCTCTGTAAAGCACTTTTATTTTTATCTCTGAAAGGTACTATATAAATAAAGTTAATTTACTTACAGTATATTATTGCTATATGCATGTGCCACAAAATGTTTATCCATGTAGCATTTGAGCAGAACTACTGAATAAATGAAGTGTAAGGTTAGCTTCAGGCAGTTGTAGGGATGAAGCACATTGCCATATGAGTGTGTGCAATTTGTGAAGTACAAACCATGTGTCTGGTCCTCCATGTGTCCCAGGGTTTCGATCTGCTCTACCAGGTCATTGGAGTTCCACTGGCTCATGCCCAGCAGGATGGCGTTCTTCCCCTCCATAACATCTGCTGGCGCACAAACACACAAATGAGCCACAACTGAATCATTTCAATGTATCATGTGACAATTTCCCATATTTTTGTTGAGCCTATGACAGTGGAGTAGTAGATCTTTCAGTTCATGCTTTTGAATTGAATCTTAAAGGTACACTGCGCAACTTTTCTGGTGGAGAGTCTGCCACCGGCTTGTCTCCAGGGAGATCTTATTGCTTTGCCTGGAACATTCCATGATATGACTTTAAACAGATACATCTAGCATTTAGTCATTATGGGTGTTTCTATTAATAAAAACATACAATAATTCCTTCTGTGAATAGGGTTGACTCTCCACAGATCTGAATTGCAATGTAGTGTTAGATAACCTATACTGTGGAACATTATATCATCATGTGGCAGACCCTCCACTAGAAATATTAAGCAGTGCACCTTTAAGCAGTTTGATGAAATATGTTATTTGCATGCAAAGAATTAAAGAAGCTAATGGATCTGTTATACTTGTTTGTTTGTCCTCCCTGTTTTTAGAGGTTGGGGGAGAGCAATAGACTATGTGAAGAAGACATCATAATAGTTCTTTTAATGACATGTTTTGATGCCTGGTTGGTGTTGGGAGAGTATTAAAGAACGTTACTGTGCAGTGTGACCAAAATCATTGAAGAAAACTACAGTTTATCCTTTCATTGTTACAAAACAAATATCATTCAAGCACTGGTACCCTAAAATATTGGTAGGAGCCCTGGGCAACAATATACTCCACAAAATCTATGTTTTAAAATGTATAAATGCAGTGATCTGCCCTTGCCTGCAGCCACAACCACAGCACTGATAAGCTGATAAGGTCACACTTGTTGAAAGCTGCTCTGATGGAGCCCTGTGGAGATTCTTGTCAACACACAACAAACACTATGAGGTGGTCATGTTGATGGTCATATTCATTGCATGATTTTGTTTATTTAGAATTTTACTAAGATTTAGTTTTTTCTTATTGCTCACTTATGAAAAAAGGTGAGCCCATATTAAGCCATTTTCTGATATGCTAAAATGCTTCATCAAAAACATACCTGAAGCTGTTTCATTCACACAAGTTTAAACACAAACCCTGCATATTTAGGCTGAGTTCTTCTCTCAAACAGAAAACACTCTTCCACTTTGTGATGTAATGTGGTAATACAGGAAGTCCTTACTCATGTTTTTAAAAACCATACACCTTCACTAGAACCATTCGGAAAATTTCAGCCCTGAAATTGCCTATGTCTGTTAACCAAAAGGTAAAAGGTAGCTGTTAACTTGAAAACTACCACTTCATGACATCATAAGGTGGAACAAAGCATTTTGAATTTTGGAGATTGTAGACAGACTAATAATAAAGGGTTACTCAAACACGTATATGAAACAAAACACAATATAGGACCTTTAAACAAGACTGAACAACAAGAAGAATTAACATTTCAGTTCCACTTAATTCAAATCATTAAACATAATCATACACTTTTCAATATAATGCAGTATGCCCACACAAACCGGAGTAACTACTTCAGTCTGTCATCCTGTTTGTACTTTTTGTATATTGACACCAAGCTAGCCATAAGGTAAGCGTACCAGAAAGCTATTGCAAAAAAACCCTAAACAGATCTCTTAGAATAAGATTATCAAATCAAATCCAAATATTTAGGTACTCAGTCTATGATACATAACTTAGTGTTGTATCGAAGAAAGCAGGAAAGGCCAGGAAATTTGGCACATAAGTTGTCACGCCGCTGACCCTCATCGTCCTCGGAGACAGACTGACTCACGTCGGAAGGAGCTCACGGCATCCAAGAATCTTCTGTCTTTTCTCTCTCACAGTTGCTGCCTCTGAGACCAAACCAGAGCTCACACACTCTCTCCATCTGGATCACAGAAGGGTTGCTTCAGTGGTCAGTCTGTCACCAACTGTCCCTCAACGCAATCGTGTCTAACAGTAACGTAGACGAAAAGCAAATGAAGCTCACAATATCCATGTTAAATGATATTGCAAGACTAAACAAACCAGGATAAACCAGAGCTAAATGAAGGCTAAAGACTGAATTTTAGTATTCCAGTTTTAAATATAAAATAATACAATAAAAAAAGCAAATGAGTGGTATCCCTTATGCATTTTTAAAAACATTTTATTGGAAGAGAACCATAAAGCAGCATCCAAGTGTGTCCATTTAGGCACATGTTGTTGGATGAGAACTAAGCAACTGCTTGGGACCAGTCTAGTTGTTTCTTTATCATTGTGCAAAATTAGACTGTAATATGGTTAAGGCAGACATTATTTTACATGTGCCTTGAATTTGAACCATTCTGTAAGGCTAGCAGAGCAGCAGTCTCAAGAAGGGTTATCTTTTGCAGCACAAAACCCTTCTTCAGAATGTGTTTTTTAGATTTGGCTGTTTTAGATGTTTTTAGATGTTTAGATGTTTTTAAAGAATATTTAGTTTTCCAATATAGCTAGGGGTGGGAAATAAGTGTCATAAGTGTCAGAATTAACAACCATAGTGAAGTATGAACTCTCAGAACAAGCAGATATTCACCACATAAAGACAATAAGATACTAACTGTACATGAATTATGATAAAATTGAATTGAGTCATGATTAGCGTCTAGAAAATCGTAATATTATGTTTATTTTGCATTAACAATGAATATGTGCTATACTAAGCAGCCTTGCTATTTCTTCTGGTTAAAAGCAACATCTGTGAAGGGATAAAAATGGGCTTTGAATTTATGCACACCCAGAAATGTGTTTATGAAAAAAAAACACGTCTCAGCAAGATGCATATTGGATTTGAACAAAGAGAGCGGAAGTTAGAAAGCCCATGGAAAGACAGGAGGAGAATGTAAAGTAGGATCAGAGGCAAACGCTGAAAAGCCAGATTACTGAATCATCTCCTGAAGGAATGCTTCCACACCTTCTCTACACACATAAAAACCAACCTGCTCCAAAATGCAAGCCTGAAATCCAAACTCATAAAAAGCCATATAATATGACAGAATAAAGCAGCGCCTTCCCCTACTTAGGATTACACCAGCATGTGAACAAAAAGAAGAAAAGTGAGAGACATGCCCACAGCACACAGACCCCAGGGGCACATAAGAGATTTAGAGACATCCTTCAACCTGTCAGTATTACCCGGTCTTCAAGAGTGTGTGAGTGAGAGAACGAAGGAGAGAAGCAGGCAAGGAGAGAGGAGGAGAGAGAGGGGCATAAAGAAAGAGAGAGAGAGAGAGAGAGAGGGAAAGGGGGAGGCAAGTGGGATGTAGAAAGAGATATAGAGGGAAGAAGGAAAGAGGGACACACAATAAAAGAGAAAGACAAATAGAGAGGGCAGAGAATGAAAGAGAGCGAGAGAAAAGTGAGGAAAGGGAGAGAGAGAGAGAGAGAGAGAGAGAAGGAGTGAGAGAGAGAGATGAAAGGAAAAGGAGAGATAGAGGGCGAGAGGGAGGGGGAAAGAGGAGAGGCTGTGTCTTAAGCGTCAGGGAGCAGCCTTAAATGACCTCACATCAGTTCACTCAGAAATCTTACTGGCATTGCCTCATCACCATGCATTAGCTGAGAAATTACCCAAATGCTTCTATTTTTATGTATTATTACAGTTTTTCAGGTGTTTTTTTTTTTTCTTTCAAAGCTTATTCAACCGAGACACAGAATGTAAATGATTTCTTTGTAGCTAATCCTCTAAAATAGCATTAACATAATAGGGCTGTCAGTTACAAGCCCTGAAGATGGAGGATACTGGATTGCAAAAACTTTGTCCTAAGAGCAGATAATGAACATATAATCACAGCTGATTCCTCTTGAAATGTCTAAAATGACTCTAATTGTATGCAATTTTTGCAACTTCCTGCCACAGCTCATTTGGAGGCTCCAATCAAACACATGCCAAAAATTAAGCAACTAGTCAAACGCTTCCAAGAGCAGTTAAATTATGATGCTAAATTTTACAAAAGTGAGTCTGTAATATGATGTGCAAAACAGGAAAATGGAGAAAAGATACTGGCCTTCAACTCCTGGCCATATGCCCAAAAGCAGGTCACGAATCTCAGTAATATAATATTCCAATCCAATCCACTTTATTTCTATAGCACATTTCATAAACAAAGGCTCTTTCCAAAGTGCTGTGCATAGAGAAATTAAAAAAAAAATCTACAATTTAATATAATAAAAACAATTAAAAAAACATAGTAAAAACAGAAAAATAAAACAGTTAAAGGGACACATAATAATAAATACTAGTAAATAAAATCAATAAAACAGGACAATAAAAGACAACAGAGGACCACACAACTAAAAGCCAGAGAATAAAAGTGGTTCTTAAAACACTCCCCTGTGGGGGCTGTTTGGATGTGGGGGGAAGGTCCTTTTCCTCTGGTATTGATTTTTAGCTTCCAATGCTAACACATTGTTTTAATAGACCTAATTCAACAGAATTAGCACATTTTCATCTGTATAATTTAGAAAAAAAAAACAGCTCAGCTCTGGCACTGCAGAAATGATTTGTTATGCCAAGATGAAGGACACAATCAGACTGATTGAAAATTGGCCTTTTAAAATATATTTTTTGATGTTGTTATTTGGCCAAGAGTCCAGACCGGCAGTGACATGACAAAAGCAGTCTGAGGTAACACTGCCTACTATGCGCTTTGCTCTACTCACTGAGCTATGACACAGAATATTTGGCTATTTTATTAATACAAAGAGTCACCATGTCATCAATCAGACTGTTCCCTCATGAATAAATTTGCAAACAAGGCAGTGGCAATATAGAAGCATAATAAATAGGCTTACATTTATAAAGTCATTTATTATTAACATATACAATAGCCTCACAGGCAAAGTTGGTATTAGCATGATAAATTTGTCTAAAGCTCACATCAATAAACAAAGTGGGATTGGATTGCCATAGGGGAAAATGTGCACCCCTAATAAAGATTGAGAGCAGGTTCCTAACTGTGTAGGTCTACATGCTGTATAATTGACAGGCAAGGGCTGAGTCACGCTGGTTTGGTAAGGGAGGAGAAACAGTGGGGGATATCAGCAGGTCACCCTAACAGGCATTGTATAATTTTTCATTCTATTGAGCTGATAGATCTAAGTGTGAATAAAACACTGCCAAAAAGAATAACCTGTCCTCAAATACATCTGAACCTGAGAAATAGAAATATGTTAAATAGGAACAGTCTGTACTTACTTCTGCAAACTTGATTTAGCATATCAGCACTGATAGGTGGGACAATTTAATGATGAGTAAAAAATTACATTAGGGAGACCAAACAGAGGATGTGAAAGCATGACACATCACAATGACATTCTCAAACGATGACAGATTTTCATGCCTGAGCAGTTCTATCCCATCCCTGAAGATAAACACTGAAAAGGCACACTTCACACAAGGTATCATGGGTAAACGTCTGACAGTCCCATCGCTCAGGCATGCACAAACAGTACAGCAGAACTAAGGCTATATTGCCAAGATCTCACTAACGCTTTCTATTCTCTTTGCTTCAGATTTTCTTTCATGACCTTGTTATCATAATACTAAAATTTCTCTCTTTAACTTGATTTTGATACTATGTAAAAAACTGCATACCCTGTACAGATGTTGATACCTAAAAGACTCTTAATATTACCATGTGGTCCATACAGATATTCAGGAGGTCAATAATTGCTTATGTAATTCTTCCAGTATCGATACCTGACAACCCCCACTTTGCTCAAAAACTTTGCTAAAACAATGGCTGTTACCAGCAAGTTTGTTGCCTTCAACATGGAGGCAGTTTGATTTCTAAAATTATGAGTCTTTAAAAACCTAGAGGAGCTTCATGGAGGTAGAGCTATGAGCTGTCAAAAGGGCGACAGGTGGATTACTCGGATATGCACAATCCAATCCAATCCTGCAGTTGAACAATGTACTGTACACAAATATGCAAATGAAAAGAAACATTCCTTGAGGGGCAGAATATTTGACCTTTGAGTAATGATATAAAGGTTAAAAAGTAAATGGTATGATGGTCCTTGCTTTACAATGCTTTAAAGACACGTGTAGGAAATGTCTCTGGAGAAAACAAAGCTTGCACAAGTCAATAGTGCTAACATGATTGTTAGCTAAAGAAAGCACAACTTGCATTATCACCTTTCAAGATCAATGTAATTCCTGTGTGTACAAATGTGAGTCTAAGTTAACTTCGTTCTCTGGGAGTATTGATGTGATGAGTACTATAATGGCTACTGAATGCAAGGTACGCCATGATGAATCCAAACTAGTAAATATTTTGAAGATAGAAGGATTTGTTTCACCTTAATTAGCCTTAATAAAACACAAACAAAAATGAATAAACAAAGAGTTTATTAAAGGTCCTAATTACACAAAATTGACTCCTGCAAAATCTTAGTCATGTTAGAATGTTGTTACGTCCTCGAAACATACCAGGAATTGTTTTGTTTCTTTCCCACATGTTTGAGTAACCCTGTATTATTAGTCTGTCTACATTTCTAAAGCTCAAAATGTTCTGTTCCATCTTGTGATGTCATGAAGCAGTAGTTTTTATGTTAACAGCTACCTTTAACCTTGGGAGAAGCAATTCTATGGCTGAAATTATTCTAATAGTATATGGAGTTTAAAAACACAGTGGAGGACTTCTTCTATTACCACATTATCTGAGAAAAACTCAAAGATGCAGGGTTTGTATGCTAAATATGTGTGAATGAAACAAAACTCAACATTATTAGATACAGAAACATGGGTTAGGTTTAGGGTTATGGGCTCTTTAAGTATGATTCACTCTTAGTTAATGACTTAAAGAGTTAGGAGTTAGGGTATTAATTAAGTTGTTACTGAAGCTGAATCTTTCTTAAATAGTATATCTTTTGAATGGGATAAAGTCTTCAAAATAAAGAGTTGCCCAAAAAATGATTAGGCTATTAATCTGCAGGTATATACCAATTAAAAAAACCTGTATCTTAGGGTATCTTATAGTATCTTATGTGCAGTACAAGCCCTCCTCGGTATCGTCATCTCCACTCTGCGCTCTGGCGTCTGTTACCATCACAACTGCAGCAGCACCTCTGGGCCCTCTCACAAAGTGACTGCATGTGTTTGGAGAATGCTTGGCTCAGGAACAGCTGTGCTCAACTAAGACAAGTCCATCAATAAAAACTGAGACATTGAATCATCTGGCCCAAAGATTTCCACCTGGACCCACGATAACAAGCTCTAACATAATATCATAAGAAACAACTGTGAGAGTAGTGTGGGATGATATAACAATATAATGTGATTGTGTCAGGAAAGAGTGTTCAGTGCCTTTCTTTTAATACAGCTCTGTGCTCAATACAGACACATACTGCTAGGCCTGTCATAATTACTATATTGACTTAATTTTTAGGGGTCAATATTTATCGTGTTGTTAACTAGTAGACTTTAACTCTGACAGCAGATCTAAGTTAAACATTGATATTTGAGTTCTGACCCAGTATGACCTAAGTCTTGTTAGTAAATCCAGCTTTCGTTTCTGCTTTGACTGACTGGCATACTGTTAATATGTCAGTTTTACTTTTTTAAAGGTAAAGGTAACTTTTCTGGTGGAGGGTCCGTCAAATGCTTTCTCCATGGACATGTTATTGCTTTGTCTGGAATGTTTCACACTGTGGAAATTAACCCTTCTCTCTTCATGGAAACCAAACCAGACCAAGTTACTGGCCAAATCTCTGGAGAGGCAACCCTGCTCACAGTCAGAATGCCTGTTTTTCTATGTATTTTGAGCTATAAAACCACCTGCAATTGAATAAATGTAATTTAGAGCTGTTTAATGTGATAGATACTATGGAATATTCCAGGCAGAGCAGTGACATATCTATAGAAACAAGCAGGTGAAGGACCCCCAACCAAAAAGTTACATAGTGCACCTTGAAATATAATCATGTGAATAACGTACATGAAAAAGAGACGCATTTACATTCAAGTGCTGTAACCTCAAAACTTCAACTGAGCTCACCTTGTAATTCTGTCATGTATTCATTTCTCACAGAGTGTTTTGTGTTGGCCTCACGCACTGCCTCTTTTCCCCTAGACTCTGAGCACCGGGGGGTCCTCTACTGCAAAACTTCAAGTGTTGTGAACAAATCATGATGAGGAGCTCAGAGAAAAGCTATTTCACTACAACTTCAAAGAGATGCCATATTTTTTGGAGAGTAATACTATGTACGCTGTGGATACGTAGATTTGCATTATAATACTACCATTTACTTTAATTTTAATGTGTGACATATCTACACTGCTTTTTGAACAGTGAAAAATCAGCACTAATTGCGCACATGGAAAGTAAACTGAATCACGACAGAAATACGATTTGTACGGTTTCTTGTATGTATTTCAGGAGCTTAACAACCAATCAATTTCTGCTATATACAGAAAGGAGCTGTGGGCCCTAGGAGAAAACCAAGTCAGCAATGTTTAAGAGCTTATAGGCCAGAAATCAATACAATATGAGGAACGATTTTAAAGGAAAATAAAAAAAAATAAAGGACTCAATATTGAACTTTATTTACAGACTACATTATGTGCCGCTTACAAAGAGTTACTGTCACCTAACTCAAGACAATTTCTAAACTATAACAATTCATTTTAATGCTGGATTCAAACAGTACATTCAAAAACACTGGGCAAAGATAGTAATTTTCTCTATCCCCTTCCTTGTATATAAGAGATCCTCCAATCCACCTTTTCCAGTTTCAATACCGATCAACACTTTGGTTTCAAGAATCTGCCAATACCAGATGTCGATGTAATAAGACTATTTACTGGTCGTAGTCGGCCCAGGAAGTCTCACAATGTTTGAACTTTTATTGTTCTGTAGTGACTTGAGAGATAAATAGCTACAGAACACATTTAGATCAGTTTTGTCTTATTTTTACTTTGTTTTAAGGAAATAAATGCAGTTTTCAATCTCTGCACAGGTATTAGGTGATATTGGGTATTGACAGATATTTAAAGCCAAAATATCATAATCTGTATCTGAGCTTTTATTTATTCTTTAAGTAACTGAGGATCACATCAATGAACGATCAAACATTATGAGACATATTGGCAAAACAACAAGTAGTCTACCTAACTACCCAAACCCTGAATCAATATCTTGCAAATAAAATCCAATCCAGTACATTTTCCTGGATTAGCGCTGATAACTGATGGCCAAGTATGTGCAGCCATTTTTTATGTGCTAGTGCTAATCAGGCTTAATCATGTTAGGTTTTATTAAAGTCTAGATGATTACTGGTTTTGGCGTTGGTATGTGATTGCTGTTACACACTGGGTTATTACACTGTATTATATTCCACTTCCACTACAACATTTCCGACACATGCCATGACCCTTCAATACATAGGCTTTAATATAAACTGTTTGCATAATAATACAAGCCCTATAAACCACATTCATGTAATTTCAGTGTAGAGTTCAGACAGCCCTGCTATATTTAGAGCCAGTGTGTGGTCCTCGGAGTAACACAGTTTATGAGAACATTTATCAAAACATGACACAAATAAAACTCCCACCAGTATTGAGAGGAGGGTCTGCCATATGACAGCTCCATTCTAATCATCTATTGTGCCTCTTGTGTCATTTGTCTTCTCTGTCTGAAGCACTGCAGCTGTGGTGGTGCAAACCTTCTGAATCTGATCGTGGTTATTTTTACTATAATAGTGAGGATGGAGGGAACATAAATGAAGGGAACGAGAGGATGTCATTCAGATGTTTTCAATACCAATTGTTTGTCATAGTACACTCCAGATTTTCTGTTTCTCCCCTTGCTCATCACCATTATAAAAGCCTATGGTCTCGCCAGCTCGTCAGTTAACCTACATTGGTGAAACTTTTTTTTTTTTAAATCTTTGCCAAGTGTATTTTGCCATTTTTACTTGCCTACTGTTTGTTCTCTGCTCCAGCTCCTCAGCCAGCCTGCTTGGTCCTGCTCCACCCCAAGCTCCAGTCATTTCAACCCTGCCTTCCACACTTACCTACTGCTCCCGGACTTGCCTTCCCTCCCTGCAATATTGATCAATACCTGTAAATAAATCATTGTATTTTGTCTGCTTTTGGGTTCTCACCTTGTTGAGTTGCGACATTGTTAGCGGGTGCACCATAGTAGGGGGTCCAACACCTGCTTTTCTCTATGTAGATGTTATTAATTTGCCCACAATATTACACAGTATGGCATTAAACAAATCCGTTTCAATCACAGGCTTTCTATTTGCTCAAAAGTACCTTGAAAAACATGCATTCTTACTGTGAATGGAGTCACCACCCCACAGATCTGACCTAAAACTTGTTTCCATGAAGATAAACAAGTTTCAATACTTGGAAATATTTAAACAAAGCAATAACATCTTTATGGAGACAGGCAGGTACTGGACCCTCTACCAGAAAAGTTGCACAGTGCACCTTTAACTAGCACCATAACACCAATTAATCCATTTTTACCAACATACTGTTACAACCTGTGTTTGCCTGTCTTTTGCTTGTAGTCCTTTTTCATTTGTGCAGCCACATTACAAAAACCTGCAACTGGAAAAGAGAAGAAATGTTTCCTGATGGAGAACAAATCCCTTAGGACCCAAGCAAACAGCCAAAGAACAGGGTAGAACAAGCCTGCAAACATTCATTTATATGTAGTGTGTCCCTGGAGTGCATGGCAACAATGTCATATCTGCCACAAGATACAGTAATGCGCAAGGTATTCATACTATGGACATGTCAAACACATACAGTAAATAGATAAAAAAATATATATATAAATGTAAAAAACTTACAACAATAGACCAAAATATCAAGAACAACATTTGTAACAAAATGATTTAAATTGCCAACATTATAAAAATGACACTACATAGTCCGCTTCTGGGTACTTAAAACAAACTACTACTTTCTCTCCCAGAATCTCAAGAAAATTTCACATATTTCCATTTTGCCATCAGAGTGGATGGAAACCAGAATTTAAAAAGACCTGCAACTTTGTCTATTTTTCATTTTGAAGCATTTTAAAGCAGTATTTCATCCACACAGCCAAAATACCAGATCACACCCACATTTAACAAATATATTTAACATTCAGCACAACATGTTATCTATTCCACAATGATTCATTGGTGTAGTGTCTTCCTGCAATCATGACTTTAATGTTTCTTCACTAGTGCATAAAGTATTCATAAAATGCTTTTAAATAGAACGTATATCATTTTTGTCCCTGAACGGTGAATGAGTAATCTAATGGCGATGAAGAGTTGTTAGTAGGAATACAATTTTTATGTCAAAATTTGTCTTGTTCTCATGGAGCTCATCTCATGTTTCATTTTGTAGGAATTGTGTCTCATCCCACCCCCAGGTGTAGTAATCTGACTTCCTTCCTCCAACTGTGACGCACAAGTTAGTGATTCAGCCCATTAGAGTAAAAGTTTCCTGTATCTCCCTGATAAAGTCATATAAAGTTTATTTATAACATAACAGTGGTTTATTAAATGGTATATAGTGTTCAAAGCAAATGGCAAAGGTGCAATATTTTAATCTTGCATAAAGCCAGTAACTGGACTTCCTTAAGTGCATGCAAAACACAGTGAAGAGTATGGTGAGAGTCTATTGCTTGTTATGGACTGTGTCATCACAAATATAAGGAGATAGACTAGTATGTCCACATTTATCTTTGGAGAACAAGCGCTCCAAGTGGATAATTGGTGGGATAAGTATTCCACTTATTTCCAGATGAACTCCCTCTGGGGCTATGAATGGGCCGTAGTGGAAACTGTTATCAAGGGGGCTATTTCTGGACACTGACAACGTAAAAATGGGAAAAAAAATTCTTGCCGAGAAGTGGACAGTGAACTGGGAAAAATATTTTACACTGATAAATGATCAGTATACTTTCTGGCTGTATTACCCATAAAAGAAAGAGTAAAACTGTTGTATTTCTAAAGATGTATGTTTAATTCAGGCACCAGAATTAAAATTCTTCTATTTGAGACTGAGAATAATATTGTTTTAGCATAACATAAGTCTAGACTTACCTCTAGCGTCGAAAAACTCCTCATCAGAGCTGTCTACAGACTCTTGTGCAATATTCTGCAGACACCAATGTGGGCCGCTGTGCTTTCGAATACCTGCAAAAGAGAATACTAAATTCAGTGTCAATCAAAATACAGGTATTCAGTCAATACTTTTCAGTTTTATTTGTAGCTACAAAAGGATGTCCTGTTGACTAGGGACTTCTTAACTGAAGGCAAACCACACAAGTGTTGTTGGAAGAAAGCCAGTATCTATAATTTTTATACATGTCTGATGAGGGTTTAGCGCAATTCTCATTTTTTATCAAAAATTCCCCGCCGAACAGCACTGCAAAGTAACCATTGTTATTTAAAAAAAAAATTTAAACTATTCCTGTTTTAAGCTGGTACACAATAAAATAATATAAGTAACATTATTTACACCTATCATAAAGGGAAATGTGTGGACAACTCAGGCTTCTTGCGATCAGAAGTATATAGTGTTTATAGTGTGGTACTGTGTGGTACGCTGGGGCCACTGCCAGGGAGAGACAGAGACTGCAGCGCATAGTGCGCTCTGCTGAGAAGGTGATCGGCTGTAGCCTTCCATCTCTCCAGGACCTGTACGTCTCCAGGACTCGGGGCCGAGCAGGCCGGATAGCAGCTGACCCCTCTCACCCTGGACATGGACTATTCCAGCCACTTGCCTCTGGCAGAAGGCTACGGTCCATACGGACCAGAACCTCTCGCCATAAGAACAGTTTCTTCCCCTCTGCCGTTGGACTCATGAACACTTTATGAACACTTTTTAACACCTGTACTAAGGACACTTTATAATACCTGTACTAAGCTGTACACTTTATAACACCAGTCACTTTAAATAAGTCATGTCACGTCACTTGACAGTTTGCACTGTTGTTCTGATGCTCTGTATATACTTGACTATTTTTATTTTTTATTATATATCTTAATCTTTTTGCATGCTCTTACTTTATTTTCAAATAGTGATACTTTATTATTATTATTATCTTTTTAACAGTGATATCTCTACTTTGTATTATTATTATTATTATTATTATTATTATTCAGTGTTCTATGTTGCACCTCATCACCAAAGCAAGTTCCTAGTCTGTGAATTGTGTTCACTGACAATGGCAATAAAAGCTTTTCTGATTCTGATTCTGATGTATAGTATATAGTCAAGTAAATAGTGTTTTGCCAATTTAAGTTTTCAAATAAATTGCCAAGCTTAGTAACTACAGACCTGAACCATGAACCCGTAATTTGAGTTTGGGGTCACTGGAATCTGACTACTCACATGAGCATGCTTTTACTATTACTCCTCTGTACAGCTTTATATATGTATGTTGTATGTCATGATGAAAATTTCAAACTTGATTTTGATACTAAGAAATAGACTCAGTACTCAATACCAATTCAGATTCCACAATGATAATAAAAAAAACAAAACAAAACAAAACAAAACACTATCTAGACAGTAGAATGATTTTCAACATTAATAGTATTTCCATTTCCATGTACCATGTGGTCATCCAGGTATATATGATTTTTTATAGTTCTTATAAAGCTCAAGATCATAAAGCTATTCAGAGAAGGTTCATTTCTGTCCTGTTAATTGACTTTTCTTAGTATTTCCCTGCTCAAATGAGTATCTAGTTTTGATGCTATTTTTCAATTAATTTTAATACTTTTCTAATACAAAGATGATGTTTTTGGGCAAGATGCTGATCATTTTGAAAGTTTTTGCCAGTGCCATGCCACAGTCTCTTTTAGTTGATTATTAATTGGTGCACAGGGCGGGTCTTCAGTCCACCATGAATTTCTTTAGAGGACTACAGCCCTACAGAGAGAAAAACCTGCCAGGGACAGGGAATTATGGGCAGTCCAGAAATTTACAGCACTCACACACATTTTGCCCTCAGTCTGGGGCTCTGCCTGATGGAGGATTTGAAGTCTTCCTGAGGGGGCCCTGTGCCCCTGTGGTGAACAGCCCTGTATCAGGCAATACTTAGACAAACAAAAACACTTGGCCTCAACAAACCACTTGATACTCCAAACTGCTGTCAAACTGCTCTCTCCACAAGAGGTCCTGAGTGGTCTGGTCTGGTGAGGCCACCTATAAAGCTTTTAGAAAAGGCTCAAGTCGCCCGGGTGATTGCCCCACTTACATCATTGATTTTGCCTCAGTGGTTTCCAAAAAGTGTTTTCTAAATAAAGAAAAAGAACAAAGAAAAATGTCTTGGCCTTAATCGTAGTGGTGGGTAATAGTGACAAAAATAAAAATAACAGTATTTTTGGAAATGATCTGATAACAATAATTATCATAGTTTTGCAATCCACCAAAAATGTGCTTAAATGTGCATGTAAATCTCAGGCACATTTTTCAGTTATTAGTTACATTCAAAATCTTGCTTTTTATGATAATTATCTCTTCTTACACAACATCTGGTTTATCAAATTTTCCAACTTTTTGACTCATATTTACTTATGAGTCATTCTAAATTGGTTTATAAATATACACCAAACATCAGTTAATCTCTTTGCTGTGATATTCAAACACGAGCCTTTTTTCTTCTTTCAAATGAACTTATTGAGAGCTACAGCAAATGCAGTCTGGCACTTCACACAAGCCAAGAAAAAAGGTTAGTGATATCAGAAAAGCATCTGAGACAACACGCTTATATACTTGTGATTCATCTCCTGTCTTTCATCTCTTTCAGTCTATTGCCCACTTCCAGCAGCATTTACACCAAGGCTGGCAAATGCCCCTCCAACAGCACTCATGAAAACAGCTCCAAAACAATAACAGGTTAGTGCCCCTCAATCTGTCACTGGCACATGTCCGCTCCATTATTGCACACTCAGATCGATATGGGCGGGGGTAATGCTAGGCTTGGTCCGAAGGAAAAGGAAAAGTGTTGACTTTCAGAAGGAAGATGGCAGATGACTACATTTGTATTTCTGGGCCTAAATAGAGAGCTGCTATAGGCTACACTTGACCCTGGAGCTATAGTAAATGTTGTGGGGGACAAAATAATGTCTTTATTAATACTCCCATGCTATACTGTGTGATAAGTCTACTATATACATATATTCTCACTCTCACATACATACATTTTTTGGACTCACATACTTATATTCTCACTCTCACATACATACAGTCCCCTCTCACATGATTTTAGTCCTGGGATTGCCAATCTCTACTAGACAAAAGGTAAAAGGTAGCTGACAACTTGAAAATGATCGCTTCATGAAATTACAAGGTGGAACAGAGCATTTTGAGCTTTGAAGATGTAGACTGACTAATAATAAAGGGTCCAGGTATGTTTTTGAGGACGTAACAACATTATAATATTGCTTAAAGCTCACAAGAGTCAGTTTTGTGTAATTTAGAACCTGTAAGGTTTTAAAAGCTACCAATTAAATACATTTTAATTGTCCAATTTTATTGTTTGGGCAGCTTTGACCTTTGGCAAGTGTAATTAGCAGACTATAGAATTAGGCCATAAAACAGCCAATACTTGAAAGGTTTAAAAATAGGCTTTGTTGTTTCTTTATTTATCAGTTGCAGCAGTAAGCATGCTGCCATACTAAGTGTGGCAAAAACCCTATATAAAATGAATACACTTTTAGTATTATATCCAGCAGCTGACGGGTCAATTGAAAGATTACAGCTGGGTTCTCAGATCACTCCTTCAAAGTTTGTCAAAGGACCACATCCAAGACAGTTTATCTGAGAAAGCCAGAGGAAGTCCCTGGTGTGGTATAATGCCTTAAGCAGATTACCACCTTTCTGCAGTGAAACACAATTACACACACTTTCTACAGACTTATTGGACTGCATCTGTCACTTCTCCATCAGCTGCTCTGTGCCCACTAGCACAATGGGTTTTATAAAGCAGATCAAGTCCAACATTACCTTCTATGCAGCCTAGTATACAGGCTACATTAGAAGTATTGTGCTATTTCTGAGCAAATAGCACTATGAATAGTTAAAGACATTCTTTCTTTCTCCTCTTTGGTATGATTCATATGGTATGATTATATAATTAAAGAAAATTGAATCATTTCACCTGGACCAAACAGCAGCATTGTTTATGTATCGTCTTACTCATCGCACTTCTGGGTCACCTAGTGCATTAGCTTGAGGTAACTAAACTTATTTGTTATTTAAAACTAAGCTAACATTTGGATTAAAAACATGCATAAAATATATATCTCTGTAATATTCAAAATTAGGTACTCCTGACCATGGATTCATTACAAAGAAGGTGAGAACCACCAGGAAGAGCATGTGTGTGTCTGTGTGTGGGGTCAGTCTGTGGAATGGTTTGGGAGAAAACCTGAAGCAGTGCCCAAATATTCACAGCTTCAAAAGAAATTATAGAGAGTTTTTGCTTTCATGTTATAAGGGTAAGTGACAGCACTGGGTGCTCAAAAAAAAAAAAAAAAACTTGGGTAAAAATGGTATTAAGTATGCATAATGTGTAATTTATTTTGCTATATGTAAATATTTGTAAAGTTTTGTGATCAATGTACATAAGCAACCACATAATCATAATTTTAATTTTGAAACTATGTCATGAATAGGGGTGGGTTAATATAAGTTTTTCTTCTTCCCACTCCTTTTTGAGAAATGTGCTTTTCTGTTGTTTACAGTGTGTATATATAATATGTATATGATTATTGTTTCTCTCTTGGCACAAACTCGAAATAAATATCAATCAATCAATCAATCAATTATCTGGGGAAGGTTCCTTAAAAATGTTTGAAACCTGGAGATGCCCAAATATGTATATGAAAAAGTCAGTTTAGCATAATAGAGGATTTTTAAGTTAAAGAATCCCAAATTAGAACAGGAACTTGACTAGAGCCTCCATCTTTACTTGAAGATAGGTGATAGATGAGGATGAGACAGCATTATGAAATATCTGCCAGGCAATTCTGAGAGAGGTATAATTAAAATCATTCATCTTTCTAAAGTGGAGTGTGCAACTTCTTCTTTAGAGAACAGCGATAGAGTCTAACCTTGGATAGTGCCTGCAGCAGTGTGCAAGAAGAGATAAGTCTTGAAATGTGTACAAAGCAGGCAATTTGAAACACAAGGGCAAAAACAAAGTGAAGAATAGAAATCCCATGAGTTCTAATTAAGTATAGCAGATATAAGATTCAATAGCAATCCAACAGTTTCTGGATATTAGATATGTGTTTTATTAACCCCTCTGTATTTCCTGGGGGGACTGTCCATAGTGAAATATTAGATGGATTGTCAGTGTGTGTGGTAATAATTGCTGTGAATGTGTGAGGGCAGATGGCTCCAATTGAAGATTATGGTTTTTGTGCAACCATCACGAGTCATCTGAAAACCTCTACATCAAAAGCGGCCTTTCACTGTTGGCTATGAACAAAAAAAGAAAAACACTGTAAAATGAAAAAGCATTAAAGTAGTCAAGCTTAGCTGGGTCTGATTTAGTAACAAAAATGACCATATAACGAGGACGACTGTGCACGCAAACTACAGTGAGCTGAGTTACCGGCAATACGGCAGCCACATTGATTTGAAGCTGTGCCCTAATAAGAAATGGCATTGATTGAATTGTGACTGCAATTACATGATATGGTTCTTCTAAGAAACTGAATTTTCCAATCTGATTTACTTCTCAAATATTTTTTATTTGATCATTAGTCTGTGTTATCTTATAAAAATGAAAATAGGGATGTCGCAACAAATTTAAGATTTACAAGAGGAAACGACTCTGCCTTTTGGGTAAAAATGTGTACAAAAAAGTGTTATATATATCCAAAGACAAAAATCAAATGCACATTGTAATTTTAGAAAAGAAAAACACATATCGATAAAAATACAAACATGTATTTTATTCATTTAAGATGCATATATATTTTCACTAATTTCTATGCACATATTTATATATAATGTGTTTACTAGAGGTGGGTTTGATTAGGTCCCTCACTATAAAAGCAGGTTCACACACCTGAATGCTTGTTTGCACCCAGCAGAAGGCTGTACTGGGCCTATGTGGGGAATAGCTAACATACATACATCTGAGGTGACACTATCTCAAAACAGTATAGACAGAATGAATGGGCTGGAACACAAAACTGGACCATCAACATTCGGGGAAGTGATGAAGCTCTAATGACTGAAAGTGGTGAAGAACACTCAAAAACAAGCTCTTCACTGACCTTATATGGGCGCAGTTTGTACCTATACTGAGTGACCTTTTTTGACATTTTCATTAAAAAATCTCCACTATCTTGCAAGACTACTGTCATGGTTCATGTTTTGTAGTCATTGTTGTTGCATATTTTGGTGTATCTTATTCCTTTAGTGTAGTGTGCACTTAATGTTTTATTTTGACATTTGTCCTGTCAGCTTGTTGCTTTTAGTTTTACTTCCTGTCTGTTGATTGTTTTCCCCACCCTAATGTGTTACACCAGTGTCTGTGTGCATATATACCCTGTGTTCTCCTCTGCCCTTTGTTGGTCCATTGTCATTAACAGTGTCTCGTCATGTCATGGCAGTTTCGCTTTTTGGATTTTGGTCATTCTTTGTTTGTTATTAACAAACTTTAACAGCAGTCCTGTGTTTTGGGTCCTCCCTCTGTTTCTACATGACAGAATGGATCAACCAGATCAGACCCAAACAGACTGTTCTCCTTTTTTACTTTTTGTTAATGTGTGGGAAGTGGATTGTCTCCTGCAGCTGCTCTGCAGCAGGCCCAGGACTAGTATGCCTGCAATGAGTTTGCCACCTCCAGAAGAGTCACAAGGAGACATGGGGCTTGCAGGTGACAGCCCAGCCCTGCTTGTGCAGCCCTCCTTCCTCCACCTTAGCTCCCACCTGCTTCACAAGACCCACTGTTGCCCAAACTGCTCACCACCCCTGGATCCTATTCCGTTGGAGCCTTTTTTGGAGCTTCCCGACCTCAACCTGCCAGCTTCTGTTCCTGAGCCACTGCTGGACGCATCTCTCTGTCTGGGGTGGTCGTTTTCCTATGTCCCTGCTGCAGTTTTGCTGGACAGACTTCTCCGTCCAGGGAGCTTGTCTCCAGATCTCAGCCCCGCTCCTCATCCAAGTTTGGCTCCAGACAGTACATCTCTTAAGTTCACTGCCATCTCCATTGGCAACGTTGTTAAAGCTTCCAGGACCTGCTTATATCTCGTCAGTGTCTCGTCATGTCATGGCAGTTTCGCTTTTTAGATTTTAGTCATTCTGATTCTGATAGTTATTAAAGAATTTTAACAGCAGTCCTGCATTTTGGGTCCTCCCTCTGTTTCTACATGACAACTACAACACAAACCGATATCCAGTAGAGCAACACTGATAAAAAGTACTTTAAGTTCATAAGTTGACCACTGCAACTTTGCTTGTTTCTTATGGAGTACTCCACCCCATACATTAAATCTGTTAGGATAATAAACCATTTTTAAATAGCCAGTATCATTCAAAAGACATGAGCTGCAACAAATATAGAGCAGAGTGAAGCTATAATTAGCCACCTGTTCAAACTTTTACAGCTGTTACAAATGTTATAAAATACCCCATCATTTTATAAATACAATTTGCACACAATAAATATTGAGCCCCAAAATATAACACTCAAGCTTTCATATACTGAACAATAAGTCAATATTATAATTATCGTAACAGGCCTATATACCATAACTCAAAGATCTGGTTGAATCTCATTTATCGTTATGTGTCCTACCAGTCTAAAACTAGTTATCAGATTATGTTGGAGGAGCATTGCATAACTGATTAAAAAACACATTTCTATATTACAGTGGGATTTGCTGCTAATGAGAAAGCTCCATTGATAATAGTATGGCTGAGTTTGTCAATCTCATTTAGTGCACTGTTTATCAGTTCAATCCAACATTAAGACATTATTCCACTTGCCTCTGATTTAACTGCATCACCAGTCATAACTCTCACACAGATGGTCCTGAGTTGCCACTACCACAGCTGAATCTCTTCAATTTGTAATCAGCACTACTTAATAGCCAATGAACTTGCTCAATTAACGACACCTAAAAAGAGCTCCCTGGGAAGCCTGTGAGGGCAACTGCTTCTGCCACACGGAGGACACGGACAGGAGGATGAAGCAAGCTGCTGCAGAAAACTGGACCCAAAGCCCCAAAATGCTGTGATATTTAACATGTCGAGAGAGAGAAATCCAATAATGTTTTTCTTTACAGCGTGGATAAAGGAGGAAATGAGAAAATCCACAGCCCTAATTTCAACAAGCAACGTGTCCCCTCTAAAGATGAAAGCCACACAGGGAGGGCAGAGATGGTGAAGAAAAATCCAGAAAACAGAGGATACGTCAATATGTTTTTCTAACCCGCATTTTTAAATCTATCATACACAGATAATGCGCAAAAATACATAGCAAAACAAGTGCTAGATGCATAAACATTCTACAAAATCATGAGCTACAAAACCAAAATGTATTATTAGTTATTTCAGTGAGTGGCATCTTTTTTCCTCCTAGTAAAACCAAAATACCTTATTACAAAATGACACTGAAAAAGATTACAAAATGACACCTTATAACAAAAGAAATCACTACAATTGCAAAAAATAATAATTGTGCAAATACAGAGTCCTGGATTTTGTTCTGGAAAATATTAAATCTTAAAGGTGCACTGTGTAACTTTTCTGGTAGGTGGTCTACCAATTGCTCGTCTCCATGGGGATGTGACTGTTTTGCCTGTTTAATCCTTAGTATAGTATTAAACTTTGCCTTTGTTGCCTTACAGGTGTCTTTATTGCTTAAGAATACCATAGAAAACAGGCATTCTCACTGATACACTGAGACGCCTCTCCATAAATCTGACCTGTATCAAGGCTTACTTTAATTTCTGCTTATTTTCGTGGCAGTAGATGAGTTTAACACTTCTCTGTGGTGCATTCCAGGCAAAGCAATAACAGCTCCATGGACACAAGCAGGTGACAGTCCCTCCACAACAAAAGTAACATAGTGAACCTTTAAACTTAATGAAAACTGTGAAAGCAGATGAGAGTTGTGATTGATCTGAACCTCTGTTACTGTTAAATGGGTCACTTTCACTATACAGACATTATCCCCGGATGCTATCTATGTGCACAACAGCTTTGCGCATCACAACGACATCTCCTATTAATGGACTGCTGTGCATCCTTTATCTGATAATCACCACTAAAGAGCACGGCCCCACTTCTGTCTGTCTGCCACTGCAAATACAAGACAGCACATTTACACTGACGCTTGCCTGTAAGGAAGGGCATTTAATCCACTCTTTCACTTTTAAATTTAAATCGCACATGAAGAGGCAATTACTTATCTACAATCGTATTTAAAATGAGATGTATGAAATGTCCCCGTCCAGGCTGTTCTTTAACATAATAGAGTTTGTGCCAAATGGTTGGGGAGGATCAGGATCATGATAAATAGTCTCCTTGTGTGATTCAATAAACCATTTAGATATATTGCCATCATGGGCTTTGAAAACGAGGAGTCAAAAGTAGGAAATTGCAGTTCATAAAGTGCAGTTTGGTGGGACTGAATGAGTTATTTATTGTGAAAAAGACATTGGAGCTTCTTTTGGAATTAAATTGGCCCCATTCTGGTAGTTTCAGGCTTTCTTCTATTGTTCAAAGACACACAGGTATTACAAGTAGAGGTGGGATTTATCAAAAAAAAAAAAAAAAAAAAAAAAAGATAATAAAGCAGTTGTTCCAAACAAGAGTATAAAGTGATATTTCTGCACTAGTTTTGTGGTCCATTCATGTTTCATGCGATTCTTGAACCTCAATCAAAAGTTTTACAGGTACATTTAGAACATTCCTAAATGTTAAAATATATATTAAAAAATATAGAACAAAAAGATATTGAGAGCTTAAGAGCTTGTGAATCTGGAAGGGGCAGCAAATGTTTTCATGCATTTTGTATACTTATTGTGTGGATGTTACCTGCTTAATTAAATCAACTGCATGGACTAATTCTCTCTGGTGATAGTTATTCAAACATAATCCCATATGATGCATTTATTCATTGTATAAGTGCTTGTACACAGACTTGTTTTGTCAATAACAAGAGGGATAAGCATCTCCCAGAGCACCAAATGAATTCTTTTATACCTAATAGAAACGCCACAAGCAGTACATAAACTATTCAAATAATTTATTCTTGTAAGTATTACATCATATGACTAATTTGTTATTTTCATACTCAGAGGACCTCCACTAGTGAACTATAGTGTCAATAAAATGTTCACTTGCTCTCTCTGAAGGATGCTGCCTGCACTACAGTACTGCAAAGCCTCATGGGAGTGTTATGTGTCAATATCAATCTTGTGTATAAAGGATTGGTAGAGAGGTGTTGATCTGGCCAGATATGTGCTCTCACAAGTGCTACTCAGACTTGCACAAGAATGGGGTGAGTTGAAGTACTGTTGATTATGGTGGATGATGTTTGCAAAAATGTCAAGAAGATACGTAGGCAATGCAAGAGAAACGTGGTATAATGCAAGTTAACAGTTGAGGTTTTACAGTTGGAAAAGACTTTATAATTACCCAGTGCCAAAATATTACTTTATACTAAAGATCAAACTATATGTTTTGTTTTTTTCATGGCCAATGCTGATTATTTAGAATCCACAGCAACTGATGGCTAATAAGATCTGCGGATATTTTGAGGAGGATATCTAGGTCCTTTTTTTCCTCCAAATTATGTAATTTATATTTACATCAAACTCACCTCTTTTTTTCCACAAACCTTTAAGAGAGCTGTGCGGTCAAGTTTTGAGCGTTTTTTGCATTTAAGTATTCAAATATAGCTTTGTCTGTAGGCAGAAGGTCAGCCAAAACATAATATCATCATATGCCGGAGATTTATGGCTGATAGCCAAATCGTTAAAAAGTGCAAATATCGGCCATATTGGTCTATCTCTACTTCATACCCTTGTTTGAAAGATTCCAACATAATTTTGTTACATTTTTTTTACTTTTTGTATCAGAATAAATAAATAAAGTTGCACTAGAAAAGACATGAATGCTAGACAGATCCTTGTTGAAAAAACACAAATACTGTTCACTTTACAGTTATCCAATCACCTCGTCAGCTGTACCCAGGATTGCAACAGTAATACAAAAACGAAAATGCCTTGAGTCGTAACTATATAACTCAATGTACATTCATCTTCCAAAACTTATTCCTCTAACAATGTTTTGGCAGGACATTATGTGACTCACCAAAGAGTCAAGACAAAATGCCAAATATGGTCCTCTGTCCTCTGCCCAGTGTGACGTCAAACTGACCGACAGACAAACAAGAGGCAGAGAGCTAGTCCCCTGTGAACATCTTCTGTCTGACCAGTCCACTGCTGTGGCGAACAACAGAGAAGACAGGCCAGGTGTGCGCACACATAACAAACTCCTATTACATCTGAATTTACATAGTTTTATCATCAAATACAATTACAAAGGTCACAGGCTGAATTAATTAATGCAAGATTGCAGTTTCTATCTCAGGAACATGTCCTCCTTCTGTCATCACACTGGACATAAAGTGTGTATTATGCTCTAAAACAAGTGAATTAGTTATTTCTAATCGTCAATGATCAGCGTGGGTCTTTATAATGGAAAGGTCTACAGCCAATCCTCAGTAAAAGCATAATTCATATTTTTGAGGAGGAAATGTGACTATTTTTTTATAATGAAATACATTTTCATTATTTGTTACAAGGAGGTATTACGCAAAATTTTTTTTGAAGCTTTTTACCATGTGATAACTTTCCCACATCAAAAACATGCCTGATGTGGTTTGTTTTATTTGTTATTCATGCATGTTTGGGTAATCTTGCAATCTCTCCTGGGCACTATTCAAACCATCTTTATGGTTAGGTGTACGAGCTTGTCCAAAGCTCAGCCCCAAGCCATTTTTATTAATATATAAGAGCAGGATGCAAAACAAAATACTGCAAGTAACATGGTGATCTAAATAAGAAGTTTAATATTCCTTTTTTAACAAGACAATGTCAATTAATTTTTTGGCATATCCCCAAGCCCAACATGGCAATGACAACAGTGTTTAGCACCTTCATCAATACAGACAGAGACTGAAACAAACACACATAGAAGTAGCCTCTGGGGTTATGTCTGGCTCCGACTGAAATTCAGCAAACACAGTGAGTGGCCAACTCATTTATTTATTTATTTGGGCTGCAATGGAAAAATGTCGTCCTCAACTTATTTCAATTTCAGGAAGGAGACATATCAATGCTCAAAGGTGGGTAGCTCGTAGAAAGGCTTGGGTGGACTAATGGACTCTACACCGCTATGCCCTAACAACTGATGCATAAAATTGATCATACTTAGAAAAGTCTTCTTATTTTCATTTTCTTTTTTCTGCCTATGATTCCAAAACCATCTTCCTCTCAGAGTGGGGAAGAGATTTGATTCTTTCTTTGATATAGTAGGTGCCATATTTCTAACTCAACCCTATTTGAAAAATACAACACTTGGATATCCCTGTGCCAAGATTACTGACAAACCTAGAAAGTCTTCAAATATTCCACTTCTGTTTAGTGTCATTTAAAGCAGCTGTATTCAGTTGTTGAGACACAGTGAGTACATTGGACATACAGCCAGGTCTCTTCAGTGGCCGGATAAAGCCATGTCTTCTGTTTAGTTTACAAGTCATAAAAAGCCAGACAGTGAATAATGTGAAAAAGAGTGTGATATAGACTACAATATTACAGAGAGACTAGCAGAGCATTGAACTGCATTTTATTGCTGGGTGAGCTCATGCTGGTCCCACTGAAAACAAATAATTTATATGAAATTACAGTGACCTCACTAATGTACTGTTGCATGAATCTATTGCCCTGCGCTTAGTACTCGCCAATGGTGACACAACTTTATAGCCAAAGGGTGACAAAAGATTCAAGTTGGCCTTTTTATATTTATGTTTTCTCTTTTATAATTAAGATTAACTAGAGTATACAGAGTATACAACATGTTTATCTAATCTTCTGCAGAAATATTATTCAAATCTGTGAGGTGAATTATATAATGAATTACTTGGTTTACAGTCCTGATTTAATGAATTCATATATAACTTTTGATAGTATTCTATTCATAAAAAATATGGAATTACCCGAAAAAGGATTTGATCTAACACATGCTGAGGGTGCGTGATTTTAACTAAGCTTTTTGGAGGAAAAACACACGGTCTTTGCCAGTTTGACACTTTGTCAGGACTTCAAGTAACAACAGTCTAGCCTTTTATTGATCTCAGCAGGATAAAAGTCTCTTCAACTCTTGTCTCACTGAAAAGGGCACGGCTCAAAGGCATTGCAGAACATGCATTATTATCCAAATGCCTCTTGAGTTCAGAAGAAAGGACCATTTATCATAGGTAAACGCTTATGCCATAAACGTATATAGAGGTAATATTTAACACCCATCCCAAGCCCCCAGTCCACACAATAAACTATTGCATTTCGAACATGATTAAGCAGACTTTAATACTGTCAAACAATGACAACATCATTTCAGAGGGGGTTCATAAAAATGTGTGCAATGGCACGTGGAGATGGGTTTCTCCCATCAACTTATGAATAGCTCTAGCTTGAGATGGTACCCACTTTTTTCTAGTTAGTTTGGCTGCGTATATGCATTTTCTGACAAAGATGTCCTTTCTGCAGTCACACTTTGATCCAGCCTTTACCATGAAAGAGATGTGGTGCTGGAGACTCATACAAAGTAAACAAATTGAGCTTTTGGTTTGCCAGTTTGCCAACCTTATAGTAACTTGTGGCTATTTGGGTCACGTCACACCAGCGACACATTTGACACATTGAGATGAGTTCAGACACTCTTGCACTAAATACCAAATGAAATAGGGGCAAACCACAGACACAACCAGACGTCACTCTCGTCCATTCTTCTACTGCCAAGAGGTTTTATTGGACTGCTATAAATGTCAGAATCATTGCAATCCTTTCATTTAACAAAGCTACAGCACTAAACCTTGACTCTTGGTCAACTACATGTATAGGCTATACAATAGGAACATGTCCTGGCCAAGAGTAGCATTTGCAGAGACAAGTGGGGATCCTTATATAAACAAAACCTTGGGGGGCCTGTGACTAATATATGAATTCAGGAAAATGTTCAGGAAATGTTTATCAGTGCATCACTCTGAATACAGAAGACTGTAGACCACATGAGAGCAGGGTTTAGACCAAACCTCAGACATCAAACACACAACCGTGCCCTTAAAGCACTTAAAACAGACCTGTTATGTGACTAAGGCACCATAAAATTAGGACTTTTTTGATTTAATGGTGGGAGGTAAAAAAAAAAAAGTCTGAATAAATGATTTAGACTTTTAATTGCCCAGACCACAGAAGCTGTAGCCAATAAAAAGGACTTGTAGCATAGCTTGTAGGTGATGCTATTAATAGCACCGCAGTGAACTTTATTCTTGATTAGTATGACCTTCAGGTTATTAAATAATACAATGTAATGTGGAAAATGTGCTTTACTGTTTGGTGCTTAAGTTACACACTGCAGCCTGAATGTTTCTAAAAATAGCATATTTCAGTTATAAAAGGGTTTGTAGAGAAAAAGGCAAAAAGGATGTGTCTCGGGCTAAAAAAATAAAAAATAAAAAAAACACACACGAGTTAACGTGCTCCAAAATGAAGTGATGCGCTTAGAAGCGTCATGAGCATCTCGTTGCGACACTGCCACAGGAGCCCGGACAGGGCACGGGCACATGGCTAGTTCAGGACCAGTGCGTGAAATGACAGCACTGCAGCCTGGGTGTTTAAACCCGCTTTGACCGCGGCACATTCCTGCAGATCTACCTGTTAGCATGTCGTAAACGTGAATGCAGCGTGAGTCCTCTTACCTTTGCCTCTTGTCTCTTTGGACATAGTGGTTCCGCTGTGAGTATGTCTCTGGGCTCACTTAGAAAAGCCGTCACGTTTCTCAACGCAGATCTGTTATGTCGAACATTGAATATTAAAAAAGACAGGCTTCATGTGCCCTCTTTCCTGCCCCCTGCGCCTTATCGTCTACCGGAGTGAAGCGCTCTGCGGCGGGATGGACTTGGATGGCACCGGAGCTACAGCCGAAACGTCGGTCTCCTCCTCTACCGCGGGAAGATGAAACGCGGGAAAAAGAGAAAAATCTAAATACGCTGATGTTTCACTGACCTATACCTAATCTCGCAGACCAGAGTACCTGCCGTGCCGCAGACATAGTTGTGCATGTGTTGTCTCTGCGCAGACTTGGCTCACATGGCATGCCCAGCCCACCCACCTCTGCCTCTTTCCTCCGTCCGTCGCGATTATCAGCCAGAGTTTTAACAAACAAGACTCCTCTGCAGCGCCACTGCCTCCAGCGGTGCGCCCGTGAGTGTCGACGCACGAACACTTTGCAGAGACAGGCAAAAGTTGACCGTAATGACATTGTAAATACGTGATCATATTCAGCAGTTTGGTTACAGGACCAAGGCATCATATTTAAACCACTTCAGAATAGTAGGACGGGTAGGGTATGCAGCAGGTGTCACCTTGGTCATCAAGCAGAAACGCCACAGTCAACCTTCACATTACAACTGCGCCCTGCCTAGTAACTGCTCTGCTTATAAGGAGATGAAGTTATGTTAAAGGGAGATGAAGGCTTATAATGCCTAAGTGCATTTTCACTAAACTCTTGTCTTCAGTAAGAAATACTAAATAATGAGCGGGCTACTAACAAACTGCAGACTATGATATGGATCTAACCCCATTATAGAAAAAGAACATTAAAGAGCAACAGGCTCAAGTGACAGGTCTTATTCTATTCATAAATACACTTGCATATCCAATAATAAAACAGTCTATTTTCAGTTTTAACAAAATAATCTTTAACGGTTTGTCACAACACACTTGTAGAAAAAGGTTAAAAAATGAATGCAACCATTGTTCTGCTACCTAACGTTTTATGGGAGCCATTAAAGAGTCACAAAGTTGGCATTAGCAGGCTCAATATAGCACTGAAAGTGAGGATTTGTTTTTGTTATGTGTCTGAGGAAATGATCTGGCTTGTAGGTGCAAAAGCTCAACAACTTGAGTCAGTGATAACAAACAAAGCTCCATATTAATAGCACATTTAAAAATATAATGAGCTCTAACAAATACACTTCAGCCTACTTAGTGGTGTTACATAAGGTGTGATATTAGGCTGGCACAGTGTCCAAATATAAAAACACATTTAGTCAACTGTTCACTGTCTGAGCCTGTGGAAAGATAGTCAGATTTGTAAATTCTGGTCCATTACATTTGTTGAAATAAACTGTATTGACATGATAACAAAATCATTTTAAATATAATGAAATACTATGGGTTTTGTGATGTTATTGAGTATGCTACAGACTTTAGTTAAAGAAAAATCAGCTTGAAACTGTAATTTGTTAGTAACTATACGTGATGGTGCTGCATTGCTGTTCTGCTCCTGCATGTATAGACTGGTTTGGTACAATACTTGTAAGATGGTGTAAAAACTTTGTCATCATAATTCGCTTCCATGGCAACAGAGTAGCTGGCTGCTCTTTGGCTACCTGGCTGACACACTGAGCAGGTTTTGAAACTTTTAGTTTTTTAAGATCAGATTTTAACATATCATGGAATTTTAACTTAAAAAGTGCAGCATGTGCAGTTAAAAGGACACAAATAAGGGACTATTGGATTGGAGCTAGCTATGGACCTTTGAGATACTGTAGACGTTTTACAGTAAATGTCACATAATCTGCTGACCTTACATGACCACTCCTTCTGATATGCTGACCTGAGACCTTTGACTGAATCACAAAGGTGACAGAGAAGCACAATACGTTGCTGCAGCTAAACTTGAATATCTCTTGCGATCAATAAAGTGTCTATTTATCTATCGATCTAGCTATCTATTTCACAGCAACAAAATCTAACAAAGGCACTTTAATTCAGGAAATGAGCACATCTGTTTTTTCCCAGCCTTATCCACAACCTAAATCCTGCACATCGCATAGCATGTGTGTTCTCATTTAATTGTCCTAGAAAAAAGATTGCATTTTGAGTGTGAGAGTCTGCACGTATCCAGCCGCCCACACAATCTCCGCCTGGGAAAAAATAGGGGCAGTTGAGTCAAAGTGAGCTAATTCATGCAGTCAGTGAACGTCCCCTGTCAGAGCGTAGTCCCCACAGACAATCACAGCTACTGGGCTCTCTCCACCCCTCTGCTGCTTTCATCTGACGCCCAAGAGACATGCTGTTGGCACAACCAGCCCATGTCTAGTCTTCTGCATGCATATCAATTCATGGTCAGTTGATAAATGCTAAATGTTATTTTTCTGTTTGTATTTCTCCCATAATACCAAAAGATTACCGAGTATGTGAAAGCCAGTGAGGTGGAGTAATACACTTTAAGTATTCTTCACACACCAAGTGGAGATAAACAAAACATTAAATGTATTATGATTTTGGTCACTTATGATTTTTGTTACTACTTTATAGTAATTTATACTAATTTATTTTAATAAATTAGAAAACTGGAGTGGGTAGTGTTGTGTTTTAGTTTTTGTTTTTCCTCGAGTGATGCAGAAAAGAGGGAGCCACTGTCTGTGTGAATGTTCATGTATGTTAGCTTTATACTAATTTATTTTGAAATTCCAACATTAAAATGGAGTTATGGTTTTAGCCATTCCTATTTAATGTAGAGACAGATGCTGGTAATTTATTTTCAAATAGCACGAAAAATGGAAGCAGAGTAATCCCCAGAAATATTCATACAAAGTGGAAAGGGAATGCAGTAATCTTATAATCCTCAATAATGTTTTAATGGGCCCTCACAGACCACAAAACTGAACTCATCACCATTACATCTCAGATACAGGTAGAGACAGACACCTGATGTGACTATTGCTTCCCATGTGACACTGACCTCAAAATAACATCTAAAATCAAACCAAAAAATTAAATACTGAGATAAGTAATACAAAACTATTAAGAGACTCATAATACTGTAGAAAATTAAAGTGTCTAAAATAGTCTTTGCAAAACCCTGAATCAAAAATGAAAAGTTAATGTCATTATTATCATGTTATTGCCTGGGCTGAAGGAGTAGGTGATTGGACAGGCTGAAGGAACTCTGATGTAAAGAGGGCCTCAGCGTACTCCTCCACGACGTCCTGGAACTCAGCCGCCACTTCGGTCACCACCTCCGCCAACAGCTCCTCTGCCAGACTGAGGGACAAGAGGCAAGATGAGACCAAACTGACAGGCTAGTTTTACAAGGACAGAGGGTTAAAGCTACACATGGGGAAAGATTAATGTTTAGTGTGAATTCATCAATTAGACGATTACCATGCAAGAAGGCAGTCGATTGTGACAGTGCTGTCAGGCAGATTTATCCCTGGGGGTAAAATATCAAGGCAATCCATCTATTATGCAGATTTTTTACATTTGAGTAATCTCTCTTTCATCAAATGTGGCTACAGTGAACCAGTTGTACAGTGCTTTTATACACTGGATGCCCTACCCGATACACCCATCCACATTACTGTGACTGGATTGGAAAACCAGAGACAGAAAGTGCCTCGACTGCTATATCTATTAGACATAAAATGAAATTCTGTGCAAGAACAGATGGCAGATTTTTTTTTTTTTTTCAATTTCAAATGTCAATACAACAGTAGCCAAATCTGGCCAGTCTGTCCAGGTAGCTGTCATCTTACTGTACAGGTAAAGCATACATTCAGGATTAACTTGCTCTCCAATGTTTTTGCACTATGGGGAAGTTCAATACCCTCTGAATTGTGCATTGCAGTAACTTAAGAATTCCCTTAGTTATGCAAATCAAATGCAGTGGGCGAGCCAGATGAGCAACAGCGAAAACCAGGGAGAGAAATTATACAAACCATAAACTCAGTATGGCACCTCTGGGAGTGTTGTAATGAGTTGGTAATTGCAGTGGTTCTGAAAGGACGTTAGTATATTGATATTGGATTGTTGCAGCTAGCATGACAGCAATTCAGTAAGAGCAAAATTCTATGTGGATTAAATAAAGTGTAAAAATAAAGAGGCTTAGCAAATGCAACCTTGTTTATATTCTGTAATTACCTGTCAGTAATAGCCCAAGGAGTGACACCCCCAATGCTCCACTGACCCCCTGTGCTCTGGTAAGCCTCGTAGTCTTCCCGATATTGCCGTATGTTTCTCAGTGTGTGGCTTGGCACAGACAGAATAGAACCTCTCCGTCTTTGCACTGAGACTGGGAACATAGCACTTCTCCTGACCTGGGACTTCTCTTCCTCTGGTGACCTGGTCTCTATGAAAGCTCTGAGTCAAAAAAAGAAAAAAAAAAAGAAAAAAGCACATTAAGAAACAGATCTTTTCATTATCTGGATCTACTCTATCCTCCTTGCATGAATTGTCTGTTCAGGGCAGAAGCTGGGAGAGATGAAATGAAACAAATTCATTTATTGAGAAGACAACAAGAATGGAGTGCAGTGCTGTGATGAAGCAGAGACACTTGCTGTGCTCAATACACAACCCAGGACTATGAATTTAGGAGAGGTGTCAAAGTGTACACACAGAGAAGGGGCTCAGCTGGGCATTGCCATGGTCTGGTTTTAAAATCCTCTCTGTTTGGACAAATCAGCCTGCCCGGGCGACGCCATTCTCAGGGCTATATTTAGTGTCGCTGCAGTTTCCCAAAGCAAAGTGCCGCTCCATTGTGCTCCTGGGCCTCAACTGAACTTCCCTCTGTTTTGATTGAAAAGGCTACATATCACGGGGCTGCCATAAATTTGAAAGTGCCAGCACAGGCGACTATGCTGCAACTGCAAAATAGGTCAATTTACAGTCGAGTGGCCATCTGAGGACGGATATGTCCAGGAGCACAATATGGCCCAGTGCAAATTCAATTTAGATTTTTTATGTGTTTCAGTGTTCCCCCTTCAGAGCTTTATCAGTACAGATGTCTTACTTGCACATACCAAGAACCTACAAAATAGATTACAGCATTATCTGTTCCATGACTGATTAAGGTGAAAATACCCCACCTTGTTCTAAGACAGGCTGACACCCGGTGTGTGACTTGATATGGCATATTTTTTCATGATTATCTTGATATACAGTACAGGAGTTTTAGATGCAGCATAGCGCATACGGAAAATAAAAAATTGCAAACTGTGAAAGCCCAAAATCTTCCTTGTTTTGGTCAGTAAAATGGTGAATTAGCTCCAATCCAAAATTGATGGATATTACAGAAAAACATTAAACATAAAATATTTACAGTATAGCTGAGCAGAACTTCCATCTATTAATCAATTTATTTAACGTGCTGCGAGAGCCGCGGTGGGTCAGTCAACAATCAAAAGGCTCATCTCCTCACCATGGAGACATACATCTTATCTGCTGCTTTGCCCATGTTTGGAAAGATACAATCTCTTATTGTATTGTCAAAGAGGTAATTTATTACCACAAACACAGCCAGGCACACAGTAATCTCTATGCTTTATGCATCTCATTTTATAAAGCTACAATGCATTTTACTATATTTTTATTCTGAGGCAATAAGCATCTGACAACATCTGCCTTAAAAATAATACAATGAGACGTGGAAGCCATTCTTTCCTAATTGTTGTGTTTGCTTTTAGAAAGCAGCATCCACATCTCGCAAAGCTAGCACATATTTCCTTTGCATAATTGTTATATGTTTTTCTTTATTGGCTTGTGTTGTTGCCGCATCCGGTGTGTCTGCGTGTGATGAGAGATGGCCATTGTAAACAAGCAGTCAGCAAATGTGAGGAGACGCCACACGCTGCTGCAGCTGAAATAACATTCTTTTATTCCAGGCCTCTGTGTTCTGCTGCCATGAATAAAACAGCACTCATCCACATCTTTCCAGTGACAAAAGCTCTTCAATCATTTGCCCTGATGTCAGATTGATTGTACAGGCACAAACTGATATATATTAGCATGGAAGAAGGTGCATTTTAGCGCCTTCATTCAAAAAGTGAAATGTTAAAGGATGTTATATAGACTTACGTCTCAAAATTAATTACAGTATTCCTTTTAATTGTATACTGTATACAGGCAGGACTATAGGTTTCAACTATTTTACAGGTAAAATAGGAAAAACTATTACATTTTTAAAATGTAATAGTGCCTGTAGGCCCACATACAGTTTTAAGTATAATTAACAAGACAAATTGTTACATTTTGCCTTTCACAACAATGACATCTCTGCTGCTCAGTGCCAAACCATTCAGACATGTTTCACCCAGGGCCAAATTTTCTCACACACTGAAAAAATATGTTGTAATAGGACTCAAGTGTGGAGCAAGTGTGGAGGAACAATAGCTCCACCCTCTGTACTGAACAACAAATGGTGAGTGACAGGCTAATGATCTTCATTCAGTACTGCATGAAGTGACTCGATATGGTAACAAAAAATAATCCATTTATGTTTTTGACTTGAGATTTTAGATTTTAGCATGAAAAGATCAATAATATCAACAGATGATATTATTTGGTAATTCAATTCAATATTGCAAAAGTCCAATTAAACTATAGGGATTAATTCAGGTTGATTAAAGCTAATACTTATTTGTAATTATGTGGTACTTTCCTATGCGTGCAATAAAACACCGGTATTAACATAAGTTTAGATTATAATTCTACGTTATGTCAGCTACCCTGTCTTATATCAACAACCTCCAGTTCTTCTATTTCCCTCTAAACATTCATGAATTGAAAAAAAGAAAACAATGCTAGTGCATGAAATGGTACACAAACAAAAGAGACAACACTATTCAGTGTATATTCCTTGTTTATATGTTAAAAATAATTTTCAAGTGAAGTAAAAACTGAAATACAGGGAAATAATAAAATATGAGCAAAATAAGTGTAAGTAGTACATACCCCGTCTCCAAAGGTTTCTCTAGGATTATATCCGCAGTGGGCCTCTGCCTCAGCTCTGGTTGTGTGAGTCTAATTGGTTGAGGAGAAGAGGGCCTTGAGCCAGAGCCTTTGCCTGAAAGAGCAAAGAGCATGAAGGAGTGGAGCGAAGACAGCATTGTGACAACCCAATTAACATCAGAGCCTCATTATATTAAAAATGATACAAGTTTATCATTTTAACTATTAACTATTAACTGTGTATAATCTGGTACCTGTATCTTGTGGTTTGTCCCAGTTAAGAGGATCTGAATATATAATAGATGTAACTCGCCTCCTCACTTCTTCCTGGTCCCTCTGCTCAAACACATCAAAATACATAAAACATCAACAGAGATCAAAACAATCACAAGCCTCTTTGTCAGAAACTCATAACAGATGCTATAAATAAATTGGAGCTGAGCATGGCCTCTGCTGGTCACTGTGACCTTTCTCTGGTGGGTGCTTCAGACAGGAGCTTCACCTGGATTTCCTCCATTCGAATAAGCATATTCTCCAAGGTGCTGGATTGCATCCTCTGCTGGGCCCTGCCCTCAAACTGTCTGTCTGTCTGCACTGCCCACGCTGCATGAGCTGTGTCCTCCAGCAGGTCCTCCAAGAGAGCCTCACTCAGCAGCTCTGCACTTTCTGCAGACTGAAAGACAAAAATGTATATTTACAACCATACATTAAAATAGGTCTTGTTAGGTAAATGCAAGTTTACTGATTGGAAAGTCATCTACACAATCTTGCCCCTTGTGCAACATGGGGCAAGATTGCAACCTAGTCTGTTGTGTAGCAAGAGAGCAGTTCTACTACTAGAATCGCTAAATTGCTAAAAAGACAAAAGCAGACATTTACATCCTTGAAAGTTTTTATACAAATGTTATGAAATGTAATGAAAACAACGCTCAAACCTGTGCTTGATCCAGAAGGGGCTGTAAATGTTCAGTGGCCTTCTGTTCTCCCTCAGTCCACCGAGTTGGCAAGATTACCTTAGACCTTTAAACCAAAGGACAACTACAATGCATCTGTGTCACAGTGTTATATATCTTATACAAAGATAGAAAATGTATGCTTGTGAAGCATACATTGATAATAACGAGAACAAATATTTTTCATTAATAGCCTAAAACATAATTAGGTTACCTTACTAACTGGAGGCGCTGCGTTTCTTCTTCACTGAGCTGTTGAAGATCTTTGAGTCTCTGCATTGTCATTTTGTCCAACCATACTCTCCTGCACCAGAAACAGTTACGTGAATACATTTAACCTTCCAAATACACACAATTATTATGATTTAAATATGAGTAAGAGGATAACACTCCTTTCAAGAGTGACCCACAAAGAACATTTCCTTTTCTATTTACAATTAGAAGTCAGCAGTGGCCATTCAAGTGAAATTCATATTAGTTTTTAGGTACCGAACAGAGCTTTATACCTCATTGCCTCTTCTTGGGCCTGTTGTTTCTTTTCTAAGTTTAAAGATGGCTCCGCTTTGGCTGGGTGCTGAGGACTCTTTTCAGGAGTAAAAAGACAACGGGGCCCTGGTCTTGTTTTAGGTTGAAGGAATCTGAATAAAATGTATAATGAATGTGTGTTGTAAAGTGTGTAGTCAAACAAGAACCACAAATACGAAAGGTTTAACAGTGTCAAAGTTTAGTCAACTTGAACAAAGACAAAAGACTCACCGTGGTTGAGAATGAGGTGATGTAGGTATCCAGGGTACAGCCTGCTCTTTCTGGGGGAGCTGGTTCTCTCTGAGCCGAGATGAAACTGTAGGCTGAAGGAAATTTGTATTGTGCACCTGATTATGCTAGGAAAAGAATACATGTTTATATAAGATGCCATAAAAGCAAAAAACAATAAATGTTAATTTGAACTGTATAAATGCTAAGATAATAACCTTATTGAAATTAGAAACATTTCTTGAATTAGCTCCAACTTTATGCTGAGTTGTCTTCCTAAAGTTTCCTTCAGCTTTGTTCTCTTGCTCCCTCTGCTGGGCATGTTTTTCCACACCAGCTCGTAGCACATCTCTTCTCTGTGTCAGAACATGTAACACAGCTTTGGGTTTTCTTGCAGCCTTTTTCTTACCTGCCAGTATGAACAAAACAGCTTTACTTTTTATTTCTTTGCATCATCCATGTTTTCATCCATGTTAAATTCAAACATATAAAATTACAGAGCAGGGTGTGGGTTGCTAGAGGCAAAAGCGCTAAGTACTACTGTGAATGATTCCCATATGATTGCACAGCTTGATATTGGGGACTGTTCACTTGGGACGAGGACATTGGTCTCTTGAGACACTAGGTAAACTTTAATACATGTGTTTATGTCATCTTTTCCACAGGAAGCTTCCCAGTTCAATAAGAACCAGCAGGAGTCAAGTGACTAAAACAGCAGGGGGAATACACGCTGCTCTTGTTATACCATTTCTTTGTCAGGTCTTACGATCTTCAGCATAAACACAGCAATCTTCTAACAGTAGGAGTCAAATTGTTTTCTTTTTACCCTTTACATTTTTTGCTGCTTTTACAGGGTTAGAGGTGGTGTGGTGAACAAAGGCATTGTCTCCTCTGACTGCCCTGATTGTGCTGTGGTGAGACTCCCTGGGTGGAGGGCATGCTTGCACTTGCATCTTTCTGAGCATGGCTTGCTCATAGAGTGCTGAATCTAACATCTAAAAAAGACAAAAGTATGACAATAGAAAACAAAAACTCTAGTTAAAATTACATTCTCAGTATGTGTTCATGATACAAATATGATTAACAAAACATTGGGAGTCTCACCTCTAGCTTTTCCAGAATGTCAAGAGCAGACTGAGGCACAACTGATCCTTCATTCAACTCGGCTTTGGTAGAGCACAAACACAGTTGGCGAATAAGCTGGCCTAAAACTTTAAAATTAGGCAGATTTGTACAGTGAGTTGTATCAGAAAGCTGATGAATGAAAACATGCAGAGCTCGAAGAACACCACGATGGGCTGCTGCAAGTCTCTTCAGAAATGTTGACTAAATTAAATGACAGAAAATGCATTAAAAGCACATAGTATTAATTAGTAATGAATAAATGACTGATTTGTGAAGTAAACATACCTTTGTTTTCTGATAATGTCCCTTTTCCAAATGTTCTTGAACTTCTTTTACCTATTTACAAAGATATATGTCAGAAATCCATTAAGTAAGGTCAAGGTTCTATGAATTAATCTGATACCTGATGCTGAAGAGTATAGATAATACTTGCAGAACGAGCAGCTTGCTTCTGTTTGCGAATATCCAGCTTGCTTTGCTCATCTGGCTCCAGTGGTTCCCCCATTTTCTGCTCTGTTCACAATAGGTGAAGGAAATTGTTGTTTGAAGTTTGAAGACATGTTTTAACATTTGCTTAAATGTAGTAACATACTATTATGAAAAGGCCTAGCCAATTACCTTGACTGGCAAGCTCCACAGCTTTCTGGATGCAAACTTCAAGCTCATTTTGCAGATTGTGTATCTCGTGTTCTAAATGATTGTGTTCTGATAAATCATGTGACCTGGTTGACGATGGCCTATGAGTTGTAGAGGACTTGTGGGATGTGTGCCCTACCAATCTGCCTCTAGGTTTCGTTTCTTTCGAACTAGAAGCCTTTAATTGAATCTTATTTGGTGTAGCTCCAAGCTCCTGAAAGAAGAGAAGGACCATAACAACTTAAGCAACTCATGTAATGAGAATATTTCACTAAAATTATCCGTCAAATCATACCTGCAGCAGTTCTACATTACTTGTTTCTAGGAGTGAGGAATTTTGCATGTGTTTAAGGGGAGATCTGTTCAGTGAATCAAGCCACCTTCGTCTCAAGTCCCTTTTGGCCAGTTTCACAGCTGCATTTAGCTGCTCCTCTGACAAAACTGTGAAGCTGATGGAGCTTTTGCTGTTATCTCCAAATGTGCACTCTTCAGGCAAAGGCAACAGCTTCTCTATCACAATGGAAGTTGGCGGATCAACACACGTGGCACGATTTCTGGTACTTGCAGGGATGGCTTCATTGAATAATAACTGAAAGAAAAAATAATATATATAATTTTCCTGTAGAGGCTCATAAATTGTGTTTACTTTACTTTATGATATACTAGTTGCTATATCTACCTAAAACGTTGCCTGTGCAATACATTACATTCAGTGTTATCTTGACCTGGTTATATTAATTGTATTCGCTTTATTGCTTACCTTTGATCCTGTCTTTGATGGAGATAGTTCTCTGGAGTCATTGACATTACGGTCTGTGTTAACAACAACCCATCCCTTCTGTTGACTTGTCACAGAACTACTCTGGAAATATTCCGCCGTCATGATTGCAAAAACATTTGAAAATATTACCAAGTATTATTTAATTTTCCGAGTTCACAACATAGAAACGTCTTTACGTTAGCGAGAAATTCTTGTTTGTAGCTAAAGGTTAATAACAAATTAATATGGTTGACTTTCTCATAAAAATTGTATCGTTATTGCAAACGTATGGAGTAAAGAAGGACTAAATAAAATAGCTGTTATAACATGATTATCTTTTTTACTTTTGTGTCTGATAGCCACAGTTTAAAACGCCGCCATGACAACAACAAGGCGCCCCAAGCGGAAGTAGATTTGTTCCACTACGGTTCCGCAAAAGGATCAAAACTAGTTGGAAAAATATTCTTAATTAATGATTTTTTGTGTCTTTGTGAAGGCAAACTGTTTCTATAGTATTTACATTATTATATGAGTACAAGTTTATATCTATTTTAAGCACAAAAATGTCAAATGATGAGAATAAATGAAACCTAGGAAGGCGGTCCCTTTAAGAACCCTTGACCAAGGCGGATACAGAGCAGTCAGCTTGTGCCCATGCTCTGACACTACCCACAGACAGTATATAAAAAAAAAAAACATTCAATTAGACTTCAGAGCATGAAACGTAGCTCGTGAGTTAAGGTACAGAATAAGAGAATAGCGTCTTTAAACAATGTCTAAGTACGAAGAAGTCACTGTGCACGGCTATGAGGAGTTTTGTCAGGCAGTAGCTGCCAGAAAAGGGAAGGATATTTTTGCATATTTTTCTGGTGATAAAGATGCAAGTGGGAAAAGCTGGTGTCCAGACTGTGTAAAAGGTACCTTCTTCGTACAGAGAGAATGTTTCCAGAAATGTGTACTTTGCATGGTTTTGATAAAATGGTAATACTGTTTTAATGCACATTTTTCTCTTTCAGCTGAACCTATTGTCAGAGGGGAAATGGGCCATCTTCCCGAGGATTCGGTTTTCATCTACTGTCAAGTTGGAGAAAGAGCTTAGTCAGTATATTTTCTCGCTGCCATTTTATGCCTTTCTGTTTTGTTTCATTTATACACACACACACACACACACACACACACACACACACACACACACACACACACACACATACACATATGTCTGTAATGAGTTAAAAACTGAATGTGTATGAGAAAATTGTATATTTTTGCCATTTGCCATTTTGATTCAGTCCTACTCAATGATGAATGTGATGGTGGTTGTGTTTGCTGCTTTGTCTGTTATGCAGCTATAGTTAACAAGGCTTTTGTTTATTTTTCAGCTGGAAGGATCCAAACAATGACTTCAAGAAAACATTAAAGTTGACTGGGGTTCCAACCCTTCTGCGATATGGCACAGTAAGACCAATTTTCTGCCCATGTTGTTCATTTGGACATTTGCTGATTTTTTTTCTCTTTACAAATATTATTCCTTATAAATCTTTTTTTTTTTTTTTTTTACCGGCAATTCACTGTAGTGTAGTAAAGATACTAAAATTCCAAACTGTTATTTTGATATTAAGGAAAATGCACAATACTCAACAGCAATTTTTATACTATAATTAACAAAATAATAGGTGTTTCTGTCATATTGTTTAGCTATCCTTTTTTTTTTTTGACAAAATCTACATTATTGTGGATTTGGCCTAATTGACTGTTAGAGCTATTAAATTACACCGTATTTTATGCAACAAAATATTAATCAATCTTTTTTGTCCTAATATTGTTTACAGCCCCAGAAACTTGTGGAGGAGGAATGCTTCAAATCAGAGCTAGTGCGGATGATGTTCACTGAAGACTGAAAGTGCCTTATACACCCAAAACCTGTATTTCTGAAATTGGAATAAAGACAACAAGTTTGATTGCATATTATGCTTATTAAGTTTGTATGCATGTATCATCTCTGTGTAATAAACAACATAGATACAAATATACTAATCAAATCAAATATTGCAAGGCTGAATTGATAATTTTTCATTCTTGTCTTGTTTTCACTGCCCGAATTTAAACCATTTGCTTGTACTGTTCTACTTTGTACACTAGATGGCAGGCTCTTCCCGTAAGTGCCTTTTTTTTCTTTTTTCTTTTTTTTTTTCTTTTTTTTTAAGAAATCAAATCACTTTCTTATAAACATAAAATGAAATATTAATTATGAATTGGTCATTAAAGTAGATTAAATTTGTACTTTACTGTTTTACGCGCCTTGGTTAATTTTCGCTTAGAAGGCAATTTTAAAGATCATTGGAAAATCAAGTCTCATCTATGGTGTTTAAAGCATTAGCATGTAGCCTCTGAAGTGAAACCAGCAGATGTCACGTTTTAAGAAGTGTTAGCAGGCTGAGGCGCTGTTGCAGGCAGAGCCATTTAAGCTGAGCACATTCCTGCACTCTGCACATATCGTGGAGGAAGCGCAGCGGCTCCACACGGCGTTTCACCCCGCACTTGGCACGGTACGGACCGGGGCGAGAGATCTCTTCTGACCGCTCAGCCGAGGTGGAGGTGGCGGCTAACAACCCACAACACAGCGGGTATATGAGGAGAAATCTGGGCTGAGGTAACGTGGACTGCAGGCTGCCATGTCGGAGTTTCTGGTGAATCTACTCGGAGAGCGGCTCGTCAACAGCGAGAAAGCCGAAGTGGACGTGCAGTTTCTGGGCGGCAAGCTGTCCCTGGTCGGCTTGTTCTTTGGCTGCAGCCTGAACGCCCCGTGCAAGCAGTTCAATGGCAGTCTATGCGAGTTTTACACCAGGTTTAAAAAGACCTCGGAACACAAGGACAAATTGGAAATCGTCTTTGTTTCATCTGATCAAGACCAGAAACACTGGCAAGACTTTTTACAAGAGATGCCATGGCCCGCGTTACCTTTCAAGGATAGGCACAAAAAGGTAAGCTGAGGGACTGATGGTCAAGAAGTTGTCACTTGGGAACATGATGGGCGAGTAGAATGCATATTATATATGACAATTTTATAATGGACAATATAGTCCAATGAGTAAACATAACATGAAAAAACATTTGAAACTCTGTACACATTGTGAAAATGCATGTCTGGAATGAATGAAGCAAATGCAACATTAAGATTCTCAATACTGTTTAAAGTCTAGGTCTTTAGCTTATGTTTTATTTTTCTTTCATCTCTCTCATCACATATAAATCCCATAAATTAGGTTTACACAAAATGTAGGTGTGGTATGCAGGCCACACCAGACAAAATTAAGTTAGGAAAATAAAATGCATATTACACACAAAAGTCTTAACAAGGTAGGCTGTATTATTATCAAATGATTATGAAATTATGTTCACAAAGCTGTCCAATTTTCAGTGATTTGCAGAATCCTATTGTGTTCATTTCATATGCAGCTTAATGTGAATTAAATGATAGAAACAATGCATATTGTTTCTAGGCTATATATATTATATATTATATATATATATATATATATATATATATATATATATATATATATAATTTATTTATTTTTTATATGTGTTATTTATTTCTTCATTTCTTGAGTGTACCCTATAATAATGTAGGAGCCAAGCCTCTATCAAAGTAAAATAATACAATATAGGCAATTGTAAACTAATAAATAGATTTATTTTATTTTATAAGGTAATCAAAAATATAAAAAATGTTGTCTTCAGTTAAAAATACATTTTTGCAATTTGACCCGCTATGCTGTCTTTGTGCATTTTTATTTAGATCCAATGATTTCCATAATGAAGGCCAAGCGAGACACAAGAGGCACAAGTGAAAAATGACAAGGGAGCAGGGAGGTGGTGGTATCGGCAGGGTGGAGCACAACACATCCATATCCACTTTGCGTGGTGTTATTGTGTGCAAAATACCATAGGTTTCCTCTAGTGATTGTAGCTGCTCTGGCTTTATGGTAATATTGCAGTCACACTTTATGCTAAGGCCTGCTGTTTGGATTTGTTTCACAGTGAGGTCTACCCCAATTATTGTTTAATTTAGCTTTTCCGTTTGTCTGTAGTACTGTATGTCCTATTGCACAAAGACGGGTACAGTTGTGGTCCTGTCATCGCTCCTAAATCAGAATCAGGCTTCACCCAAGCGGAGCTCATCCTGTAAATGAGGCAATTGTTCCAAAATCCTTTCTCGACTTCTCTTACTGCACCTCCTCCTCTGCTTAGACCTGTGTGGATGCTGCTCGCATTGTCATATTTAATGGTTAACCATGTTTTTCTGCTGCTGGAAATCTTTATTTTTAATCAAGAATGGATAACGCCTTGATTACAGAGGGAAGACCAGCCCACAATTTAAACCGTAAGCGTTAATGCGCACAGTCCCATATTTATAATTTATTCTGTATATTTTGAGTGAGGTATTAGTAGTGTGGCCCTGAATTTAAATTGTTTTGGAAACCTACTTTGTGTCCTGCAGTGCCTGTCATCTGGGGTCCTTGATATAACAGTTGTAGCTGACCAGCTGTCTTTGTGTCTAGGCTGTCTTTTACTGCCTTACATGGAGCTGTTGGAGGGGAGAGACAGTTGAGTATCAATCAATGCAGCCCACTTCATTAACTGTAAACTTCAAGGATCACATTACACTCCTGTTCTTGTTGTCGTCTTTTCTGTTGCACGCCTTGACTTTTGCTGCCAACTCACTCCCTCGGCTCAGTGCCAGGGGCTGTGCGAGTGGCTGCAGTATGTCACCGACCTGCTGAAATGTGCAGAGTAGCTTGCTGTTACAACTGTTGTGCATTTGACTTTCAAGGCCAATCCGTGTGTATATTTGGTTGGTGGGGTAACAAAATGTGAAATATTTGAGGCCTAAGTGATGTGGAGCATGCAGTATGTAATTGAAAGCTTTGCAGATAATTGAAGGATACATCGAGATTCATTGAGGTTAAATTACTTACTTGGTTTTGCTTAATCAGGCAACCTCAACTAAAGGAAACCAGAACCTTGTGGTGGTTGGAATCGCCCAGCTAGTTGAACAGCAGACTTTAAAAAAAAAAAAAAAAAAATCTTAACAATAATTATTGAGCTTGCCCCAGTTTATCAATTAATTATGTATTAAAACTATTTAGGGTAGTGACTGATTATGCCAGTGCCCCCGTGGTTATAGTTTGCTTCTGCTTTATATTTAACAAGGGCCTACTATATGAAGAATGTGGAGAGACATTTGCTCCACTGACACCACTTAAGATCAAGGGGTAGGAAAGCCAGGGATGACTTGGTCCGTGTTAAATCTCAGCTATTTTTTTGGAACATTTTGTACATTATTGAAAGTGACATTGGAGATCTCATCACTGGTAAAGACTTTAAATGAGTAAATGAGTAAATTGTGAAAATATCCTTTGTTGACTTCAATTATGTAACCATTAAGATTGAGCACAGTATCATGCATTTCTCCAAATGAGAACAACAGATTTATCCTTAACCCAACCATGCTAATTCTCACATACTTGTGGGCTACATCCAAACTATTCCAACTGTGAATGTTGCATGCGGTAGCTTTACAGCAGTTATGAAATATGCTCATGGTGATGTTTCTTTCAGTGGAAAATGTCAGTTTTTCCAATCAATGCATAAATCCTGCATCGTCTCTGCTGTTTTATCCACTTGCCATATTCACTTAATCGTCAAAGCTAAAAGGGTAGCTCTTCTTCCTTTTCAGTTTATTTCATCTTTCCTCCCCCCGTCCCATAGTCCTCGTGGCTCTAATGGCCCTGCATCACCACTCAGTAGCCCTAGCCAACATAATAACAGTAATGCCACCCCCGGGGTATCTCTCCATCCAAGGCTGTCCTCTTTCGTCTTGCCTTTGTTATTTCTCCTCAGTTGAATGTTGGTCCCTTTGAGGTAGCAGTTTCCTCTTCATTGTCATCTTTGTTTTGTGTGTTTCTAAATGAAATGGACATATAGCACTGCATGTTTGGATCCTGTATTTTCTTCTCAGGAGTTGCTACATGATAGCACTGTTGATTTGATGTAAATTTATTCATAGAGTGATGATTTTGATAAACCATTACTCACCATGTGACCACTCTGCTTGCAAACATGCATGCTCACTGTCCTGGTTTCAGGTCAAACCAATAGAGCCACTGTCTCTGCATGCACCATGGCTCAGCTCTCTGATCCTCTGTATATAACCTTTTGTAGCATATGTTGTAAATAGTAACATCTATGCTATCCATCATTTATTTATTTCAGTTTTTCTCTTTTAATGTACACAAATTAAATAAGCTGAATCAAAACATGTCACATTATACAGATTTAGGCTGCCTGTATTGACATTGCTGACCTTCGTAATTCAAATTGGTTAACACCAACTGGCTGATCCTTGCTTAGACTTGACAGATGCTGCATTCACAGTGCACTCCTAATCTTCAGTTAAATAATGAGCAGCTTAAGTATATATCATATGTCTAATAAGGGTCAAATGGCACACAAGCTTTAGACACAAAGCACAGATGTTACAAAAAAGGCTAAACATTTTAAATAAAATGCAAATTGTATATTTTAACGATGTTCTCTTTCTGTCTCCGTTCAGCGCCAACACTCGTAAATCACATAATTCATTAGTTAATCCATTATCCATTAGTTAAGGTCACCTCTGCCCAAGCTAGAAATAATAATGACACAGTCGCTGCTATTCCTGGATTGTCTGTAATATAAACAGTTAGATGCAGGGCTTACTGTTCTTCGTGCCAGTAATTATTGACTTACAGCTGTATAATGGATGTTGGGGAAACATACAGTACCTGCCCTTACTGTCCCTGGAGCGCAGAATGCTGTGGAGGCTTAATTTTCTTTCAGTTTTTTCACAAAAGGTCAATCAGAATATAATAAAAAATATACAAAAATTTGTAATGAAAGCTCATCTGATTTTTCATTGTTCATAAAAAGTAATTGGTATTATTCATTAGATTGTTCAATCCTAGGTCCTATAAAAGGGTGTCAAGAATATACAATCAGTTGTTTATGTATGTACCTAAATAAATTCCTGCTCTTTTTAATTATATTTATTTAATATATTTAGCCTAAGCCTAGATTAGACCATTAATTTTTAGACTGCACACGGCGAAATCAAGTCGAGATTCTATTGTTTCGTCAACTATCACAATGGGTTTTTAACAGTCACATCTGTATTCAGTCCCTATTAAAAGCGGTTCAGAGTTCAGAAGAAGAATAAGCTGTTTTATCTTTTAATGGCAACTTATCTGTTAATGTTTATGAATCTTATATTGAAAGAATCAATTATTAGTTTTTATTCATATCACCCAGTCAGCCTTAGGTGGCATAGCATGTTGACACAAAACTACATGTTTGTGTTGGCTGCAATCATGAAAAGTGGGGATTATCTTGTGAGGGGCGTGTAGCCTTGAACCAAACAGTGATACTATATTATATATTTATATATTAAAGATACTAACTCCACAGTAGACCCTTTTGCAGTTGTTACTTCCCATTTAAAAGTTTTCCTTGCTTCATCTTTGTTCTTTTAATACAATCTTGTGGTGCACATTCCAGGCATATCTTTGGTCATGTTGTTTCATTACAGCATCTGAAAATGCTTGAGTACACCCTCTCTTTAACACTTTTATCGGTGGGGAGACTGGAGACCCCCTGCTGTGGCTTAGCTCTGTGCTGAGTTGGGAGCTAATCGCTGTTTTGATTATTCATCCAGTCGTCCTTTTACCCAATCTATTTGCGAGTGGTGCCCAATCCCGCGGCCATGTTGAATCAAAGGGTTTATCAGTTTAAGCCGTTTAAAGAGCAAGCAGAGGTCTCATCTTTTCACTGTGGGATGAGAGCAAAGCTGTCTAACGCTAAAGTTCAGGCAATTAGAGACGCAGGGCCAGAGAGATTAACACGGATGGAGCTGTGAGTCACGTGATGCACATTTAAAAAAATGCAGCTCTTTGGTCATCTGAAAGGCAGTAAAGACATTAATGGATACTGCCATAGGGGAATGTAGGCTTCAGATCTCAGACCGACAAATTGTTTTTCAATATTTTAACAGTTGGCATTTATTGAGATATGGGTATTACTGTGTTGTATTCATTGTATTTTGATTTAACTAATTTTGGGACCCTCAAATTCGCTCAGTGGTGAAAGCACAATTTATTGTAAGCGACTGTAGCCACAGCTGCCCTGGGGCTGCTGGAGACATGGCTCACAATCTCTGACAACTAGGGTGTTGTAAATGACACATTTTGTTACAATATGTTATAGCATTTTGATTGATTTTTCATTCTTGGCCACACTGAATTTTGCAAGTTTGGCATTTGTTTGGAAAAATATACATATTTAGCTCAAGAAACACCAATGTGTATCAGTAGTAATATTATTAGTAATATTGTGCTACAGCGCTCTGCCAAAACAAACAGCAGTTTAGAACTGTAATAAGTGTGTTCCCTGGGCCGTGCCAACAGTGCCTTGGAGAACTTTGTCATCTAATGGCGACCTTTAAAAATGGCATTAGATAGATTTATTGTTACAGCACAAGACTTGCATTGTTAACTGGCAAGTTAAATGTTAAAGCCAGGAATAGACTGGAGATGGGTATGAAAATATTCTGCTTGTTTGGCATTATGATGATGGTTAATAATTGATATGCCCTTTTGCTGGCTGGTGAATTCAGACTCAAGCTTCATTTGATGAACAGACTAAATACTTAACGTTTCTTCCGCTCACAGTTCAACACTGTCACTCAGCACCTGCTCATTTAACAGCACTGCTGCTTTGGGCCCACGGCAGGTGTGCAGCAGGTTTAGGCCTTCACTTTTCCCCCAAGAAAGACTATAGATGTTATTCTTCCACATCTATGATGGAGCAGTTGCAGAGCTCTTGAGGTGGAGAAGGGGGATGGTGGGGAGATGAAAGTTCTGTGTCAGGAATGGAAGTGTGTTTTCCAAGCATGATACCTATTACCCACTTTGATTACAGTGTGCGCCAAGAGACAGAAGGTATGCACTTTTTTCCTAAATCACAGGAAAGGGCCAGTGTCCATTATATATTTATTAAAATATGGCTGCTTCAAAATTATTAAGCTGATTTTTCAGTGTTTTTTTCTTTTCTTTCCTTACCAATTATTAAAAGTCATATATTGCGCAAATTGACTGTTGTGAGGTTTAAGCCATGTTATTATGTTCTATTACCGGTATGTTCTTTTCAAAAACATACCTGGAGCTGTGCTTTGTTTCATTCACACATGTTTGAGTAATCCTTCATTATTAGTCTGTCTACATCTCTAAAGCTGAAAATGCTCTGTTCCACCTTGTGATGTCATCAAGCACTCATTTTCAAGTTAACAGCAACCTTTTACTTAAGTTCAAAGATTCTAGGGCTGAAATTGTACAAATGATTCTAGTGAAGGTGTATGGAGTTTAAAAACTCAGTGGAACCATATGGCATCACAAGGTGGAGCAAAAGTGTTTTCTGTTCGAGAGAAGAACTCAGCCTAAATGTGCAGGGTTTATGAGAAAATCGCATAAATAATTTTTCTTAGGTGCAAAAATGAATTGTGGATAGCCTGAAACGACATGCATTTCTTCACTGTAGGAATCCGTTTAACTTTGCTGCGGCAAGAATACTGGTTAAGTCTTGTGATTCTCTATTCTGCCATTATGGTGTCTAATTACTGGTGTTAAATATAATTGTCAAACATTAAATATTTATCTCAGCTAGTGCATGCTTGTGAAGTGTTTTGTGCAAATCATACTGAGTAGTTTGTGATTTGACAGAATACCTTGTGGAAAATGTGTGGAAGAAGTCTGCACAGTTGTCTTTACAAAGTCCATTCTCAAAAAGTCAACTCAAAGATCTGGTTTAGCCCCGAAGCTGTAAACATTTCCACTGCAAATATAACAGTTTGCTAGCATGTGGGAGGATATTGCTTATTTCTGTAGCCACTTTTCTCCTGCTTATTTCCCACATAAAGCGTGTGTTAATCTTACAATAATACACGTGGCCATTTTAAACTTTCTCTTTGATCTCCATGTTAAACCTGTAATCTTTTAAGTGGAAAAATGCCTTTGTCTTTTTCCTCTACAGGAAAAACAAGTGCCTATGGAAACTGTTGACTTCCTGTCTGGATTGAGCAGGTGGGCGGTGCAGTTTAGCAGATAAACCTTCAACGAGAATTTCCTGAGTCCTGTAGGTGGTCTTGTCTTTCTGTCTTTTAGCATTAGTTCCCTTTGAGAAGTTTGAGTTATTAATCCCTGAAAGCTATACCGATTGTAGCAAGATTATGTTTTAATTAGCCTCTCTCTCTATTGTCTCATCCTGCCACATGGTCAAGGAGTCAGCTTTTCATGTCGATTTGAAATAAAATAGAGGAAGTGTTTGCAGATTACTCATCAACAATGTCTTTGATCTCTGAATTGCTCTAGTCATGTTTAAAATACTTAATTTATTTACTTAACTTATTTTCTGCATATCACCAGCAAGACAATCCACAATATTAAGTTCTTAGTATTGTAGTACGAGTATGTGTTGTACCAAAGCCAGTAAGAAACCGCTTTTTGTGCTTTGATAGTGCAGGTGTCTGACTGCTGTTTGGTGTTTGCTTTTGACATGATGTAAATTCTGTGATCAAGAAACAAGCCCGATACTGAACCGTGCTGTTTCCTGGTCTCATTTTGTGTTGTGCTGAAGTGTGAGCAGCTGCAGGAGGATGCCAGAGGACTGAAATAATTATACTGTAATATGCAAGACCAGTGCAACAACACCGATCTGCAGCTGTTTGATTTGAAAAACTTTCAAAGGATGTTCTGTAGCTCCGGGAAGCTTTTCAACATCAAGCTCTCACTGTCACACTGGGATTGGATGAATGCTGTTAACGCCACAAGCAGTGAGCAAGCACAGGCCTCCCAGCTGCACAGATAAAGTGTTGTCATGGACTCTTTTGAATAGCTCGCATAGTTCAAGGGTAAATGCTTTTATATGTTTAGGTACTAATAATGAGTTTTTCCTTCTTGTAATAACAACACAAAACATGAATGAAATTGTTCTGTGACACAGAAACATTCCCACTGTCAGATACAGTAAGTGGAGCCTGGACATGGTGCTCTTATGATCGTATTGCAGTCATATTTGAAGTTATTTTATGCATTTACATTAAGAGTATGGGTAAATGGTGCAAAACTAAATTATTACTCCTTTTTAATCTCTTCACTTGACAGAATACAGCCTTTGTTTTAACTACAGGGTTAGCAGATTTTATTCATAGTAAGAGCTCAAAATTGTGTTCTCATACAGTCTATATAAATAGTCAATCTATTTATTTCCTACTGATGCAATGTATTCTGTATATTATTAAGGCTTTTATGTGGTGAACAAGAAAAAAGCATTCAATTAGGCATTCATCTCATTCAACCCTATTAATAAAATATCAAATCTTGCTTTAATTTAAGTTTGCAACTCTTTAGTTACAATAAAATAAATATGAGTAATTTGGCCTAGCAAACTTGACTGACTGGATTGAATTGGATGGGAGAACCCCTAGTTACAGTAGAGTAAATGATGAAATATTTGTCTTTAAAAACACACTCCAAACTGTTCTTGTGTGTCAGAGTATTACCATGTCCATGTTTTAATAACGGACTGTGCTGAGGCTCGGACAGGGGTTTGGTTTGATAATTGCATTTTCAGGCATGGTGTGGGTTTTTCCATATCAGGAACATCCTCCTGTCTGGCCATTTTCCCAGATGAGCAGCACTCTGTCATTCCAGCCTGCCAAATGTGGCCGATATAAAATGGCGACGCTCCAGAAGGCAAATGCACTGGCCAAATTATGATAAAAAATGTGTTCACTAAAATGTTGTAATATGTCCTTAAAATCCTTCTGTCTGCAGTACACAAAGTGATGTTGGAATAATGATGTGAGTGTGCATTAATGGAGTCTACTTGGAGGGATTGAGGAAATGTTTTTGCAGACTCAAAGACTGCATATTGTAAAAAAAAGTTTTCATAGGCTGTTTTAATTCATGAGAGATAAAGATATGAAAATTGAAATGTATTGTGTGTAGAGATACATTTCTATATATATATATATATATATTTTTTGGTATTTAAATCGCGAACCAGAGTTTTAGTTTATATAAGCATATAAGTAACAGACTTCCTTGTTTAACATCACTGGGAACAGCAGTAATAAAACTATGCAAACAGGGTCTATCTGTGAATTTCCTGTTTTCTTTATCTCCTCCAGACCAACACAGGACACCTCCTGCCTTTTCTGTGTGTCAGTCTTCTTGCACACTTTCTCAGGCTGTACAACAATAGGTCCCTGCTTTCTGGCCCCTCATAATCCTCTGTGTTAACACCCCCTGGTCCCCTTGTGCATCCACCTTCTGCTGTGGCCCCTGTCTGTTGGGCCATGCTCCCACTGCAGTGTCAGCACCAGCCAATCACAGCGCAGAACTGTAGCTCCCTGAAATGTTTGGAAACAATGGCAGGCTCTTAAAGGGAAGTTAAATGCTTTGACTGTGGATTTGTCCATTAGACCTCAAAACAAAGGACGGTGCATTATTGATTCTATGCGTGCGCTATGCAGCAAATGCCATTTTTGTCCATGTGATTAATGAGAGCAGTCCATGGAAGGCCATTTCTCTGGGTCTATATGGTTTGACTTTCTATTTGGATTGAAGAGACAGCTACGCCCACTTGGTTAAATTGTGTTTGAGTGAGTGATTACAAATGACCAGTCTAGTCTAGGAGTTTATGAGGAAATTGTGATGGAGAACAACAACTTTTAATGTAGTTATGAGTGTAATATACACTCATAACTACATTAGAGATGATGTTGGAATTAAACCTGTCATGATAATACATTTTTTAAGCATGATATATTGCTACAAAGATAGACTGTGATAAACGATAATACTGATACTGATGATACAATAACAATAGTAAGTTTTTATAGATGGTGTAATTTAAAGGCATGAGCTGCAAAAAATAAACAGCAGAATGAAGCAATAATTAGCCATACAAGTTACCTTTTCAATTCTCTACAGCTCAATACTAAAATATCTAAACTAACTAAAATGCCAAAATCTCTCCACTTTTACAAAGAAATTATACACATGATAAATTTTGATCCCCAAAATATATTGTTCCAACTTTCATATATTGAACGAAAAGTAGATATAGTAATTATTGTGACAGGCATAGTTGGAATGTGTCCATACAAGATATTTTAATTGCAAAATTATACTAGCACAATGTATTCCAGGTGCTTATATTCCCCTTTCAATTCCACATGTTTTTATAATTGAATTTCCCTTCTCAGTTTGTCTTTCATGCGATTAAAATGTAATTATTCAGTCATTTACCCTTGATGAAGTCAAGTGGCTTGTCTTTGGTGTAATAGCGAGTGACGCGTGCTAATTGTGGATCAAGGCTCTGTGCTGCTTAAGAAGTCCGACCCTGCTCTAGTGGCTGCTGTGGCTGCTTGGCCTTGTCCAAAACCCTTCTTCACCACAGACTTTGATTTGTAGCTCATTTCCTGTTTCCTCAAGCTGAACAAGAAACAACTGGGGGTCTCGGAGGCAGACTTTCCATAAAACCTTGGAAACAAATGGTAAAATTATTCATGCTTGATTATGGTTTTATGTGTGTTGGTGGGGCACTTTTTAAAACCAGAAGTTCATTTAATCGTATTTGAGAGAATGTTGCGTTGCCTTATAAGCTATAACAATGCTTTTAAATCTATGCAAAGCTGCTTCTCGCCAGGGCTAGTTAAGCATCAATGCAAGAGCCCTGTTCCAGAGATTTATTTCACTATGGTGTATTACTGCTGATAAAGTACCAGCTGGAGGACAGCTTTTGTTAGTTCCCATTTCTTAAAGGAGAGTACCAAGTTACAAATGTTTCCCTGGTTCCTATTTTGTACGGTTGTCAATGGCTCACATGGAAATTTTAGTACAGTGCTGTAGAAAATATGGCAATAAACTCTTGGTGTTTTAAGTCTGTCAGGTGTATTTTGCTTGTAAACAAAAGTGTGCCATGTGTATTCTTTTCTATCAATCTGACACGTTTAGCCTGTGATATTAGTCTAATGAAAGACGTCTTTGAACAGATTTTCTCCTTTCTGAAGTCTCTTAGGCTACTGATCTTGGCTTAATGCATCACAACACTACAGGAATTAAGCAGCTGTTTGGATTAGATCAAATAAAGAACAAAGCAGTTTGTACATTATGTCTTCCCAATGGTATGATGGCCATGCTGCTACTCCATTTTATGTGTTATAGGAAACATCAGCAATATGTAACCAGAGATGTTAAAGAAATTAGGATATTATAATAGAGATATACATTTTAGGCATCATTGATTCTTTCAGTTCATGGTGATGGTAATTGTAACACAGGTATATATATTATAAACTGTGATTGTATTTTCAGACAAAGAAAACATCTTGCAGCTGCAGATTGGTGCAGATTGCTGTCGCTAAGGCCCAGGTGTGTGCGGACCTATCCTAGCCAATTACTTGACTTAATCATTGAGCTCTAATGGAGGGGAGGGCTGCTGTACTGAGAATTAATTACAGGGCTGTGGCTCACTGTGAGCTGCAGTTTGAGAGATTTAAGTGTAGAGTGTGAAAGACGTGGAGTCATTACATGCCCAGCGCTTATGTTGTTGAGGAGCAATTAGTGGTTATTGGATTTCTGCGGAACGGACTGTGCAAGAAAATCAATTATTGAAACTGCATTGCATCATGTCTGCTTTTGTCTCCGCTCTCTACAGTAACTCCATGTGGGCTACAGTTTAGGCTTTGGGAGTGATGTTCAAAAAGTGCTGACTAGAACCCCTCGAAACAGTACAGCAATTCACTTCAGGATGTTTGTGAGCTCATTAAAACAGAAAAATGGCGGCATTGTCAGGTTTGTCATTTTGCTGGAGAGAAAATGCATGGAGTTTGAAAGAAAAGAGTCCCATACAAGAGTCCAGTGTGGGCTGAACCAATGCGGGACAGTTCATTTGTGACACACTTGCCCAGACCACCCAGACTGAGGAGGTGGGCATAATGGACACAGGCACACATTGTATTACTCGAGGGAGAAGCACCATGTAGCAGAACTGCTTACCAAATTATTTTTCACAAACAAAAGGAATAATGAACAACACAAATGTGCACAACATGACGATGCTCCCCTGGCCCTGTTAGTTTACCAAAATGGTGGTTTGGGAAAGGTTCAATTGGACAAAAATCAAACTATTAAGACACACACAGAACACATGGGAAATACTGACTGTCCAATGATGGTTTTATTAGGTAAATCTGTGTGGAAAGATAAACAAGAAAACCAAGATGATGCAATTGCTACAATACTATTTTTTTGTTTGTTATCCTTCTGATAATTGCATATAAAATGGGCTAATTAAATATAAATGTGCTGCAGATTTTAGCATTTTAATGAACACAATTGCTCCAAAACTCCAGCATAAGACGGTGAGTGGAAAATGATAATGACATAAAATCTGACAGCCTGGACAATACAGTTTTCTCTGTACTTGGGCCAATGTAAACAATGGACTTTTCATTTCTAAATGGTTCTTCCCAGACATGCATCTATCTACATTTAATTGCTGTTTTGTGTAAATGCTGTGATTCATTGGTCTATAGCTGACGACTGCTGGCAGTAAGTGTATATAAGCTGTCTTAACGCTCACAGAGCTGAATGGGTTTCATGCTGTTTTAACTGTGGAACATGGTGTAAACAGTAAATGAAATTGCAGGAATATTTCTGGGCCCATAAAGCACGGAGCACAGGGTAACAGACTCTTACATTAATATGTTCCTCGTGCTACATTCGCCTACATGTCACAAATCTTAAATATTATTGAAGAAAACAAGCATTGCTCTAGTATGTCGTGTGAAGCTGCAGTTAATGAGACGTAGAGCAGTTGCCCCGTCTAAACAGTTGTGATTGAGTACAAATAACATTGAAGTCTGGTTTGTACAGGCAACGATAGTTCGACTAGTGTTCATGTTACACTGGGACTGTATAGGGAGATGCCTGGAAGAGGGACAGATTTTAGCTTTTATAAGTGTTTGATTTTGTGACGTTTTAGCTTGTTTTTACTATCACTACCTTAATATTGTACACAAAACCATGTTCAGACTCACATTCTGGTTTATTTAAGGGAATGAAGCCTCGCACAAACTGTCTCTGTATGAAGCCACCACATACACTGGGAGTTAGACAGACCACAGTTTCCTGGTTGGGTTTTAGCGGCAGAGAGAAGAAGAACTTGAGCTTACACAGGTTTTGATTCAAAGCCATGAAATCCAGTGACAACAAAATGACTACAGGCAAATATGGAGTGTATTATGGTTAGCCCAGATGTGAGATAGCACTAAACCTGCAATTAGAGTGACAGAAAATCCACCCTAAATTCTCACATTCTGCTTTAGTACAGTGACGTCATGACAATATCTTCACTCACAATCTTTCCACAGACATCTGAAATTTTAAATTCTGGTTGGGGAATAGGATTTGGAAAGCTGATGTGAAACATGACACTGCAAACAGTTGACATTTGATCCTCAGCAAATAAGAATATGTTGTAGTACAGTGATTAGTTCTATATCTTATGATGAATACTAATATTAATATTAATGGGGTAATTGTCTAAATATATTAAAGGTGCACTGTGCAACTTTTCTGGTAGAGGAGCAGCTGTCTCCATAGAGATGTTGATTTTCTCTACTGCAGAAATGTTATAGTTTTCTATGTGTAGAGTGTAGCCATGCAAAAGTCTAAGTATACCAAATCTTCACTAACTTCTTTTCTGCTGTCCCATATCAGTCCTTAAAATGACTATCGACTACTACAAATTTTGCTCGACTAATACACTGAATACTCAACTAAAGGACTACAGCGCTAATAGTTTTGCAAAAGTCTGAGTAACTGTAAAGGCTGCTTTGTAAAACTGGGCCATGCCTCACACATTGTCCGCTGGCCGTCTGCGTGTGTACACGTCAGATTCGCTTGTGTCCTGCAGGGGCTCTGCCTGCTCACTGCTCTTCTGCATTTCACCAATTGCCAATCAACCGGCAATGGGACGTAGCCACAGATGTGTAATGTTCCTCAATCCTGTTAGTGTGGAACAGCATTTAATTAGATCCGCTCTATGCTGTGCTGCATGTGTGTACAATGCATTCTTTTGAGGGGAGCATGGACAACCAACTATAGCTTAAAGATGCATTTTGTAACTTTTCCGGTGGAGGGTCCGGCTAATGATTTTTCTCCATGAAGATGTTATTGCTTTGTCTAGAATGTTTCACAGTATGGTGTTGAACCTTTCTATCTTCATGGAGACCAAACTAGACCAAATTACAGGTCAGATCTGTGGTGAGGTATTTTTGAGCAATAAAACCCACCTGTAATTGAATAAATGTAAGGTAGAGCTGTTTAATGTCATATTGTGTAACATTCCAGACAGAGCAATGACCTATGCATAGAAGGAAGCAGTTGATGCACCCCCAACCAAAAAGTTACATAGTGCACCTTTTAAGTACAAGTTTGCATGTGTTTTAACTATTTTTCCTACCCATAATAGTTTTATTTTAGAGACTTGAAACTGTACAGAAATGTGTTCCAAAATGGCAAATCTCAAAGCCCATACAATAATGAATTCTGTTGTACTACTTGAATAAATGCAAATGAAATGGATCTGTGGATTTTTCCCTGTGTGATTGAACTGACACACAGGCTTTTTACTTCTACTCTCCAGGGCTATTATTGACCCTGTTATTGCCATAAAAGCACATGAGCCAGCCAAACCAGCCCAAGTTGAGGTTGATTAATTACATTTTGGAGAATTCTTTGAAAAGAAAATTGTGTGTCACTGACGGATCACATTGGAAACCTAAATGCAGATCACTGTCCAATTTTCCTCAGTCTAAAAACAGGCTTCATATAGTGGACCTCGCCCTCCATTTTGTGAGAGCTGGAGAAAATCATTAAAATTCTATGTGACTAGTTGTGCAGTCATCACCTCTTCACCTCATCTTCAGCTCATTTAGCTGGTCCCTTGTGCACTGAGAGGAGGGAGGGGGATGGGGAGGATGGGTGAAGAGAGAGGGAGAGGGGAAGGTGACGAGAAGCAGCGGAGATAAGACCAGGCTGATGTGATGCATATCTGTGCTCCAGGCTCAGCTCACCCCAGGAAATGAAGAATCCAGTGGCACTGGTGACTGATGCTCATCACAATCTCATCTGTCATCGTCTATAGGCCCTGGATCCATACAACCATATAGTGCTGCTGTTGTTCATGCGCCTTTGGTTCACACAGTCTCCATATAAGTGAAGGCATATTCTCATAAAACCAAGACAAAATTAGTTTCAATAATACCTGTATATAGCAGGCTAAACAAAAGCTGCACTTTGCAGTGACAGCTCAAACAGTGAGGAATGTGAAGGGATTAATAGACATGCATGTCTAGAAAACCTAATTGCTGCCTTTGCCTTGCTACGAATACAAAAACAAAAGAACATTCTTCAGAGTTCATATAGATATCTATCTAGATGGATAGCTCTTGTATCCTGTACTGAAACTGAAATTAAACCGACAATGAGCAGAGTATCTTCTTGTTCCGAGTAAAGGTGCTGTCTTGGACAGGTTTATTCGGACGACCATTAAAAATTGTCTCCTAATGCAAATATGTATTGGTTCAGAAAGCATATAGTTAAATAGACGTGCCCATTTATAAACTCTCATAAATGCAGTTAAAAATTACCCATCATTTACTGACGTTACTGTGGTGGTTTTGTTGTACACAGAACTCAGAGTGTCAGTGTAGCTAAAGCTCTGCTGAGGAGCCCTGACGCAGCAGGCTCTGGGACAGATTTGGGCTGGGCTCTAACAGCCGCAGTGAGACAGAACTGTAATGGTCCAGGCAGAGTGGTCTCACTCAGAACAGCAGCTCCTTTTGTGTCTGCCCTGCGCTTGCTCACTACAGTTATTTTTAAACCAGTAAAAACTCCAGCGCACTAACTGCCAGGAGCACTGCACCTCTGCCATGTGAGGCGTCTTTGTCTCACAATGCTCATTCACCCCTCCGCCAAATGGAAGTCTGAAATAGACCGTCACATCATTGGCATTCATTTGCTCTTTATTTATTTTTATGATAGCCATATGTATTTTAGTTATTCATTATGGGGGGCCTTCTGTGGCTGACGGCTTTTATTAGTGAGCTATTATAAGACCTGACTACAATGAAAAGAATGACTTTTGGTCTCTTTCCTTGCCAAAATCACAATGTGTTTGCAAGTTTGTGGAAAACATTCATCACATTTCTCTGGACAGTTTTAGTTTTCTCAAATATTAATTCATATTAATATTACACTCATAGCTGGGTAAACGCTTGCCATACACTATTGTAAACTTCTTACATGTGAATGTATTGAACATTTTCTGTAAAAAATATTGGAGACAAGAGCGATCCTTTGACTCCTGCCCTGGTTACTGTTGTCTTTGTAGAGCTGTTGGAGAAAGTCCAAGTGCGATACACATCCTCAACATACAATCAGTGGTCTCTGCTCTGTGCCCTGCAATATATAGGCTTTGGATTAAGTAATTTCTAAAAATGGTCAAAGGCAAATTTACTTTTGTCATTGTAATAGTAGCCAAATAAAATGAGTTATATTTTTGCTACAAAACAGATAAAAATTAATCAGTGCCAACCTATTTGATCTAGATCTAATAATTAAAATTTTACATAAACCTGCAAGCTGCATAAATCTGTTGGAACATATCACACAATCTTTCCCTCCAAAAAACGTTAATATAAATGTGTTGAAGTAGGGGGTTGCTCAGTCCGTGAGAAGAGCGTCTGAAATGTGATCTGAGAGGAGCGTGTAGGAAGCTGATGTAGGGCAAGCACAGTGACCTCTGTCAGAATCAGCAGGAGGCCTCAGATCTGAGCTGTCCGCCTTGTGCAGCTGAATCACAAACACTTTTGTGAAGAAATGGCCTTACCCCAGCAAAAAGACCTCAGCACTGTTGGGATTTATAGACTGCTTTTGATATTTTAAAGGAGTTTATAAAGGGGAGGCATTACAATGTGTAACATTATTATTATTATTATTAGAGAAGTTACCAGGTCAATGGGAGTTTAAAGTGGACATAAAGGCTATGCTGTTTCAGTTTAGCAATTAAAGGCTTGAACTTTGAACTGTGTCTGGGGAGTCAGTCTGACCTGCACTGGAGTGACATGACCCTAAATAATCAACTGTGGGTGCCCTCCAAATACACCTAATGCTTCCTTTATATGGAGAAACATGCCACCTATTATTTGAAAATGATGATGTTGAAATATATAATTGCCACCTCCAGTTTTTCGGTTTGGTTATTGATCGGTTCTATATTGGCTCGTAGTTTAGGCCAACCCAGAACCTCATGGGAATCTTAAATGTGTACACTGCAAAGTATAAGCCATGTATTTGAACTCTCTTGTGTGTTTGATTTATAGTGTTTTGTTGTTCATTAGACAGTCTGTATGAAATTAAGTCCATAAGCATATGTCTGGAGAGCCTGTGTGTGCTGATTTGAGAACATCTTGTCATGGCTCGCTTTGCCGCTGTAGAGGGGGCTTATGGGAGTCTGCTGCTGGTGCTGTGAAAACTGTCAAGGGCCAGGATAAGCCTTGTGTAAGACTCTAGCATGTGCAGGGTGGAGAGAGAGACACAGAGGGAGAAAAAGAGGAGGAGAGGGGGTAGTCCACATGTACAATTCGGCTGTAAAATGCTATGGTCTACAGACACTTCCAAACAGATGTGATTTTAATGAGTTTAAGACCAGAGGAGGTAACAGGTTATTAATCAGTAAAGGGATATCAGCAAATGCAATCACACATATCAGGCAGATTGTTGTAAATGGGATGTGTCCAGATGTAGTTTTTTTGATATTGCACTTTACATCAAAACTATGTAGTGTTTTGAAATGTATTTTTGTTGACAATAAAATCTTGAATCTTATAAAATAAAGTAAAAAATCAAGATTGATTATAGAGGAAAAAACATTGGGATTAATTTGCCCAGTCAGTTTTAGTTACTGCAACAATTGATTTATGCAGCCTATAAATCAGCACCGTGCAAACAAGTTTCACCAGAGAGGCGTAAAGACAGTCCCAGGTAATAGGCACAACGCCCCATACCTGGAGGCACGACAGCCATTGTTGGTCTGACAACTTTCATGGTGTACTACACAATGGTGTTGTTGCCCACTGCTGTGGGCAGCGACACCATGTAGTAGTACCTCTGTACTTTAGTGAGAATTTCAGACGTGTTTGAAAAGCACCTGGGAGATTCAGTGGTCGTCAAATATCCCTTGCTATTTATAGCTGCTGTAGAATGTACAGTACCTCCGTCACTAGCCAACTAGTTTTATGAGGCTGAGCAGACCAAGGGTGCCATTGTGATTTATGAGATTCTCCACCGCCTGTGGAGTTTACAGTGGCCTCTGGAATATAGCAGCAGTACCCAGCAGTACTACTTAAATGTCCTCAACCTGTATGTATAGCTGTACACATTGCTGATAAAATAACTGTTTAATGAGCAACATATTGGTTATCGGGTGTTTTTTTTCAATAAAGAAGCACAAACTCTCTTACTATAGAATTGCTTTAGTTCAAAGTGTCATTAAGCCATCAAGTTTATTTACAGTTTCTATTTACAGTCAGTATGTCTAATAACATTTGATGCTATTTATTTTCATTCTGTTGTAAATGTTGTGCCTGATTTTTTCCCCCCTTTAAGATGTGTATAATGCCACGTTTTGCACACAGGCTACACTGATAATGTCCTATACAAATGCCTATAAATATTAATGTGTTGTGAGCCCTGAGACTGAGCGGCAGACCTCATACTGGGTCCCAGTAGGAAGGAGGAGCACTTAAATGTGAGGTCAAACAAAGGTTACTCTGAGGAAGCTGGGTTTAAGCCCTGTGGCTGGCACTCCAGGAAACAGTGGCTTATGGCTTTGGGTGGACTTTATTCTCTCTGTTTGGGGTTTGGTTTGTCACTACAGCTAATTGAGCAGTAACTGTAAAAGCCATGCTTTTTTTAAATGAGTGGTTTCATTATTAACATGTAATTGCATGAGCAAAAGCAGGCATAGTACACTTAATGAACTAAGTGCTTTCGAGACATTTACACTTGCCAGAATGCATTCCGCTTTGTTATACTGTTACTTCATTGCAAAACTATGACAAAAATGCTGTAGTCTTTCCAACTGTGGATTTTTTCACTGGACTTAAAGGTTGGACTAAGGTAATGGACAGACCAGGCCCAGTTGGTGCACAGCATGACAGGCTTCCTATCTGCTCTTATCAGAGACAGACACCACAGGTCTCAACATGATATGGAGATGAAATGCTGTGCCAAAGTGTGGGGAAACACACTCTTAACATGTGCCAAACAAGCGCGTGACATTGACTAACTCCAATAAATCATTAAGTGATCACCACTCTCAACATGTCATACAGTCTCTCATATAATTGGATAGACTTAGCTGTGTATATATAGATACACTATATTGCCAAAAGTTTTCACCCACCCATCCAAATAATTGAAATCAGGTGTTCCAATCACTTCCATGGCCACAGGTGTATAAACTCAAGGCCCTCAGCCTGCAGACTGTTTCTACAAACATTTGTGAAAGAATGGGTTGCTCTCAGGAGCTCAGTGAATTCCAGCGTGGTACTGTGATAGGATGTCACCTGTGCAACAAGTCCAGTCGTGAAATTTTCTCGCTCCTAAATATTCCACAATCAACTGTCAGTGGTATTGTAACAAAATGGAAGCGACTGGGAATGATGACAACTCAGCCACGAAGTGGTAGTCCATGTAAACTGATGGAGGTCAGCGGATGCTGAGGCGCATAGTGCACAGAAGTGACCAACTTTATGCAGACCTCCAAACTTCATGTGGCCTTCAGATTAGCTCAAGAACAGTGCGCAGAGAGCTTCATGGAATGGGTTTCCATGGCCGAGCAGCTGCAATGCAAAGTGTCCAGTGCAGTGATGTTAAGCATGTCGCCACTGGACTCTAGAGCAGTGGAGACATGTTCTCTGGAGTGATGAATCGCACATCTCCATCTGGCAATCTGATGGACGAGTCTGGGTTTGGCGGTTGCCAGGAGAACGGTACTTGTCTGACTGCATTGTGCCAAGTGTAAAGTTTGGTGGAGGGGGGATTATGGTGTGGGGTTGTTCTTCAGGAGCTGGGCTTTGGCCCCTTAGTTCCACTGAAAGGAACTCTGAATGCTTCAGCACATCAAGAGATTTTGGACAATTCCATGCTCCCAAATTTGTGGGAACAATTTGGAGATGACCCCTTCCTCTTCCAACATGACTGTGCACCAGTGCACAAAGCAAGGTCCATAAAGACATGGATGAGAGAGTTTGGTGTGGATGAACTTGACTGGCCTGCACAGAGAGCACCTTTGGGATGAATTAGCGGAGACTGAGAGCCAGGCCTTCTCGTTCAACATCAGTGTGTGACCTCACAAATGCGCTTCAGGAAGAGTGGTCAAAAATTCCCATAAACACACTTCTAAACCTTGTGGACAGCCTTCCCAGAAGAGTTGAAACTGTTATAGCTGCATGATATTAAACCCTATGGATTAAGAGTGGGATGTTCATATGTGAATCAAGGCAAACAGTGCCCAGGCGTTTGGTAACTTAGATTGCGAGTTATGAAGCATAACTAGAGATCGTCTGATATGGATTTACCAATTGTTTAGACTCCAAAGCAACAGATGGTGTTGCTTTGGAGTCTCTGCCGATATTTTTGGGCAGATATATATGACAAATTTTGATAATTTTTCCCCAAATTATGTAATTAAAATTTACTACAAACTCACCCACAGCCCATTTTTGAATCATAAATGTATAAGAGAGCAGTTTAGTGTGGCAGTAACAGCACAAAACATGACTACAGTGTTCAAATTAAGCATTATCTGTATTCTTTCGGCAGCAGGTTGGCCAAAACTAAGTATCAGCCTGTGCTGGAGATTTAAAGGTTGTATAGAGGATTGTCCAAGGAATGAGAAATCCAGCGACTGTTTGTCCTTTTTCAAATGTTGTGCATGCGTGAAACCACCCCCTCCCCTCCTCCACAGCTCCCTAAGTAGAAACGCCTCCTTCCGCCTTCTCCTTACGCTAGAAGATGTTTGTGCCGGTGCATGTTCAGAATCGCTGTTGCTGCTGTAACTATACTGTACATTTTCAAATGATGAGCAGAAGTTTCCTGTCGAGAAGTAATTTAGTGACCAACGCGTCAGTCTTTAGACTCTCTGCTTCAGTGCACGCCATCGCTGGAAGGAATTTCCGAGAATCACCTTCGCTCCTTTTCCCCTTCTCTTCTTCTTTCAGCGACCACGAAAACTGACTTTATTTTGCAGCTAACTGGTAGTGGATTCTTGTCTGCCATTGCAATAAACTTCGTGTTAACTGTGAGGAAGCTACAGTTGTAAAAAGCCACTAAGAACCGCTATGTTGGTTGAGTAAACAGCATCTTGCATATGTGGAATGCATGAGAGGCGTACGTAAAACACTAGAAGCGTAGGGAGTTTGATTGACAACCTAACAGCCAATAGATAACGAGGTAGCCTCGTTATCTGGCCCCACCACGTCCACGTCCAGTTGATGGATTTTCATTTTTCTTTTTTTTTTGGGTCATCATAATTACAAGGCTGCTTTATCTCTATAATGCTATCATTAACAATTTGAAACAAAAAAATCCATCATACAACTTTTAAGGCAGATAGCCCTTTCATTTAAAAGTGCAAATGTCGGCCCGATATGTCAGTCTATCTCTAATTATTGCCATTGGGGCTGTTTTGGCCAAATCCAACCAGACATTGTGCTATAGTCTGAATTTGAGAAGGTGAACAATAACTATCAACTATTCAATAATTCACCTAATAATTTTAATACAAAAATAAAATCTCCAGTATAAAAAACTTTGTTCATGTGTCCATATTAGGACCATCAGAATTTCCCCAAATAAAAAAGTTATTGTCTGCTGGTAGTCAGGTCTAACATTGCCGGGAGTGAGACATGCACCCCCTGTAGTCTTGACCTGTGACCTCACCAAATGTAGGCCTCCGGGGCAGCTTATATGCTCATAGAGGGACAATGCTGTGGATGTCTATTGAGGCCTGGCTTTTTACTCCTTTTACAATCCCCCTGTGTGAAAAAAAAACTTCTCACCATCACCATAGACAGTCCAAGTTAGGATTTAGAGCCTGTATTCAGACACTGCCTTTTGTACTTTGGGGGGAGCTGTACATGACCCCTCCTGTTTGTGCCTGTCTGGTCTGCTGCAGCTTTTCTACACATTTTACCATTTTATACCCCATAAGCGCTGTGTAACTTCATGGCACCTGTTATTATTCACAAAACTGCTCTAATTTATCACTGAATTTTTAAACAAGAGGCCCACAATATGCCTGGCATTTGGTGACATGTCCTGACTTTGGCATTGGGAGGAGGCGGAAAAGAAGGGAGGGGGGTAGCAGTGGGTGTGTGTGGTTGCCATGGTAACAAGAGGCCTTCATCGAAAAAGCAATTTGGGCTGTGTCTCCTCCAAGTGAGAAGCGCTCAAAAAAAAAAAAAAGGCTTGGCTGGATAGAGTGTGTTACAAGATTTTCCAAATGCACGGGATAGCTGTGATATTTTTGAGATTGTAGACTTGCTCAGTGAATTTATTGGCATGTCATGGCAGTAGTGTCCATTACTTTTTATGAACTGTAACTTACTTCTGATCTTTTAAATCTCTTCCTTTGACTTCCCTCATTTCACAGTAAGTGCAGTGATTTGCAAATTCTCCTGTCATTCTGAAAACGGTGTGAAATGCACGGAGTTCTTAAACTTTAAACAGTTTGATTATTGAAAGAGTCTAAAGAATAGATTTGCAGATAATTTTACTGTACCTCTGAAATCTGCTAAACCTGCTTGTCTTGTTTAAGGAGGTTCACAATAAGTGAATTCACTGTAAAATTTAACAGAACTGTAACAGAAAATTAAAAAAAAAAAAAAAAAAAGTTTTTATTTTTGACATTTTTCCTAGAGTGAGGATGCAATATACCATCTGAGTCAAACTAACTAAAGTCTATTTTTGATTGTGTCTGGATTTGCCTACCACAATATTGGAGAGTTTGCATTTAATATCCCTTGGTGCATGATTGATGATCTATAGACAGATGAAAGTGTCATTCTTGTTTATGTAAGGCAAAATGATATGCCAAATGAGACGCCCAGAGAGACGTCTCCAGTCGATCGCACAAGAGCAAGGCAACTGCAGCTGTCGCTGTGCCAAGATGTCACCACCGGGGGTCCCCAGCCGCGCTCTGTCAGAAGAGTAACATGATAGTGGGGTCAAGAGGCACACACCCACATGCTAAGTAACACACACTCGTGGTTAGAGGAGCAGAGGAGGAGATGGGAGAGGGTGGTCTTTGTAGCAGAGAAGAGCAGCGACAGGCTTTTTGAAGTGGATACAGACCGTGTGTGAGAGCACATCGAGCACACAGGAATGCAAGTCAATGCTGGCTGCTTGCTGCTGCTGGCTTCAGGGACTGAGCCAAAGACAGGATTGTGTAGTGAAGAGTGAAGAGGGAGATGTACAAGTTCAAGCTGCTTACAATGAGATGCATCTGTCTGTTTTGAATCTGAACTCAAAATCTGGTCCACATATGATAAACACAGGAGGGCTGTACTATATTGGAAAGAACGAACTTTGCAAAAAATGCATAAAAATTGGATTGTACTCAATGAGAATACTGTATCACTTTGTCTAAAATATGATTTATATAAGGAATGAGAGAACATTTATCTGTGCCACAATGGGGAAATGATGAACCTTTAAACTACTAGTTAAAAGGTTCACAATTATTTATTTCAATTGCAAGCGTCAATTGAAATAAATTGGATATGATTATTTAAAAGAGACAGTTCACACATTACACAAACAAATGGTATTTTTTGTATTGAATACATATGTATTTTTTTTTTACATAAAAACACTGACGCAACACTAATGATTATAATTTATACCCCATATCCGATGTACTAGTAATAGTGTTTTTCTTTTTAGTTTTGCCAATATCCAAGAGCAACAGTCCAGGCCTCCCCTGCAGTACGTCTTTACGGTCAGAGATCACACTGCCTGCAGGCACACTCAATAAAGAAGTCCCACCAAAAGACAAATGCTTTTGTTGAACATGTCTTCAGGGGGTTTCAAGGGGCTGGTTAGTTTATAACTGAGACAGCCTCCTGTCCGTGGCCTCATACACAGTGATCTATGAGGAGATACTGATCACCATGTTTTCTCATAGGCAGGAGATAGGCAGGAGATAGACCATTGTGAATTGAAATTGGATCTTGGGCCATAGTGTGTGACTGTGTGTGATGGTTCAATACCCTTCCAGAAAATTTCATTTGATTTCTATGGAAAATATTTTTACCTCATGACCGCAATAAAAGCCAGAATTCCTGAGTGGTCAAATTAAATTGTACAAATCTACTTTGTCTGCAGAATTGAAAACACTCCACTTATATGAACAGATCTTGAAATGCTTTTAGATAAAGTGCTATCTGTGACATTGTGAGGCATTGTAGTGGTAAAGGCCTCTTCTGTCCTATTTTGTGGTGACAGCGCTGTAGAAAGAAGGAGCAGAGTTTGGCAGATGCCTCGGGCCGTTTCCCTCTCCCCTGCCCTGGTGAATGCAGATCTATGAGAGGACACTGCTCTCACAATGATGACTGAATTGGCCATGCTGAGTGAAGAAAAGCCCCCCCTCTCCAGCTCTCTCAACATGACACTCCAAGCATGGACCCTCCTGCTGCTGACAGGGGTTTGAGAGCAGGTCAGAGCTGCCGAGATCTGAAAAAGACACAACTAAAGTTGAAGCAGATGTGTGTGTGGATCCAGAGGTTAGGAGTGCAGGGACCGTGGTTTCTCTTCCAAAGATAATCCCCTTTTAACGCTGAAATTTTGCCATAAAGTGCAACAGTGCGGTGAAGCATGAAAGTGGTCTCGTCATGCATGACATTTACCACTGAAATGTGGCTTCCATATTCACCATCTTTTGTTCTCTCTCCGACCGTGTAGCACAGTCAAATCATGTACTCCTACTCTTTTCTTTTGGTCTTTCTTATTGGAGTGGTCCCGCTAATTATCTCTCTCCTAGTGCGCAGAGAATTGTATTTTGATTCAGTCATTTCCATTTATCCAACTTTTCGACTGGCAGAGTGCACCAACTTGTGTGTTGAATAAGTTAATATAATATTTTGTTGTTGTTTTGATATTGCAATATAGAAACCAATGGTACTTGGTAGGAGTGGGACAAGATCTCATGCCACAAGATCTCGTGAGACAAAATTGCCCCAAGATTGTACATGTATAAGCACAATGATTTTCCCTCATATTTTTACAATTGCCTTGGATAAAAAGGGGGTTTGCTGAGTAACTACACTTGAGAAGCTGCAATACCAGAAGGCAGTGCTACAATGACGGCAAAACTGTAAAATTAAATAAAGCAAAAATTGTGAAGTAAAAATGGCACAATTTATGTATTTAAAATTATATAAAAACCTCATCTTGTCTCATCCCAACCCAAGTACTTACTCAGATATGTTTGGTATTCATTTAATAACCTATATAGGAATTATTTTGTGGTTGTTAACAATAACAATAACCACAACTGTTAAGAGTTGAATACTATGAGAACAGACCAGCTCTGCTCACAACCGGATGCCTTCCAAACCACAATAGCAGTTTGATATAGCTGGAAGACAGAGTGTTGTCCTATTAGCATGAAGAGCAGTCAGGCTAATGCTTATGTTTTGGGGGTAAATGGATTGTTAGTATGGATTTCCAGTTCTCCCTTGAGCCCTGCCACTTAAAGAGCTTTCTATGAGGCTTTTAAAGAGGTGTGTAACATAATCATAGGCCATGAGGTTTAAGCCTGATACCCTGACATAATCTGGAAATATTTTTTTGCATTGATTGTGAATTTGTCTTGTTGAAATTACAGTTTTCCCTTCACATCTGTTTGCAGGATGAAACACCTGTTGATCAAATTGCTCATTCTAGGAAGGTGTCTGAATAGTGTATGTCAAAGATTAAGCCATCAGTCATCTTGTATCCATGGGCACAACTGCCATAGTAATTAACAATTCTAGCAAAATATTGTACTTGAGTTTGATTTGTTTAATTTCTATATTTGTTGTCTCACTCTGCAGCATTGTGTTGCCTTCCTTCATTGCAGAGACAGAGCGAGCAGTAGCTTTGCAGAAATTCTGTAAATTCCTCATGCTTAGCAGAGGATAATTTCTTGACCTGCAGTTTAACTTGATGCAGTGAAACTTAACCCTTCCTGTATCAGCGCAAAGTGAGATCATAATCCGGGGCAATTCCAGTCTTTCAGGGTGAATTGTATTTTATTGTGACTGGCTTCAGGACATGCGATGTAGTTACAAGGTTATCCATCCGCCTGGGAATCACAGCAGCACTTTCATCCTAAAGGCATAACTAAAACCCCAGAAAGATTTATTATCTAGCTCTTCTCTGATCTCTCTGCAAAACCCATTGTTGCATGACTCTAGTTAGTATTCTATACATTAATGGTAAGACATTGAATATGCTTGATAATTTTGCTATTTTGAAAGGGGTACTTCCTGACCACATGTATTTTTTCCTGTTTTTGTATAGATTGTTTTTGGTTCTTTTTGTAAGTAGGTGAGACATAGAAGAAGGCTGAGTTGTGTGTCTAGTGATTCTATATCCAAAAGCTATTATTAGTAACATTAGAAGCTACTGGATTTTGGCCAGTATCAGTTTTGTAAAGAATTTTTTAGTAGTACATAAAGCACTTGTGTAGGTGTTCAGAAGAAAGGGCAGGGTACTTGTGGCTGAATCATAAACAATTGGAAAGTTTCATCTATTTAAAGGAGTCAAACCAGCTCCAGTTTCCATCTGGCCACTTCTGTCTGTTTTTGACATTTTCAGACATGCGCCATCAACTCCTAGTGTCATATCCTCCATTTGGGTCAAATATTACGGTGCTTTTGTTCCCTGATTTAGGAGACAGTCACAGTTAATGCTTTAAACCTCATCAATTTGTGAGTAGTGATTGAGTTTCCAGAGCCGTGTGGAAAAGCTGTTGACTGTGGCGGATTCCTTTTGAGGACTGTCCAGACCCACATCTTCTGCAGGCTCCATGTCGTCTTGTCCAAAGAGAGTCTGACCTCAGCTGTCATTAGGTCCTGTGCATGGCCCTGAAGAGTAAACATAGACCCACAAAGGTCACTGTATGTATGCTAAGGGGGCATTGGTATTGTAGGCTAGAGCTCTATGGTTTATATATTTAACCACTGTATTTGTGACGTTGCAGTGAAATGAATGCATATGGAAAAGAGTATTTTAAATCAGGCTAGGCTTTGTTTTTTCCATTTGATCTTTTCTTGAAAATTGCTCTAAGAAACTCACTGCCTTTTATCATACTGAGATATGTACAGTCATTTTTGTATAATTTTGCATCAGTTTCAGCATTCAGCAAGTGTGTCCTGGCTTGCAGTATTTAATACATAATACATGGTCTAGTAAACCTCTTCGACCGAATTCAATCTGATAAGAGGTTTACATTGTCAAAGTAAGTTTATTCAGTGAACGGTTAATAATTTACCTGGTTTAAGTTTGAACTATTTATTTTTACTTGCAGTTGTTCATATTAGAGGTTCATAATATTACTTGTATTGTGTGTGTTTTGCCTAATACTGTGCAGCCCCTCTGTATGCGTGAGCTGATGTCACTAAAGTCTTTGAGCTAAGCTTTGTCGTGGAGTCGGGTTTAACACAAAACCAGCAACAAAAGGTTTTCATCATCCCAAAGCTCATTTGTAACTAAACTCCTGGCAGACTTCACTAAACCAGAGGAAAGTTCTCCGCACTTCATTTGGTGTTCAAACTGGGAGATTAAAGTTACAGCGACGCTAAGGTTCTTGGCTCAGTCCAGAAGTAATAAATTTGATATTTTTATAAACTTGCTGTCCTTTAATGACCTTCACTCTGAAACTCAACTTTCTCAATGTTCTTTTTGGTCACCTCTCATTAAAGCTTTGCTGTTACCCCAAATGCCCCTTGTGGGTTTAAATGGAATTAGTTTATATAAACTAAAAATGATAAAAATACAGTTGTTTCCTACAATCATTTCTGATTGTAAATTGTTTATTCTACATTTAAACCAACACATGTATATATAACACACATTCTTGCCAATATTATTATTTTTACCACGCAAATCTCATTGGCCATTACAAGAGTAGAAGGTCCCAGTACAGGTTTAAAATATGATCCTTATATCTGTCTTCTTTGGCTAAAGCCCTAACACAAACATTCAGTTTAAATGCTACAATATTTCAGGTGAAAATGGTACCAGTGGGATGTAATTAAACCACAGGCGAACAGGTTGGGTCATCATTTATGGCTGTTATTTCAACATTTTTATTTCTTTTTCTCTCCTCAGATGAAGCTCTGGAATAAGTACAAAGTTACGAGTATACCATCATTGGTGTTTGTGGATGCCACAACTGGGAAGGTGGTTTGTCGAAATGGGCTCCTAGTGGTCAGAGATGACCCTAAAGGTAATATTTGTCCACTTAATGATCAGTCAAGTTACAACATGTATTAAATGTCAAGCCATATGAATTGTATATTATAATTATTAACCCATCAAAAGGAAAGTCCTAATCCTTGTTTGTACTGTTGCAATTATAAGTATAGCCTCACATACCTCTCAGTGCATCTATGGTTCTCTTTTGTGCGTAAAGCGAATCATTTCTAAACTTTGAAGTGGAGGCAGTGAGTAGACTTGCATAACTTTCTATTTCTGAGGATATCCTAGTTTGTGGCAAAGACATAAAACATAAAAATCCTGCTTTTCTGTCCGTCTTTTTAGAATAAAGTAGCAATGGAACAGAATGTGAATTCCAGGAGCTCTGGGATAGATTTGACAGACCTGTAACATCTCAGGCATTAATTGTATTTTCTGACTAAACATGTGTTATTGTATAATTGTATTGTATTTTTGTCCTGACCTTATTCCGCTTGTTGGCTGAGTAGTAAGCACTCTGGCCCCACAGCAAGTTGGTCCTGGGTTTAATTATTATATTGGAAAGTGGCAGAGCACACAGTTACAGCAGCTCAGGGGTAACTATCCATCTGATCTATCTGAACTTGTAGCTTGTGGATGTATAATAACAAATAAAGTAGGGATGTCCTTTATGGATATGATTTTTTTTCAGCTAATATGATATCCAGCATTTGTCTTTACTGTTGTGGCCGATATTTTCCAATATCGATCAAAATATTGTAATTTTAACAAGGCCCAAAAATGGAAGTAAAGTTTACAAATGACCTTTTCGCAGATGTAAGGCAGTGTCCACCAGCAATCTGACCAGAACTGAAGAAGCATTTTGGATGAGCTGCAAAACGTATTCGATCAAAAAACTTTTGTCCAGTTGACAGAATTGAATTTCTCCTTTGCTATGGATCCTACCTGGACAACTGAGGGATTTCACGACCTTGGAACTTTTAGATATGTTATAATTATTTGTACTTTTTATGGTGATCGTGTAAGCCTTCAGCAAGCTCTTTAGCTTCACTGCACATCTATTTCCATTAGACTTGGAAATCCTTCTTACTGGACCCATGACCAACCACAGTCGCAGTTTATAAAAAGAAAAAAAGAAGCCTCATTGAATGTTTGAATATAGCAAGACGAAAGTGGGGCAGCTGAAACACTCAGAGCCGTTTGCTTTTCAGTTTTGATGAAAAGCCTGTGTAGAGTGGTGTCCAGACTAGCCCACAGCGTAAAGGATAAGAGTGCGTTTTTACAATCTGCAACAAGAAAACCACAGCTCTCCCTCACAGGCAACGTGTCATTGATCTATAATGACACTCTGGATAACCAAGTTCACTAAAAGAGGCTATTTTAAAACGGCACTAATGGTTTTTACTTAAGACTACATAAGAGATGGACCGATATATCAGTTGGCTGATATTTGCACTTTTTGTGTGTCGGCTACGAGTCTGCAACTGCCTCTGGAATATGCAAAAGTTTTGTTTTATAAAGAATAAAAAAAAAATGGCACATCTGGTAGTTGCTGAAGCTCATGTTTTTATATTGTTCATTTAACCATATGATAAAACTCCCTGCGTACTTTAGGGTTATTATATCGGTAGTAGTTTAAATATTATTGTTTATCATGATATTTTTCTGTAGCAATATGTCAAATTTCAAAATTTGTTATCGTGACAGGCCTAGGAATAGCAAGCTCACTGTGCATTCCTGTTTACTGATCATCCCTGTATCTGTGACTCTGCTGCAGGCTTAGAGTTCCCCTGGGGACCAAAGCCATTTGTGGAGGTGGTGGCCGGGCCTCTGCTCAGGAACAACAGGCAGACCACAGACAGCAGTTCTCTGGAGGGGCACTATGTGGGCGTGTACTTCTCAGCTCATTGGGTAAGTGAAGGACACAGTAACTGTGTGTAATTTACACACTCAAACCACTTCATCAATGTGAAAATAAACACAAGAGAAGGAGCTCTGGTATACAAAAGCAAAAAAACAGCTGTAGATTAAATGTGTGTAAAAATGAGAGAAAAGTTAACAGTAATGCTGGAATTTCCCTATTGTGGGGTAAATTTTTAAAGATGTATTTTACATGAACATTTAAACACATTCAAACACATTTTACTGAGGTAAACACAACATTTTGTAAACCCATATAATTTTTACCTTTTTATGCAGTCCCAAACCTGCATAAATTGATGATGTTGTGCTAAAGCAGATTTTCTTCTTGCAATTTTGTAGACCATCACTCATACTACTAGCATAAACAGTATAAACTATAGTTGAAGTCATTGCTGCAGATGTTGAGTTGCAACATCTGGTGTTGGTATGCATGTAAACAGCAGTGTGTGTCATGGAGAAGTTAAATTGCTCAAACAAAAGCGACATGACCTAAATTTAGATCCAAGTGTTTTAGAAGAAGAACTAAATACAGGTTACCCTTACTATGTGTCAAAAGGGTACAAAATAACTATGTGGTGCTAGAGGTCACCATAAATCACCTGTTCTATTCTTCGTTACTTGAATGCAAATAAACGGATTAATTATTTTGCTTTCACTTTCCCACACTTTGGTATGGCAAGTATGTAAGCATAACTGAATCAATTGAATACACATCTCATCAACGCCTAACAGCAAAACACATGCCTACAGATAATGCGTTACAAATAAATGGTGTCAAGTGACCAGAAGAAAATGGTTTCAGAATTGTTTACCCAACATGAGCTTTTTATTCATAGCTTCTGTGATACAACAATCTTGGTCAACCATACAGAACATCAATACAAAAATAAACACAAATAAAAACCATAACGATATTCAACAAAAAATTACAACCAAAGATTAAACTATATTGACAAAAAAATTAAGCAAAATATAAAAAAAAAAAAACAGGACAAACAGGTAATCCATAAAGAGACAAAACACACAGACAGGACAGACAGAACAGACAAAACACAGACAGAACACAGACAGGACATGTGTAACAGACAAGACACACAGAAATAGACAGGACATAACAGAACAAGACAAACTGGACAAAACAAGCACCTGAAGCCCCCGTCCCAACCACAGGTCCCACACATAAAGCTCAAAGCCACAGCCCCGCAACTTCTTGACGTGGACAAACATGCGTCTAAATATACAATAAGTTATAATGTTTCTAGAATTCAGAACCACAGTTTCAGTCCCATTTTAATAGTTCCCATTTTTTAGAATGTAAGAGCAACCTATTATTATTTGTAGCTATAATTTTTTCAGTTATGAATTGTAGATTTAATTTATTTTTAAAGTGTGCCAAATATAGGTCCACCTTATTAACAGCTTTGAAGATCAACTAAAATAATGGTGTTCATTCATTTTGATGGGAGATTATTCAGCACACCAACAATTATATTTGTGGGACTAATCTAGAGTGATTCTGAATTCCTTCAACTATTTTTGAATTGAAAGCCAAAACTGTGACACATACGGACAATGGTAAAATACATGCATTATATCCTCCTCTTCCTCCTCACAGAATTGACACATTGAGTCTTCTTTAATACTGCATAGTTTAAGGTATCTTTTTGTAGCTATAATTTTGTAAAATATTTTTAATTGAAAGATTCTTGAGTAAGAATCTATTGTGGTGTTATATATATTTCTAAAAAAGTGTTTCCATATAATTGAAGTATTAAATTAATCTTCTCAGTGTGTACAGAGTCTGTGAAAAGAGGAGTACCGGACCTATACACGTTAAAATTGTATACACTGTTGTTTAGTTTGCCGGAAGATAACCATCTTAAACATTTTGATTGTGGTACACATACTAATAATTTACATGATTTGCTCTTTATAGTTATATTGCCATTGTTATAGCTGTTATTTATTGCTTTGTAATTGCACAGAAGTGTGGGAAAGATACACAGATCAAATTGGGCATGAAAACCCCTGTAAGCTTTAAGTACTACTGTCACTGCCACTGCTCGTGATGTTATCTTAATGCCTGCTATTTAAACACGGAAACTCAATCCTTATTTATTGTGGAATTTGTTACATTAATAATGCTTTTCAGAAACCCTTTAAAGAATATAAGATTAGATTGTATAATTTGACTTTTGCAATCTAATAAGACATCTATTTTTTACAAACTCAAAAACATATCTGGAGCTGTGTTTGGTTTCATTCACAGAGGTTTGAGTAATGCTGCGTTATTAGTCGTCTACATCCCTAAAGCTCAAAATACTTTGTTCCATCTTGTGATGTCATGAAGTGGTAGTTTTCAAATTAACAGCTACCATTGACCTTTAGTTCAATAGAGATTTGCTATTCCAGGGCTGAAATGATCAGATTCTAAATTGTATGGACTTTAAAAACACAGTGGATCTCTTCCTGTATTACCACATATCATCACAAAGTGGAACAAAGTGTTTTCAGTTTGAGAGGAGAACTAGCCTAGGATTTGTGTGTTAAACATGTCTCAATTAAACAAAACACAACTCCAGGTATGTTTTTGATGAGGAAACAACATTATAACATAGATCCGAAAATACCATAATATGGGCCCATTTTAATAATACTAATTTTTCTTGCAAGTGTCCACCATGTCGCAGTTTGACCCGGGTCCTGGTTGAATCATACAGAATCATCAAAGAATCGGGAAAGAAATTTGAGATAGTATTTGTCAGCGCTGATAGGTGAGTGGCTTTACTAATGTACATTATAATTTGTATAATTTGTATAACTACAGATTACACATCAAGTTTTTATTTCTTGATTCTTTCAGGTCAGAGGAGTCTTTTAAGCAATACTTCAGTGAGATGCCTTGGCTAGCCGTGCCATACTCGGATGAAGCCAGGCGATCACGGCTCAATAGACTTTATGGAATACAAGGTAATTAATTTCCAGTGGTAAAGAAGACGTATTAGGCAACATGGTATAATGGTGAAAAGCTCTCAGAAGTCCATTTTAAATAATATGTGCTTTGAGAATGTGTAAGAACTTTAGCCCATGGAGGAATGTAGGCCACTAATCAACTACAGAGTGGGGTTTGACAGAGAAGTTCTATTCCTCCTTCCCAGTGCCCTTTTCCATTTACCTAGTGTTTGGATGAAGCTGGCAGTACTTGGCTCTGGGCCGGTCCTGCACTGAATGTAAGGAATGCACAGAGAATAGATCGACTCTGCCCTGTCCATGCTATCCCCCTGCCTCTGCTGCAGCACACATGACCAGACAGGAACCCAGTGACTCATGCTTTGCTGTGCTCCCAGATGGTGTCTGTTTGTGATAAGCCTGTTAATAAGGCTAGAAGATTGTGATCAGAGTTCACGAAGCCATTAAGTGTGAAACAAATTCCAATTTTATTGACAATGGGATGAAGCCCAGAACTGCAGAATGACACATAAGTCTAAAATAGCAAAAAGCATCCACTCCAGCAAACATCTCAGCGGGAGAGTGAGCAGTCTGCGTCACATTGTTGTAATGACAGGAAATTACCTCAACCACTATCCACAGTTTTGCCCAGTTAACTTCCCTCCTGTGTTGGTCCCATCCCACAACATTTGTATCTTTTGTTCTGTCTCTAGGTATCCCTACTCTGATCCTATTGGACACAGATGGTCACATGATCACACGACAGGGCCGCGTGGAAGTGTTAAATGACCCTGAGTGCCGCCTCTTCCCGTGGCACCCTCGCCCTGTTTTGGAGCTCAGTGAGTCCAATGCAGTGCAGCTTCACGAGGGACCCTGTCTTGTACTGTTTGTGGGTGAGTAGACAATACACACAGATGTCTTGTGTCTCTGATTGCATTGTGTGAATGTGTATAGAAGCATTATCTAAGTGAATATTAAATGTTGGAAGCATAATAAAATATACTGTAGTGTATAGCTCAGTTGTTTCATTGAAGACAATAAACATTCACCTCTTTGTATTATGGATGAAAATCAATGAACAGCCAAATTAACCTCCCCATATGCATATTTCTGACAAACTATTCGCTACTAAAGTATCTTAAAGGTGGCCTCTTTCTGCATTCAACTACCTGTTTTTCCAATGACACTGTCTTGTTTTTATTCAGATGCAGAAGAGGAGGGAGAGTTGGAGCCTGCCAAGGAGCTGATCCAACCAATAGCAGAGAAACTTATGGCCAAGTACAAAGCCAAGGAAGAGGAGACACCACTTCTTTTCTTTGTCGCTGGAGAGGTAAGATACACCACTAAATAACACATTCTTTCATTTAAAAAAAAGCAACAAAAAATATAAAATGGAGTATGCACAAAACTGACCCACCACATCCTCTGGTGGATATATGGAACATTTTAGTAATGGCTCCGCAATGAGACACCCATTGATGGTTAATATATACATTACCAATGAAAATTATATGGCCGACAACCTTTCTGTAAATTACATGGAGCTCTGAATGTGTGTGCAGTGTGTCTTGATCCACTCTACACTAAACATTAAATTATTCTTTTGTCTCTCCCCTGGTCTTCCTTGGGCTCATTTTCAAAATTTCTCATTTGTCAAGCTCATTATTTATGCTGCCAGTCAAATTATTGATCTCACCCTCTTCCTCCACTAGCTCACATTAAAGCGTAGAAGGGCATGCATATTTTGCAATGCCACATTTTTTTACAACCCTTTTGTCAATTGGTGATGGATAATATTCTTAATTTGTTTCTATAGTCAGCCGAACACTTCAAAGCTACCAAATAAGATGGATGAAGCAACTGCAAGGAAGTTTTATCATGTGGTTTCTTATCAGAGGCCTGTATGAAATGTTACCGAGTATCAGTAGGCAGAGCAATCCCTTTGGGCTGCTCATGGTTCACACATGTTGAGCTTTATCACGGCCAGCTGCAGCTGAGAGGCACTTTTTGTCTTTTTGTTTTGACCTGAACTGAGTGGCACATCTCACAAAAGACTATGGATAACTTCCTCCATATGCCAGGAGGTGATTATTAACTCTCAAAATCAAGATGAAATGGACAGTATGGATGTACTGTAAAGTGGATCTTGTATGATTGCAATGTTGGGAAAATAAAGTATTTTTCTAGAAATATTTAGGTCACAATTTTTAATTTAGAGTGTTTATATTTGTATGTTGGATATAATAGTTGCTTTACTTTCACTCATATCCCTACATTGACAAAGGTGCCAAATACTGAAGTAGCAAAGACAGTTGAGTTTTTTAGATATTATTTATGTGAAACGGTCATAGTTTACTACACATTTCAATGTGCTGCAGCACCACCTCCTGGATCTTTGGTGTCAGTTCTGCATTTTATGTCTAATTTCTCCCATATGGATTCAGTTCTTTTAAAGTTCTGTCTTTCAAGTCACATTGTTTTTACTGAGGGAAAATATGCAACTGTGAAACTGTGTGCACTTGAAATTAGTGTAGCTCTACTTCTAGTTACTTCTAACCTTGTACTAAAACATGACCAATGAAATCTGAAATATGATTGACGCAGTTGGCCTGAATTAGATATCCACATGGACTCCCAACTGACAACTTGAATTATTGTTCAGATCTGTCTCTGTTTGATTTCTGTCCAAAAGCTTAAATACTGGATATTTTGCCTCGGGCTCAGGTTAACAAAGGTTTAGCTGAAAGTATTCATTTGTGTCAAGAGAATTGCCAACAGATGGTTAGAATTATTTCTTTTAAAACGTTTTTTGGTTTATGGCTACTCACACAACAATAAATTTGAAGAGAAGCCATTGCATACATTTATGGAGATGATGTACATCAAGCTCACAGTGGAAAAAAAACTTGATAAAGTTGATAGATCTGATCTCTGAATATAAACCTGCACTGAATAAAAATAGAGTATTGTTGCAAACACATGTACATGACTTTTTTTTTTTTTTTTTTTTTTTGCTAATTACTTTTCTTTTGCCTATCATTATACAGCACCAATACTGACCTATGAGACCAGGTATCCCAAATAAATAAAAAAAAATTAAATGGCTTTTGTTAGAACAATTTTAACATTTAAACACACAACATGTGCAAAGCTTTCATAACCCAGTGCTTTTGTCTATTGTTTGAAGTGAATGTTTGCAAAATACTCCAAGGAATGTGCCAACTGTAAATCATTAATCTGACTTCCCTTTTACTTCTGCAGGACGACATGACTGACTCTTTGCGAGATTACACAAACCTCCCAGAGGCCGCTCCTCTGCTCACCATCCTGGACATGTCGGCCCGGGCCAAGTACGTGCTTGACGTCGAGGAGATTACACCAGCTATTGTGGAGCAGTTTGTCAATGACTTCCTGGCTGAAAAACTCAAACCAGAGCCCATCTAGAATACAGAAAAACATGGGACTCATATCATCAAGCTCTTTCCCTTGTTTCTCCCCTGTTGTCAGACTGTTGGACACATCCTATTTTTTACTGACATTTTAACTTTTAGACATTATCTTAAATGGAGTCCTTTTCTCCTGTGGTGCCTTGCATTGGCTATAACCTTCACAGTAATATATATGGAGATTTCGTTTGAGATTCGCCTGAGGAAAATATTTTTTTCACTTAATAGATGTATGTGAATTGTGGAGAAATCAAGATTCCCAAATGGACCTATGCTCACTTTGTTACCCGTTTGTCATGCATTTCACTAAACTCAGCTGGATGTAGCTGTACAGCATCAGGGCCCTATTTTAAACACCTAAGAACACAATGTGCTTGCTTTTTACAGATCAATGACTGAAGCTTTCAATCCTTTTGTAAATGTATGTTCAAGTTAGAATGTAAGATCTGCATTTATGTGGAAATGGTGGTTCACGTTCATAGTCAATGGGACTTTTCTGGTGGTGATAATCTTGAATCATGTTTGGCACAAAACACATGGACGGTGTTGAATGTATTTATATTCCTCTAATTCTGTTACTTCTGGTATCTACCTTTTGACCTGACCATTTATTTCAATGCACTGGTAAGCACAATAGTACTACAAGTAAAGGCAAATCTATGTAAACTAATAAAATGCAGTGACTCATTTACTTCTTTCAGTGTTTAATTTCACTATAAGAAACAACAGCCAACACATACTTGTCCCCTGAAAATGCATATGGAGGCCGGCTGTAAAGGGCAAAACCACAAGCAACAAATCAGAACACTTTTTCAGTCACTGAATCTGCAGAGTCAATAGTATAAATGCAGCTAAGGATATTGTGTTTCTCAAATTATTTACCATGTTTACTATGTTTTTTGTTTTTTTTTCCCCATTATTTGACCACGTTTCGTACTGTTGACGACCTGAGACTTTGTGGAGTGAATTTGCTGAATTAGCTGTTTTCTGCCCTCAAACAGGAGGATGCTGGCCGCCATGGCAGAATTTAAACTGTCCACTTCAGGAACCACAGGAATAAAAATTCTGTGGCCAGACGTTTTTTCTGCGAGTTGCACCGACTCTACACTGAGACCATGTGTTTCCCCTCCGATTACAAGAGCTGTGGTGCTCTGAGCCCAGGGCTCATGGTACAGTTTAGTGTCCACTCTGGGAAGAGACAGTTCACATTCATTATCCGAATCTGAATCGTAGTCCTCATAGTCCACTTGTCTGCGATTAGGCTGTGCTCTGACCCAGCCGTAATCTCCTGCTTTCTGAGATGTTTTCAGTTCATGAGGTTTTGGCTCTGCGCTTTGCATTTGTCTATTCCCACTGTTGTCTGCCACATGGACGGTCACAGATTTGGGCAGATGGTTTTCAATATCATCCCAGTGCAGGTTGGAATAAAGGGGAAGGCGGAAATGGGCACCCATTGCAGCACGTAATACTTTAGGTTCCCAGGCATCAACACAACCTGTGCATAAAATAAGCTAACGTCAGTATTCTAAAACAAAAATTGTAATCATAATGAAGAACATACCTTTAGTGAGGAGGACACTGTGACAACCTGCTGCATCAGCACATCGTAGGATTGTCCCAAGATTTCCAGGGTCACGAATATTATCACATATCACAGACAAGGGTATTGAATAATCACTGTTATAATTTAATTTTGAGGAGTCTGGGCGAGAAAATATGCCTGAAATCACAAAATAAACATTGTTTTTATTATTGATGCGAAGTTAGGAGAAGTTATTAAAAATTGATAGAAGATACCTACCTATTACACCTTGTGGTTCCACTAGATCAGACCAGATTTTTATATCTTCAAACTTTACTTTGACCAGAGTGGCCCGTTTCAGCTTGTCCACGGGGAGCTCCAAAAGGCGATCCACTGAACTGAAGAACACCATCTGTGGGATGGCCCCAGCGTTTAGGGCATCACTGATCAGCCTCCTGCCTTCCAACAGGATCTTACCCTGGTGCTCTCGAAAAGTCCTGGACCGAGCCACACTCACCACCCTCCTGTGAGGTGTAAGAAAGTCACACAGGTATAGCACTCATTATCAAAGCTACAAAGCATAGGCTATGCAAAATCAATAATGGTAAACTACTATAGTAATGCATTATAAGGAAAAATAACTACAACGAATAACAAACCCTACAGTACAGTATGACAAATGAGGTGTCAAGTGATCAGCGATGAACTCACGATAGTCTCTTGTCTCCGGAGAAAGCCCTCTCAAAACGGAGTCCTGCGATCTCATCTTGTGTGATAGGTCTCCTCTGAGCATCTTTTGGGACAGTATAAACACTTTTCCTCTCACTGATAAACTCTTTTTCTGCATTGTTCCTAATGTCTTTGGTTGGTTTCTCAATCTTCTCGGGCTGCTGCTGTCTGGGGCCAGATTTTGGCTTGATAACCTTTGAAGTGTCATCTTCTGGAAATAACACATTGACCGGTTTCCTCCTCAGTCCGCGCACATACCGTATACTTTCGACAATAGGTCTACTACTTCTTTTTCCCAGTAATAGAGATTTACTCTCAAATGGAAGTAGACAAATCACGTTTCTCATGTACGCTGCCATCATTGTTTTCTACGTCGTTGCTCTGTGCAGTGTTCGTCATGCCCCACACTGCCACCGTGTGTTGTTAAAATATTTATAAAATCTGTAAGACTGTAAATATGAATGAAGACAAGATATTATGTTAGAAATAAAGCTACTTTTGATGTGATCGTTTAATCTACACTTCTAATACTAAATCTGATTCGTACAGTTGCATTGTTATGATCCCAGTTGATGGCCGAATCATCGATCGCCAGGACTAATAATCGAGCATTACACAAGCTTGAAGTATCGTCAGACAGCGACAGTCATGGCTTTGAGGAGGGCTTTACATTTTGTTTTTAAAGTTGGCGACAGGACCAAAACAGCCACTTTTTATCGAGATGTTCTTGGAATGAAGGTATTGGTCTGTAAAAACTAGTCAAATTAGGTTTGCTCATTATGCTAGCATCATTTTCTGCTCATCTCACATTCCTCTGCTGCCATTTAACTTGCTAATATCGTCTACATGTTTAATCAAAATGCATTAAAGGTTCTACGGCATGAGGAATTTGAAGAAGGTTGCAAAGCTACATGTAATGGGTACGTATGAATAATATTACACCAGTGCATCTGGACTTTGCTCCATGTGTAATGGGGTTATTAATGAGCTGAGAAAACAATGCATTCCTATGTAGCCCTTATGATGGAAAGTGGAGCAAGACAATGGTTGGATTTGGGCCAGAAGATGAACATTTTGTTGCTGAACTGACATATAATTATGGTGTGGGAGAGTACCGATTGGGCAATGACTTTCTGGTAAGAAATATACAATTAACTTCATCTAGCTTACTGCAGTTACAGCACTGTTGCAGGGAAGTGGATGCATGTTTGATCTTTATGTTACAGGGACTAACTCTGCAGTCAAGTAAAGCTGTCAGCAATGCCAAACATCTGGGCTGGCCTCTAACCAAGGTGGAAGAGGGTCTTTATCTGACCCATGCTCCAGGAGGTTATCCCTTCTATCTGATAGACCAAGAACAGCCTCTCACTGGTCAGTGCAGAAAGAGCTGCATTAAAATGGGCACATACAGTATAGGCTACTGTGAATGTCACTGTTAAACTCATTTACTACTTTTACTCTAGACCCTGTTCAGAAGGTGTGCCTGGCTGTGTCAGACCTGCAAAAATCCATTCACTATTGGACTACACTCCTGGGAATGAAGGTCATGGATAGAAATGAGCAGAAGAAAACTGTTTTAATGGGATATGCAGATAAACAAGTAAGGGGGTAAAGAAATGTCTCAGAATAACTGATTATTTGTTAATAACATAATATGTTTGTTATTAGTGTAAGCTGGAACTTCATGATGTCAGTGGGCCAGTAGATCATGGAACAGCATTTGGAAGAATTGCATTTTCATGCCCAAGAGATCAGGTATTGAACACATCTTTGACCTTGTCCAAACATTTTCATTTAAGACGTATATTTATGATGTGTAAACTCATTTAGCTGCCCGACCTCGAATCTCTGATGAAAAAAGAAAATCAAAAGATTCTAACTCCATTGGTCAGTCTTGACACACCTGGAAAAGCCACTGTGGAGGTGGTTATTTTGGCAGATCCAGTAAGTCATATTATATATTAGTTATAACATAATAACAATATTCCTTTATGACAATAAATACATACTAACTTAAATACCTATATTTATACTAGGACGGCCATGAGATTTGCTTTGTTGGAGATATCGCTTTTAGGCAACTTTCTTCGGTGGATCCTCAAGGAAATGAATTACTTAATCAAGTGAGCATGTACACAGTTTTCTTTCTCATATGTAGAACAAACAGCACACCAGTTCCTCATGCAATATTTTGTCTTGCTTATAGGCGATGGCTGCAGATAAAAGTGAAGAGTGGTTTGCCAAACACAACAGACAGAAGGCAACAGCCTGAGAAAACTCTGCACTACAGCCTTTTTGTATGTAATTGCGTAATTATTGGATTACATTGTGATATGGAGTCATGTACTGAAAACATTAAAACTGACAACAGTAGTCTTGGAAAAGCAAGACCTTTACTTAATTAAAATTATTATTATTTCACATTTATGACAGTGTACCATAGTGATGAATTAAATAAACTTGATTATTCATTTTTAAATTGTGTAATTTTTTGTGTTTATAACGAATTAAAAAACGATTTGCTGAGATCAGAGCAGTTTGGCCCTGTTCCAGCCTCTCCAGTGCTGACTGGAGCTGAGAAATGAGACGCAGCAAAGCAGAAGGGCGGACCGCAGAACACTGTTTACTTCTTCCCAAAGTGTCGCACACATTTGCGTCTTCGTAGGTGTCTTCTTTTACGAAGGGTCATACCTTTGACATGCCAGGTGGGTTCATTATGACTTACATGCATCGTTTATTGTGTAAAGTGTAAGTTATCAGTGCAATTGTGCTAACTGGGCTAGGTCCGTAGCATTAGCATACACCGTTACCAGCACAGATTGGTGTTTTAACTATTTCATGTGCGAGGCTATTTGAGTTGAACTACCGTCCATATAGATGACCATTTGTTTGACTGTCAACATTTGTCTTATCATTATTTTGGCGATAATGTCGCTTTTCCGTATTGCTAACACTTTAGCCAGTCTTGTTTTCTTCATAGTTTTCTTCATTAAATGCAGCCTTAACATTAGCTGCTGTGGTTATTTAATCTCAAATCCAATAATTAGCACCACACATATATCTTGCTAACAGAGACAAATGGTCAGTATTTTTAAATAAACTTGGTTGTCGTTTATTCTAAAGTGGACTTGTTCTCGACAGCAGCTGGTAGAAGATAGAGGAGCAGCCGCAGCATGTTCACCATATCCGGGGCATGATGGCTCTCCTTCTAACAGCTCTACCTCTTTTATTTATTTTTGGATCCTTGTTCTTATGGGTTGTGATCAGGTATTGGTATGCATTCTGTTAAATTTTACTGCAAGTCTTGAAAAGTCATTTACACACCCCATATCTCTTATTTGCAGGTGGTTTCTATGCAGGTTGGCGATAAAATATTTTAGAACTGCCTTTAATGCCGAGTTAAAAATCAACTCATTTGGCCTGTTTTCTATAAATGGAGTGGTCCTCCAGTTTCACCCTCAGCATACGTTGGTAAGCACAAATAATATGTCATAATACAAACTCATACCCAGACAAAGTTTAGTCAGATGCTTAATATTGTTACATTTTCTAACAATTATCTTTATATGCGACAGGAAATTGACAGAATATGGATATCAAGTAAACTGTTTAACCCAGGACTGCCGTGAGTATCATGCTGCTGAACCTGATATTCTACAGTACTATCATACACCTACAAACATGTTTTTGCAGGAGATACTTGGGATTATGTATTGGAGAAACTCGGATAAGGTTTGACTTGCACTCCCCAGTGAGTCCAGTGTTGAAAAGGAGCCATGGAAAGAAATCTGGAAAAATGTCAGTCAACCCAACTTTACTTCGCTTTTTCTCACAAGTATGTTGCTTTATCAGTATGATCAATATTCATTTTGCGATATGGGTAAGCCACTGAATTCCTACTTTTTTTTTCTCATATTAAATTTCAGCTGCTATCATTCCACATCAGCTCAATCAATATTATGGTTCTGAATCTCACATTGTCAGAGTCACTATGGCATATGACGATCACTGGCATAACTTTACTACTTGACCATCAAAGCAAAAAGTAAGATGAAATTACATGCAATTTATCATTTTTCTTGATTTTTTTTTACTCACTAAATTTTTTGTTTTATCTAAGATTGTCATGGGATTTTTCTGTGGGGCAACTAAGCAGTAAAGTTCTGAAAAGCAGCCAAATGGTAACGCATTTTTTATTTTGAAATGTTTAAAATATGCTTAATATTTGGGTTTCATTTTATTTTTCTTCTCTAGGACATATGTTTGGCTGAGGTTGCTGTGAGTCTGTTGTTGTCAGGTGATGTGAGCCTGCCTGATTTGAAGCCGGGCTGTTTATCTCTATGTGTGAGGACGCTCATAGGAGAGCTACATGAAGGACTTTTCCTCAGTCAGCTCGTGCTTCCTTCTACCCCCACCAAAACCATATCAGCAAATGACAACTCTAGTAAGTCACTTACTCAAGTGAATAACTGAAAATCACTGTTATGATGACTGTTATTGTTTTTATGTTAGTTTGTGAAGATGGCGAGTTTATTCGAACTGAGGATGTGGAACAATTTCATCAGCTCATTCCTGAGAAAGTTGATGTGGAATTTGATAATACAAATGTAACTCTGTCCATGCACAGCCAGAAAAGGTGAGTTGATTTTGTGCAATTTGCTAAATATTTTTGGTCACATTCCTTCAGTTACATAACATATCTCATACATTATGAATATGTTATTGTTATATTACATATTACATCAACTTTGACTTTTTGGTAAATGTTATTACAATCAACATACATTTATTTTTAGCATACTTTACTGTACAAATACAAAAAGGAAAATCAGGAATTGAATACTCTTTGTACTGACCCACTTGTTATTCTCAGGCACTTGAACTGGACTCTGAAGTCTTTGAAACTTTGCTATGGACGAGACAACGAACAGCATCCACTCAAAAGCTTTACACCTGAGCTGAGCTTTCCCCAAAGTCACCTCCATATTCTATTGGAAGGTTTGTTTAAAGTGTATTTATATTTGTGTTTAAAGATCTGATCTGATCATTTATCCCTTGGCAGATGGACTTCTTCTTTCCCAAAGTAGACAAAGGATTCTTTGTGTGAACACACTAAAGACATCACTGCAAGTGAGATAGGAGTTTTGCCAATCACATTCGGAATTATTACCAAATATTTAACTGGCTTCTTGTTTAAGGTTTCATCCATGGATATTGCCTGCTCTTTCACTGTCAACACTTGTATCATACACTACCGTCATCAAGAGTTTTCCCATTGGCTTAATCTATTTTCATGGGAAAAACTACTCCACAGAAAAACTGCACATAGAAAAAGGCAAGTGGCAACTGACATTCAATTTAAAGCCCCATTGCATAACATTTTTGGTGATAGGCATGATATCTGCTTGTATTTATTGATAGGTTAAAGCCATACTTTGCAAAGGTTTGCTAAATAAATGCTTTTATGTTAGTTTATTTTTTGACTGAAATGTTACACAGTGGAGCCTTTAATTATATTACTGGAATGTATTATTTCTAACCTGGCAGAAAGATAAATGTAAGATAATTTAATATGCATCTCTTTCTATTTCTGCTCTTACCCGTGTGCCCGTGTACTATCCATTTTTCTTAACTTTAATTACATTATTTATGTAGTCCCCTAGTTTATTTCCCCAACCTCCTCCTCCTCCTTAGGTGCTTTCCTCACCTGGACGCTCCTGTAATGCTCAAGTCTAGTATTACCAATGTGAATGTGTCTGTGCAACTGGGAGACACCACACCTTTTGCACTAGGATTCCTGTCTGTTAATGCAGGTACGAACTGTTGCCTTATCGTTACTTCAATTTATTAATGTATAATGGCAGTCATGGTTAGATAAAGTGGTTTGCAAATTGTGAGTGTTATTTATTAACACGCCTTAGCTACAGCTTTGACAGTTCAACATGTAAGCAGTATTTTAGCCTGAGGTTTTTCTATTGATACTTTGCAGTGACTTCATGTTCATTCCACCATAAGAGATACATACATGTAGGAGTTACCATGGTAACACAATGCATACATTAGAAAAAACTCATGAAAAAATATAAAATGCCTTTAAACAACACATTTTCAAGGGCCTGTGATCACTACAAGCGTTCATGGTCCTGATTAGGTGTTTGATTTTTAACAAAAAGGTGAGAGTGACTAACTGAACAGTTAGAACAGCTAGCTTGTGACTGTAATTTTATGTGTTAGATACTTGTTTAAGAGCATTGATCATATAATAATAGTAATAATAATAATAATAATAATAATAATAATAATAATAATAATAATAATAATAATAATCTTTTGTAGTTCTTGCTAAGTCAACTGTTTTTCATCAGATTGTGTTAAAATAAAGCTCAGTCTAATAGAGCTTCTGACAATAGCGCCAACTCATAAATCAGCTGCAAAGTATCAATTGCAAATACATGTGTTATATTATAAATAAGTGATGACATGCAGAAGTCCAAAATGCATTAATGAAACTACAGACAACTCAATGTTTTCATATCATATACTCCTGTATGACCCACAAAATCCTTTTTTTTTGTAATTACTGTTTCAGAATTGAAGCATCTGCCTGACATGAAAACGGACCACGAGTCACCAGAGCCACAGAACGTGCACCAGCGTGCCTCTCTGGTCCTAGACAGTTTCTGGTGGAGAGTGGGCCAAGGCTCCCATATCCAACAGGCTCCACATCCGCCTGGTAAACATGTGTGGGGAGAAGCCCTCATACTAGACTCTCTAACTCTAAAGGTAAAGGTGTTTTTGTGGTATTTAACAACCAAATGATGGATTGAATAACTGATTTTGTCTTGTTCTTGTCCAGGGGAGTCTGAATCACCCTCACTTTGAGATTTGTGATCAGCTGCCATGTCTCAATTTGGAGTCTAGCCTAAAGGGGCTGCAAGTGGAGCTATCAGAGACCTGTGCACTGTGTCTCTCTCGCCTTCTGTCACTGCTTGTTCCTTCTGTAAAAGATCAACAGCTTTCAGAGTTTTCTGCTTCACCTGCCCTTAAAGAGTCAACAATCCAACCTACCACTCTGTCACATCTCAACTTTCTCTTCAAATTGGACTTTTGTCTGGAGGATGTCAATGTCTTCACACTATCTAATCTGGCTGGTAGGATTTATCACACAATAAGATCTGAAAACAATGCTATTGGATTTTGATGGTTATTTTTCTGGTCTTAGGGGCTGTGTCTATGCGGATGGATACCATAAGTGTTATGAGCTCTGCTGATACCTGTAATATCACATTACAAGGCGCTGCTCTGTCAATCATCAAGACAGTGAAGGAGAACATGCAAGTGTGTTGTTCTGCCGCTGAGACTCCAAATCCAATTTTGAAACTAACTACTGTCGTTTTTTGTTACCATATCACCACCCACACATTTCAGGTAACCAAACACATTATAAAAATAATAATAATGTTCAAATGGTCCCTAATCTTAACAATCATGTGATTTAGGTCCAATGTCAAGAGGAGCTCAGTATTGAATGGGCACCTTCAGATCACATGGTTTTATATCAACACATGAGGGAGGCACAAGCATGTTGGCTTATGCTTTGTAGAACTCAAAAGGAAAGTCCAGAGAAACCAACTTCCACTGGTTCAAGCCAAAATAAATGTGTCACCATGCACCTTGAGCTTTGCAGTACACGTGTCACAGCCCATGTGAGTGAAGAAAACTACATTATGCTAATTGCAGAAGCTATTTTACTGTCAAAGCATGTTGGTACCATGCATCTACAGTCCCCATCTCTTATTTTTAACTTTGACGGAAACAACATTGTCACTTTTAAATCCCTTGATGTCAAGACACATTCAGATGTAACAGAAATGCAGTTGCACAGAGATACCTTTTCCTTCCTGACCACGCCTTGCAACCGTGTCTGGATCCTGACCTGTCCTTTAATGGCTGTGGAATTTCCTTACCAGTATAATTTCTCCAACACGTTCGACATGGCCATTAGTGTTCAGAAATGGTTAAAAACACTGCATCTGTCCCAAAGTCAAACTACTAATGTTCAGCAGTTGCCTCCTGATCTTGTGTTTAAAATCAATCAGTTTTCATTTGTTTTCCTTGATGATGTCTTTGAAATTAAGCTGCGTGACAATTACGAGTTGATGAAAGATGAGAGTAAAGAAAGTGCCAAGCGACTGCAGTTACTTGACAAGAAAGTTGCTGATCTCCGTAAGCAACATGGTGAACTTCTGCCTGCTAGAAAAATAGAGGAGCTGTATAGTTCACTGGAGAAAAAACACATTGAGATCTACATCCAGCGTTCTCGCCGCCTCTATGCCAACACTCCAATGAGGAAGTCCCTGCTCACCTGGACTGTGTCAGACCTGGAGCTGGTGGTCCTGGCTGATGAGTTGCTTCATGGACCAGAGAGTGTGAGGGAGCAGCTGAGGGACATCGACTGGATAAGCCCATTCCCAAGAGAAGGACTCCCCCTGGTGGTGCAATGGTGTCGAGCAGTCAAATTCAAACTCGCAGCATTTTTGGGTATGTTTCAACAGCATTTCTCTAATTGTTTTACTTTATAGCTTTATAGCTTTATTCTATGCTTTTACAGTGAGAATACGGGACTACCCACGATACTTGTTTGAAATTCGTGAATGGCAGCTCTCTGGTAGACTTGTTGGGACAGAACAAGATGGGTTAGCAAGAGGTCATCGCAAAGAGATTGTCCCACTTGGTCCACCATGGGGAGATGTGACTGTGCACAGGAATATACCACCTCTCAAGTTCTACTATGACTTTAAATGTAACTAGACTAACCATTTTTTATTTATATTCAATCCAGAACAAACATTGCTCAATTCATGACAATCATTTTTGGGTAATCTAAAGCACTGTTTGTGCCTCGTTTTATTTATACAGCAACCATCTCTCTGTACACCATTGTCTGGGGACCTTGTTGGGACCCTGCCTGGACTCTTATTGGTCAGTCTGTCGATTTGCTCACCAAACCAACTGCTGACCCTTCACCTCTCCTTGCTTGGTGGGACAAAAGTCGGCTCCTTCTCCATGGCCACTGGATAATGGACATTGAGCAAGCAAATCTCCATCAGCTTGCTACAGAAGTAAGCGAAAACTCAGATAACAGCTTTTTTAAAAGATGCATAGCTTAGTAAAGTAATTTTGTGCTATAGGACCCTTACAACACGACAGAAAACTTGCATTGGGAATGGTCTAAGCTCAACTTTGACTGGAACCCTGGGCAATTTGTGTTTAAAGGCGACTTGGATGTGAATGTTCGGACCGCCTCAAAGTAAATGCTAACGTACCTTAAAAGTAACTCAGAATTGTAAAATAATATTAATAGTTTGTTCTGTTTTCATAGGTATGATGATATCTGCTTTCTACAATTACCTAACTTGTGTATGACCCTTGACCTTCAATGGCTTTGCCATGGAAACCCTCACGATCACCATGCAGTGACTTTGTGCTGTGCAGACAGTATCGCAGATGTGACTTCAGGACAACCACACGATTCTTACAGAGCTTTTCGCTCAGAAAACCTCAATCTTTCCATCACCATGGATCTTAATCAGGGCTCAGGTGTGGTGGGTTTTTCTGGGTTTATTATATTTTTGTAGATCTGTAATAAAAGTATTAACAAGTATTATTTTTCAGAGCTCATTCAACCTAAAATCCTACTGTACAGCAGCACATTGCGTTGGATGCAGAACTTTTGGGCCACTTGGACCAGTGTCTCTCGACCAATATGCAGAGGCAAGCTTTTCCAGAGCCTCAAACCTGTTCGCAAGAAGCTGGGTCAGCATTACAAACAGATGTCATACACAGCTGCTTTCCCTAAGTTACAGGTCAGTGTTAAACTGTGAGTAGAATAACTTGGTGTTAAATTTGTTTTGGAAATGTCAATTTACTGTATCTCCCCAAATATGGGTAATACTGGTGTCTCTCACCTCAGGTGCTGTACTGGGCGTCTTTTGCTCAACAAAGAGGAGTCCAAGTAGAATGTAGCAAAGGGCATGTGTTCACTCGAGGCGCTCAGAGGCTTATTCCACAGGGTACGCCTTCTATTTTTTAATTTATACTATTTTTTGTATATTTGTGTTAAGTAAAATTGGAACTGTCTCTAACAGCTGGGACTGTGATGAGGAGGCTGATCTCTGAATGGAACGTGACTCAAATGGTGAGTGAGCTGTCCCAGGTGACCGTGCACCTGATGGCCTCCACATGGGACGAGACTGCAGACCACCAGCTCAATGCCCAGGTCAAGAAAACCCATCTCCTCAGCTTGTCCTCTCTGAGCTACCAGCGGCAAAGTAACCACATGGAGGAGGTAATATGAACACAACCATAGCGTAAACCTGTTTTAGTCTTTTTAGTAAGTAACCATACTTTCTGCATAGGAGGTGAACACAACAGATGAGACTAATGCGTCCTACACTCATAAACTGCGTCTTGTGGATCTGCGTGCATCCTGGACCACCACAAACAGGAACATTGCCTTTGCTCTGTATGACGGCTACAAAAAGGCCTCTGTTTTGAAGAGGAACCTCTCCACTGAAGCTTTGAAGGGACTCAAGATTGACACTCAAGTTCAGGCAAAGAAGCTGAAACGCACTCCCTCCAGCTACTCCCCCACAACTGCCCCCACCGCACCTACCACCAGCGGCACCCTCAGCCGAGCAGAAAAACATGAAGGTGGGCTAGTTTTTGTTATATATGATTAATAAACAATATTAATGTTCTAAACCCAGTATCTTTACATTTCTAACCATTTGTCTGTTCTTTCTCTTGATAGGAACTTCAATGCTCCAAAAGCTGATTGAAGAAACTGATAAGTTTGTGGTGTTCTCAGAAGAAGATTCTGGTGTGAGTGATCAGCTGTGTGGGATTGCAGCCTGTCAAACTGATGATGTCTACAATCGGAACTGGTTCATTGAGTTGGTTAACTGTCAGGTAATAAATATTACCTTTACCTTGCTTGCTGTTTGTGTTTATCGCTACTTGACCTTTAATCTTTTGCCAAAACACACATTTATCATCAGGAAAAATAATATTTGCAAAAGAACATGCATTTAATCCATCCATTCCACTTTCTTTTTCAATCTCCTTTTTACTTACTGCTTACTACTTAGTCTCTATTTGTTTTATTAGTTTTAACTTTTGGATTTCTTGTATTTTTGTACAGATGATGTTGCGTGGGACAGAGACCGCCGGCTGTGTGCTTGTGTCTGCAGCCAAGGCTCAGCTCCTTCAGTGTGAACACCATCCCTCCTGGTACAATGACACTCTAAAGCAGAAGACTACGTGGACATGTCTGCTCGATGGCATGCAGTACTTTGCCACTATGGAGCTCAATCCATCTGAAGATGAGGACAGGCAGTTGTGGCTAGAAGTATATACAAGTATTTACCATTTAGGATTCACCCATTATTATGCACTAAATATTTTTGTCGTATTCAGGTTAAAAATATTGAAGAGCATAGACAGAGAAATCTAGACTCTGTGCTGGAGCTGATGGAGAGTGGCCAGGCAGTGGGTGGAATGGTTAGCACCACAACAGGTATGATGACATAAAAATCTGACTGGTATGCTCTTGGATACATTAAAATATGCACAGGGAAGTGATTTGATGTAATAAATAAATGTTTTGATTTAGCTCTACACACAATTGTAAAGATGTTATTTATGACCGTGTCGACAAGTTAGTATCATATATCTTTGCTTGTACAGATTGGAATCAGCCTGCACAGGTCAACGAAACTCAACAGGTTCAGCGAATCATCTCCCGCTGTAGCTGTCGGATGCACTACATCAGCTACAGTCATGACATAAACCCTGAACTGGCAACACAAATTAAACCCCCAGAGCTGAGAAACACTCACGAGAAAGAAGACCTGCTGAAGAAACAAGCTGGTGTGTACCACTGCATTAATGTACATGTTATTGTTGAAGTGATTCTCCTTGACAGTCAATTTTGTATTCAGTCAAGTATGATTCTTTAATGGTGTAGTGTTGTTTTGTGTTACAGGAGCAGTAGATACATTCACCCTTATTCACCATGACCTTGAGATATCAACAAACCCTGTTCAATATGCCATGATTCTGGATATTGTAAACAACTTGTTGCTACACGTGGAGCCCAGGAGGAAGGCAGGCTAACTGACCCAGACCATTGTTATGAATTATTCTGTTTTTTTAAATATTAATGTGCTTTTCTCATTTTGTCCATTGCCTAGGAGCACAGCGAGAAAAAGCAGCGTGTGCGGTTCCAGTTGGAGATTTCAAGTAACCCTGAGGAGCAGCGCAGCAGCATCTTGCATCTTCAAGAGGCCGTCAGACAGCACTTGGCTCAGATCAGGCGACTGGAGAAGCAGATCTATTCAAATACTAGGGTCTGCTACATTAACGGCTTAATCAAAAGGGGAGTTTTAATAAATTACATTAAAATGATTTCATTTTGATAACAGGCTCAACCAGAAGACATTAGCACTGAAGAAATGATGGAAATTAACATAGGACTCCAGAATCAGCTGAACCAGGAGAAGAATGACATGCAGATGAAAAGTGAAGAACTCAACATTCTAATCAGGTCTTTAATTATATTCTTAATTTATCACTTTGAATTTCCACAGTAAACAAATAATCCTTTCCCTTAAACTTTAGGTGTTTCAAGGACTTCCAGCTGCAGAGGGCCAACAAGCTGGAGCTGAGGAAGCCCCCTGAAGATGTGAGTGTGGCGAGGAGGACAGAGATCTACTTTGCTCAGGCGCGTTGGTGTCTGACCGAAGAGGACGGACAGCTCGGCATCGCAGAGTTAGAGCTGCAGAGGTTCATGTACAGCAAGGTCAGTATCAGCATCCGACGTTACATTTATATTGGTACATCTGCCAGTCTGGTATTTGCTACAAGCCACACTTTGTTTGTACACATTGTTTTGTAATAATTATATTTGCTAAATAATGTATTTGCACAAATCTTGTAAAGAAGATAATCACATATTCCTTTTATATTATAGCTGAACAAGTCTGATGACACAGCAGAGCATCTTTTGGAGCTTGGTTGGTTCACAATGAACAATCTTCTTCCCAATGCTGCATACAAGGTATTCCTTTATAATATGTTATTTATTTATTTATTTATTTATGATTGATTGATTGATTGATTGATTGATTGATTGATTGATTAATTGGTTAATTGATTGATTGATTGATTGATTTTTAATATTATAGTTTGTTAATAATTTACACCAATGAGCGCTTAAATACTATTATTTCATATGCATTTTCTTTACCTGGTCTCCTGCAGCGATTGAGGGTATGTACATAAAATGAACGTGATGTGCAGCTCATCTTGTTCATGCAGTTGTGGCTATTGGCATTGTTCGTGTTGCATGTATTTGGAAGATCTCATTAAGTAAAGGGCATCTTGTTTCATACCACATTGTCTCCATTAAGACCTAGCTCATGCTTCTTTTCCCTACGTGTGTATAATTATAAATGCTGTGGAATTATAAATTTACTTCTACATCCTAGGTTGTACTACGGCCACAAAGTACCTGCCAGTCAGGACGTCAGTTTGCCTTGCGCATTTTCAGTAAAGTGCGACCCCCTGTGGGCGGAATCTCAGTGAAGGAGCATTTTGAAGTGAGTATTAATGCAGAATTCTTTTTAAAGAATAATTTACAGAGATACATTTTATATAAAAATTATTTCCTTTTTCAGGTGAATGTGGTTCCCCTAACGATCCAGCTCATGTACCAGTTCTTCAAAAGGATGATGGGATTTTTCTTCCCTGGTCGAAATGTTGAGGAGGAGGAAGTTGCTGATGAGGAAGACAAGTTTAGACTGGTCACTACCGGTATATATTTTATGCATTTTCAATAACTGGGGCAAGGATTTGTGTTGGTGCTTCCAAACTCATTATTGTCCAATCAATAACACTTCTCAGTTTCCTTTGTGGGATGTGCCTGTGATATTAATGTCATGACTGTGGGCTATTAAAAGACTGTGTATGTGTGTAGTGCCCAGTGGGAGTATAGGGTTCAGGGTGAAGATTCACCGAGAGGCTGCAGTGCTGAGAGGTGCTCTGTGTTACAGGGATCCCTGTCAAGCCTCGGCAGTCGTCGGAGGACACAATTGGCCCCATTGGTCCCAGCAAAAGCATGACCCAGGGACTGAACCGAACTGCAGGGGTCAGACGGTCATTCAGAAAGCCTCCAGAGGTATTGAGTCTTGTGGGGGTTTTTTTTGTCCATAACATTTGTATAACAAGAATTTAAAACACTGTGTAATCTCTACACCAGCACCCTGTTGACGATATTGATAAAATGAAGGAAAGAGCTGCTATGAACAACTCTTTCATTTACATTAAGATTCCTCAAGTGCCTCTGTGTGTCAGTTACAAGGTATGTCAGTCAAGTTACATAACAGTTCCCATTAACATTTACAATTTCTGGTTTATTCATTTGCTAAAATGTTTTCAAAGGGAGAGAAGAGTAGTGTGGACTGGAAGGATCTAAACTTGGTGCTGCCTTGTTTGGAATATCACAACAACACTTGGACATGGCTGGACTTTGCCATGGCCGTGAAGAGAGACAGTCGTAAGGCGCTTGTAGCACAGGTACTATCACTTGTCACTCACCAACGTGTATTATGTAATTACCATGCATTAACATTATGGCCTCATTGTGCACAGATGATAAAAGAAAAGCTGAGGCTAAAGCCGGCGGCGGGTTCTGATGTGAGAGGGAAGGCATCAGAGGTGAAGAGTGACAACAGTCTGCAGCAGCAGGAAGAGGACGAGAAGGCTCGGCTTCTCATCGGCCTCAGCACCGCCGACAAGAGCTCCAGTAAAAAGAGCATCTTCAGCCGACGCAAGTGAACTGACACATTTCTACATTTCTACCCATAGTGTAAGTCACACTAACTCTGAGCCTGTTGGGAATCACAGCAACTGCCACTCAAAGAGGGAAAGGGAAGACGGGTCTAATTATTTCAAATGCATCTTTGTGTTTGTCTAAGCACTGATCTCAGTCAGAGCCTGCTGAATAGATTTCCATAGGGTATAGTGTCATTTCAGTCTTTCTTTACTTGAATTGATTTGCCATATCTTACTTTGCAATTATTTAAATAAGCCAGTATTTTATGTGCCACTTTGACCAAAGGCATTTTTCTTTATGTGCCACTTAAACGTTCACTCTGCTTTTCACACACAAAACTCTAAATTTAAACCACTTTTTGCATTGGTGATTGAATGAAGTGAGGAATAATTATGTAGCTTAGTATTTCCTCAGTCTAAATCAAATGCAAAATTGAAAGCACCTTTTCCTGCTGGATCAGGAACAACACAGCAACTTGAAAACAAATAATACCAATTATATGTTGGTCAGTGTGTCTGTATAATATTATGTTTTATCATATCTCACTGGTTGGATGGATGTATATGGGTAAATGGATGCTTCACATAAGCTGAAAAAGCACATTTCACTTTGTTTGCTCAGCAAGCTTCTGTGCCTCATTCTCATGCAATATAAAGTTAGAACAACAGACACCATTTCATTGTGTTATACAGTGTAACTGTGTGCTGATGGTTAAATCTGTTTCCAGACTGAGGGTGTTTGTAATTTTAATACTTGAGCACTTTTAATGCATAGTACTTTGATATTTTTGTACAAAATATGTGTTTCTGTCTTAAATCTAACTCCTGCTAAAGCTACTTCTCATTCACTTGCCATTCAAAGATTACAAACATTGTCTATGATAAGGAACTTGTCATTATCTCTGTGGCCTTGTTCATCTCTCAATAAAATTATTTTCTGTTTATTGCGTCCAGTACCAGCGTATGATGAATAAAAGTGTCTTTGGTGAATCACAATGAGGTTGAACAGCAGAAGTCTGATTGATTAATGTGACAGCGTGAACTGGAGCGTGATCGCGCCTTTCTGCTTCTCGTCCGCGGAGTGTGACGCAGAGCGGAGTGAGCGGCGTAAACACGACACCGACACGTGCATCTGCAGCGCTCTTTTGAATATTAAAACCAGAGAAGACTTAGAAGTTTTTGCCTAGTTTTGTAGCAGCTTATTATATTATTTTAAAATGTGATGGGCAACGAGAAGAGCAGAAGACGAAACGTGAGTACAGTTCACTCCGTACCATGTGCAACGGGAGAGACTACAATATGTTGCTGCTGTATTTGGAGTTTAACTAAAATGAACTTAACATACTATTTGGACGCTATATCAAGCCTTATTCGTAACCTTTGCAGTTTTGTTCTCTTGCTTTTGCAATGCCTTCAATCAAAACGGAGCAAAAATAGAATCATTGATTTGTTAAGTGCCCGTGTGTCCTTCCTGCGCATTGGCTCACGCTATTTCTAATGTCATACAGAAATAGTTTTAGTCTACTCTAAATTAAAAGTAGCCTATTTTTAGACGAGTTAGTGCACGTATAAACGTTATAAATTGAAACCAATTAAATTATGCTACACCCGCTTGGAGTAAGGCAATGTAAGTGTTTCTACAGCCCGATGGCGCGGCGCATCACCGCAGATTCAGCCACGGGCTCCTCACAGACTTGGGAGCGTCAGTGGCGCTCAGACTCGGCCGGCGCGGGCCATTCTCTCAGACGGTCCAGCTGCCCATCACAAATGCGTCTTCCTCCACACCTGCAGACGACAAGACGCAAACTTCCGTGTCTCCCTTTCTACCCGAGTTTCCACTTAGAAAATTCCCAGGACAAAATCAGTTCCAGGTAGTGAATCATCACACATACAACAATGCGATTTTTTGTATTTGGAAAAAAAAAAAAAAAAAACCTTGCTTTGTTTTTCTTGTACCCGCAGGTCCTTGGATTTATTGCCAAAGGATCATTTGGGCCTATATTAAAAATAAAAGATGTTTCCATTGACAAGATCTATGCTATTAAGGTCTCTCTTGTAAAAACGTTTTTTTTTTTATTTATTAAGGTCTACTTTTAAGTTTATTTGGAGTGAATTGGCTATTATTATAATTCATTCTGTTTGTTACCAGGTTTTACCAAAGACTGCGATATTAAACCGTGGCGCGGTAGATCAGTCAAAAGAGGAGGTAATTATTCAGGTATGTATGGTTGGCTTAATTGTGAATAACTAGAATCATAGACAATACATGTAGTACATATAACCTTACAGTCTACGGTCACAAACACAGGTTTTAACTTAAACTGGTCTTGTACTATAATAAACTGCATGTGATCATTATTCAGCCAATGACACATGCAATGACACACCCTTACAGTCACAATTACAAAAAGTCAAACTCACAAACCATCTTTTATCATCAGCACTTTGTTTTTCACTGAATGGACTGCTGCATTTCAGGGGCAGCTCAAACATCCATTCATCCACAACCTTCAGGACTGCTGGCAGACACAGCACCATCTCTTCATTAGTGAGTTCATTCATACAAACAGTAGACCACTATGTCCCTTTTGTGTATTTGGCATGTAATACATCTTTTAAGAATTCATTTCATGCTTCATGGGGCTGGTTTGTATTAAGTTATAACTTAAATGTTAGTGTGTGATTACTGTGGTGTGGGAGACCTGTACACCTGCTGGTTACTACAAGGCAGGTTTGAAGAGGATGACGTTTGTCTCTTTGCTGCAGAGATGGCCAGTGCACTGGGTAAGCCAGTGTTTCTGAGTCTTCCATCAATTTGCAGACAAAAAATAACTTTTTGTCTTGATAGGATTCTTAAATAACTTGGGCATCATGCACAGAGACATAAAGGTTTGATTTTTACTGTGACATTTTTCTGAACTGGCTTTGTCCTCTTAATGATTGTGTTTTATATTTTAGATGGACAACATCCTCTTGAGTGACCGTGGTTCGTATTAATTCAAACTATTCATGTTTTTTCATTTGTGTTTCTCTTCACTTGCCAGAATTAATCTTAATTCTATTTTTTTTCTATGGTTTTTGATTTAGGTCATCTTCGTCTGTCTGATTTTGGACTGTCGTGTCGTTTGAAGCGTGGCGGAAGAACATTTACGATATGTGGCACTATCCAATACATGGGTACGAAGGTTCATCATATTAACTGTTGTAGCTGACAATGTTATGGCGGCTCTGCCCACTTTACACTTGTATCCTTCACAGCCCCTGAAGTTCTAGGAGGAGGTCCATACAACCACGCTGCCGACTGGTGGTCACTTGGTGTTATGCTTTATTGCCTGGCAACAGGTGAGGTAAGGGCCCTTGTTTGGTACTTGTAGATTCTGTTGATAATGAAATATCATAAATCAGTCTTGATTTAGATTATGTTGTTAGTTTCCAGTGCCTCCAGAGTCAGGCCACATCGCCATGTTGAACAAGGTCAGACAGTGCCCTTATGTCATCCCCAGTACATGCAGTACTGCACTTACTGTACTACTCACTGAGGTGTGTACATGCCACTACCACTTTCCCCATTTTACACATGCAACAGTAGTGAGTATGATAGTGTTTCTGTGTCTTACAGCTTCTGTCCAAAAATCCTGTGAACCGCCTGCGTAATCTGGACTGTTTCCAAATGCAGGCTTTCTTCAGGGGGACTTCGTTTGACTCTGAAATTCTGCAGAAGACTCCAAATGAGGTCATCCTTAAACTTAGGACCCACCCGGACTGGGCGGCCAAAGCAATGCGAGGCATTACAGTGGACTATTTGAAAAACTTTGACTGTGACAAAGTCCACTCGCCCACATATCTTTCTCAAGGACCTCCATCTTTAGCCAACAAGGATGTGGCCCTTTAGATCTTAACTCTGGGTATACATAAAATTCTGTCAAAAGTAGCATGTAAATCCAAATACTATATTAATATTTGTATTGTTTGGTCTCTGAATAGTTTGAATATTTTATAAACTGTCCAAAGCTTTCCTATGGCATCTTATAAATAATTTGAATGGAAATCCTATTTTATATCCCCCTCCCCAAACCCCTCACTACGATGTAACTTTTTTCTCCAAATATTTATAATGTAACATAAAATTTCAAGCTATACATTTTCTGTTGCACTGTCTTGATATGACCCATTTAGAGACACACTCCCATTGAGGACGGCCTTAATAGGACAGAAAATTGAGGACCAGTGTTATTAAATATTTTAATTGGGTAACAGAGGAATTGCCAAGGTCCCAGCAGAGGCAGTCACGTATAATTGCTGTACTCCTTAAAGTAGCCTATATTTAAATGGTATCTCCCCCGCCTCTGAGAAATGACATTACCTCCTCTCAGGCCCTTGTCTTTGATAGGGCTATGTCTGTGTTGTGGCTCGCGGCAGACAGTCCATTGACCCACATCTCATTCACAGACACACTGACCGACAATTCAAGAAAGAAGTCTTCTCTTTTAATAGCTTTTACTATAGACTGGCCTAGCTACCTCACAATATGTACACAATTACAACATGGCTGCAGGGACTTTGTTGGGACTAGTGTTCTCAAAAGCTCAAACTTGATTTAGATACCAAGGAAAGATACTGATACAATGATAATGTAATAATTCAAAACATTTTCAACACAAAATTATCTTAAAATCATTCTAAAATTAATCCGGCAAGGTTTGATTCTGTCCTGTTTGTGAATAGTATTAATACATGTTCAAATAAGTGTCTTTCAATAAAAGTAGGCCATTGAGTTTTTGAAAACTTACTTTGCAAAATGTTCATGTATCTTACCTAGAATCCAGGTACAGGCCATTAGATATAATATAGTGAATCTCTAGATCATTACATAATCATATAACTACATAACAATGATCTGTTTGTTTTATTTTAATTTGACAATTGACTATTTATACAAAAAGAGAGGGCTATTTTGAACTTGTCTAATTGCAGTCTTAACAGATTAAAGTTCACAAGCCACCAAGTGCATAAATTGCTCTGAGACATGAAGACCCCAGAGAATTCAAGGGTGAGGATCAAATTATCGAGAGACTGAACATTTCCTCAAGGCATGCTTTTCCTAATTAAAATGGAAATAGCTCATGATAAGGTGCAGTATGATAGAGATGGGGATCTAAACTAGGTTGCTTATATACAAATTCATTACTGGTCCTGGGTGACACGGATCGATTTAAAATGCAGTTTACAAAACAACTTTGTAAAAAAAACAACAACTTATAAATACTCTTAATATTACAATAATAGCCAAAACTTTTATCATATATAAATACACCATGTAGTTTATTCATAGCCTAAATACGAAGCAAACTGAAGTTAATAATAATTGTAAATGTGGAAAATAATTTTGGTGTTTGAATACGCTATATAATTTAAAATATGAAACAGTCATTCATCAGTATATACATTTTTATTATTTATGTTTATTTGGGGCAAAAGTGGGCGTAAAAGTCCCGCCTAGAGGTGTGGGTACAGTGGGTGACATACTTCAGCTCAGTACAAACTCATGCCAACAGAGAACTGCTGCCAGTGCTGTCACAGATCTAGACATTTATAATTGATTTCATTTTCTCAGGTAAAAAAAAAATTGGTTCATTAGGCTATAGTGAAGATTTTGTTGAATTGTTTAGCTACCAATTTTTTAAGATATTTGTCTGATATTATGTTTAATATTAAACAATATTAAATATTGTTTAATATTATGCTTAAACAGATTTTTTTTTTACAGCCAATAAGTCAGGATGCCCCCAACACTCTCAGAAGCTCAAAAGAAGGAACTACATGAGACCGCTCTACGCATCATTTCTCCAGGGAAGGGCATCCTGGCTGCAGATGAGTCAGTGGGTGAGTAACTACTACAACAAATGTAACTTACAAATGTAGCAGTTGTTTTACAGCTGACCAGGACTAATTGTTGCATCCTTATTCTCTGCAGGGAGCATGGGCAAAAGGCTGGCTCAGGTTGGAGTGGAGAACAGCGAGGAGCACCGCAGGCAGTTTAGGCAAATTTTGTTCAGTGCTGACGATCGCATTAATAGTTGCATTGGAGGAGTGATCTTTTTTCATGAGACTCTTTATCAGTACTCGGACAGTGGTGTGTCCTTTGTTAAAATGATCAGAGATAGAGGAATCATGATTGGCGTCAAGGTGAGTGTATTAAATGCTTTTAGTGCCAAAAATACTTGGTTTGATGGAGTCACCTGCTTGCCTCCATGGAGAAAATATGTTTTATGCCATTTTGTGAAACATTCCAGACCCTCCACCCACAAACTTACATACTTAAATTACTGCCTCTCTCACGTAGGTTGACAAGGGTGTTGTTCCTTTACCAGGAACTTGCGGGGAAACTACTACCCAAGGTGAAGTACTAAAAATATTTTAGCTGAATCATTTCAAGATAATATAAGACAGATTTTTTTTTTGTTTTGTAGGTCTGGATGGGTTGTCGGAGCGTTGTGCACAGTATAAAAAAGATGGGGCTGTTTTTGCAAAGTGGCGTTGTGTGCTTAAGATCAGTGACACCAATCCTTCCCAACTGGCTATCTCAGAGAATGCCAATGTGCTTGCACGCTATTCCAGTATTTGTCAGCAGGTCAGACTTAATGGGAAAATGCTCTTGTTCTCGATGTTTTTATTGTAAGTAACAGTAGTAAAATTAAAAACATATTTGCTTTCACTAGCAAGGTATTGTGCCCATAATTGAGCCTGAAATTTTACCAGATGGGGATCATGATCTCAAACGTTGCCAGTCTGTCACTGAAAAGGTGGGCCTGTTTGTTGGTTTATTTGCTTGTTTGTAGGAGTAGTGTGTTGTTTCAGTTGTTAGTTTTGTCTATGTGGAGTTTAGGTTCTGGCGGCAGTCTACAAAGCCATGTCAGAGCACCATGTTTATCTGGAGGGCACTTTGCTTAAACCCAACATGGTCACCCCTGGACACAGCTGCCTCACCAAGTACAGCCCAGAGGAGGTCGCCATGGCTACACTAACTGCAATCAGGCGCACTGTCCCCCCAGCAGTCACAGGGAAGTCTACAAAACCATTTACACATACTGACATACATTAAACTTAATTAAATTTATATTTATTTTTCTTACCTGCAGGAGTGACTTTTCTCTCTGGTGGTCAGGGTGAGGAGGAGGCGTCAGTTCACCTTAATGCCATCAACAACTGCCCTCTGCCCAAACCCTGGATTCTGACCTTCTCTTTTGGGCGCGCCCTTCAGGCATCAGCACTTAGAGCCTGGAGAGGGCACAAAGAGAATGAAAAAGCTGCCACCGAACAGTTCATTAGAAGAGCAGAGGTCAATGTCAACAAAATCAGAATTACTTGATATGCTATGTACCTTTTGTTTAAACTTCTTTTCTATTCACAGATTAACAGCCTTGCATGTCAGGGCAAGTACACTGATAGCCACGCTGAATCTGGGCAACAGATGTATGGTTCCATGTATGCATACTGAATAGTGCAAGTGCTTCAAACATGCTTTCTGTATTGTGTATTCTGATGCAACAACTCCCATACTAACAGTTGGATAATATAAGTCTTCAATGAATTAAAACACATTAATCTTTCTTGAGTTGGAAAATCAGTAAAAATCTGTGATTAATAAACATCAAACCTGTGTCCAAAGCTTTGGGGTCTTTTGTTAGAATGTATTTTTGTTTATTTTATTATGTGATCATTATAAAACATTTCACAAACTGTATGGATCAGCCAATGTTTAAAAGAGCTGTTTGAGACGTAAGTGGATGAATTACTTGCTGTACGCCTGCTATTAAAGTGATTATAATTATTTATATTAAGAAGCAAAGCCTATCTAATTTAATGATTTCTGATATCTAATGATTTAACAAGTAGCCTAAAATAGGCTACATGAAAACACCATTTATTTTCTTAAATGACTGTTTAAACTGTCAGATTTTTTTTTCACTTGCAACTGTCCCTGCACTTTTGACGGACTTTTGTGTTTTCATAACATGAAATTGATGATACATCTCTCTGTGGTTTATTTTTAAAGCTTTTTTTTTTAAGCTTTAGCCTAATTTATAACTTGAACTACTAATTAGATAAACATTATTTCATTTCTACATCACGTGTCTAACAGGCTCTATTTTGTTTGGCGGATGTAGCGGCGGCTACAGTGTTTCCGGTGTACATCGGTGGTATCGCGGAGGTGGAGGCATAAAACGGCGTTGAAAATCTTTCACGAATCGTAAGCTTTTTACTTAGCAGTTAAATCCGTTTATTGTCGTTCTGTTATCCGACCATTGCATCGGGCTTTTAGAAAAGCACAGTTTTTCATTCCGTGGTTTGTTGATTTAGCTGGCCGAGCGTTTATCTTTAGTAGCACGCTAATCTTTAGCCAAAATGTCTGGTGTTGTACGAGGGCCCGCTGGAAATAACGACTGCAGAATATACGTGGGGAATCTGCCTCCTGATATTCGCACCAAAGACGTGGAGGATGTGTTTTATAAGTATGGGACGATACGCGATATTGACCTTAAAAACCGAAGAGGAGGCCCTCCCTTTGCTTTTATTGAGTTTGAGGACCCAAGGTAAGCGCGCTTAAGAATTGGCTTGTAGTTAGCAATTAGCTAGTTCCCTGGCCCATCAGGGTATATTGCCTTTGTTTGCTATGCTACAACCTGACCTCAGTCTTAAGTGCACCGGTACTAAATCACATTTTGCACACATGTTATGTTTGCACTTGCTTGAAGGTTTGCCGATTGCACTTTGAAGCATTATGCGCCTGTTTTCTGTTTACATAACACTCTTTGGTTTGTAGTATCGATTTGTCCCTCTACCTTTAGCTCTGCACTGTTGGGCGCCTTGGCTGTTAAACTTGGCCATAAATAAAAAGCATGGCGGATTTAACTCTGTATCTATTAATAATGTGCATTTACTGCATCCATGTGTTTCAGGGACGCGGACGATGCGGTGTATGGTCGCGATGGCTATGACTACGACGGATACAGGCTGCGTGTGGAGTTTCCTCGCAGCGGCAGAGGCTCCAGAGGGGGTGGAGGAGGTGGGGGTTTTGGGGGTATCGGTGGTGGCGGCGCCCCGAGAGGCAGATACGGTCCACCATCCCGGCGCTCTGAATACAGGGTGGTCGTTTCTGGTAAGTTTATCAAAGCATAGACCAAGTTCAATAATACTAATGCAATAAAGTCTGAGCATTAGGTACCTTCAAGAGCTTCTTTGTCACTTTTACGGACATAAAATTGGGCTTTAAATGTTGCCAAAAAAGTATGTGATTGAGAATATCTTCTGCCTCCAAGAAAATGCTATCTTTTTTGTTTTTTTTTAATTTAGGGCTTCCACAGAGTGGCAGCTGGCAGGATCTGAAGGACCACATGCGTGAAGCAGGAGATGTGTGCTATGCTGATGTTTACAGAGATGGCACTGGAGTGGTAGAATTTGTGCGCAAAGAAGACATGACCTATGCTGTTCGAAAGCTGGACAACACCAAATTCCGCTCACACGAGGTATGTTCACTGATTTGATCACTTGTCATGGAAACAGTTTCTTTGCTGTTTTGGTGAGTACTTGGGGAGAATGCAACAGGTGTTTGCTCTCTTGGCCCTGTTCAGTCATGGCATTTCCACAAGAGCAGTGAATGTTGGCTTTTCAATGTCAAGTTCTCTTGTGTGTTGTGCCAGGGAGAGACTGCGTACATTCGTGTGAAACTAGACGGCCCTCGCAGCCCCAGTTACGGGAGGTCTCGCTCTCGCAGCCGCGGAAGTCGCAGCCGAAGCCGCAGTCGCAGCGCCAGCCGCAGTCGAAGCAATTCCCGGGGCCGCGGCAGAGGATCACCCCGCTATTCGCCACGCCACAGCCGCTCTCGCTCTCGTTCCTAAACCTACCACTGTTTTTTCCCCTTGGTGTTGCACCCTCCTGTTTTTACCCTTTTAATTTTTTACATTTTATGTCCCAGTGTTGTGGATAATCTTTGGTCTACAGCTATCTCCTCTCCTCTTTCACCTTTTCCTCCCCCTCAGTCTTTCACCCCCAAGTTTCCCCCTTTTTCTGTTTTCAGTTTTTTGAACATGAAAATTTGTGCTGTTTGACTTCAAAAATGTTGAGTCAAAATAAGCTGCACTCAATGTTTTTGCAAGTGTTTGAAATTGAGTTAGTTTTTTTTTTTTTTTTTTTTTTTTTTTGAATGCCTCATTATTGGGGTGGGTCATGTTGGTGGGAAGCCCAGTGCTTAACTGTATTTTACCCTTGTGTCTTCCTTTAGACATCTGCAGAGAAGGATTAAAGTGATTTGGAATAAACCATTGTGGAGCACATTTCATTTGTATGGTCAGGATAGGACATCTAATTGAGGATCAATCAGGTCAAAGCAATGGTACGCTTCATTTATAAATCAAATGCTTTAATAGGTTTGTTATCATGCATGTCATACTTACTGAAGCCATATGTGCTGTACTTGTTAAATATGATACTTGCTACTCTGGCCTTTGACAGAATAAGCAGTCCTAGAACAAGTGTGTTGTGATGTAAGTGTAACATCTTTGATGTCATAATATGTAATATCTGAACTTCTGTTCAAAAGCTTTCCACTTTTGACCTGTTCTCAAATGTAAAATGTTCAGTGTCACTAAATATGATATAGCTTTAGCTTTTAAGTGCTCAACATGGAAGGTTAGGGCCCACTATTCGCACCATTCTAACAGTATGCCTCTGATTTTCTTCCTGGTATTTCAAGGTTTTGATTGGAGGAGCTCAGTGGATCCCAATCCTTGGAGCTGGATGAGTGGATCGATTAGGAAAGGGATAGGATGGAAGGGCAAGGATGGATGCACGGATCGGGATCAGTTTTCCAGGATTCAAATCAGTTGATTCAGAACAAAATAATGGATTCCCTGAACATTAGACCCATCTAAAAGTTTCAAAGATTAATGGCTTTATATTAGAAGAAAACGAAACAGAGGACCAGGAAGTTGGATCAAAGGATGGAGTCGTAGATGCCTGGTATGAAAATAATAAATTTGGGTTGGTTGGGAACTGGTTTATTTGGGACTAGTTTGTATCTTTATTTTGTTTGATCTTTTCTCAGCATTTTCAATAAAACTATTAAATATTACATCTGACTCATTCATGATTTTAATATTACTATGAACATTTAAATTACTCACTTAAAGGAATATAGTCTTTGTAATGCATAAAACGCATCAGATAAGTAGCCTATATCTTTTCAAAGCACTGAATTAGACACACTGTATACGCAGCAGCATCTACAAAGGTTCAGTTTCCCCTTTTTCCCAGTCGGTGGTGCACGCCGTGAATGATGCATTGTGGGATGAAATAAGATGCCGGCAGAGAGGAGCAGGAGAAAAGGCTTGAACCGCACCAGGAGGCTGCGGCTCAGCCAATAGCAGGATGCAGCATGCAGCAGAGGGCGGGGAGCTGTTTAAGCGCAGCGGAGACAACCTACATGCTTATTGTGTAAATCTTTAAAAAGCAATTACAGACAGCATTATCAAAGCTTCCCCGAGCAAGGCTGAAATTGCACATTTTTGACTGAAGCGCACGACAGCGTTCCAATAAGGTGAGTGGGCGGATTAATAAGAAGACGACACCAACTTGCATGGTGTGACACATTTGGCTTCGACTTCATCTTGTCTTGAATTACTCTAGTTTGTTGTCTTTCAGTCAGTTTGTAGCTATTCACGTCTAGCTTCGCATTAATATTAAATAAACAACACATTTGTCATTGGATCAGTACAGGGCTTATTCATAAAACGACATCGCCAGTTTTTCTAACGCAGTGGCTGCTTTTATAGGAAAGTGATTTTGCCAGGTAATTTAACTCCACCTGCATCAACTTACGCCGCCAGTTTATGTGCATTCAAGTCTCGTCTCAACGGGGCCTAAATTGCCTTGACTTTAAGATGTAATTGTTGCACAAAGAGACCACAGCCTACACAGGGCAGGCGCACAGATGGTCGCTCGAGTGCCGCTGTCAACCATTCGGCCTACACCCCCGTCCCCTCCACGTGTAGTGTTAATTTTCAGTGCTCTCTCTTGTCATCACCAGCTCCCACCATCGTCTTCAACATGACTGACAGGAAAGCTGTGATCAAAAACGCTGACATGTCAGAAGATATGCAGCAGGACGCCGTGGACTGTGCCACCCAGGCCATGGAGAAGTACAACATAGAGAAGGACATTGCAGCGTACATCAAAAAGGTGAGGCATATTATTGGCTATTTCAGCTGGACGTAAGCAGTCCATGAAATGCAAATTCTGCTGGCGCCTTGCTTGTATTCATTTTTAAAGTTATCTATTTTTGGCATCAGTCTGTGGTGAGGACAGACTGCTAAAATGTTTTGAAACGCCATGCTCACAGTGTTTCTCCTCTGAAATATGGGAGATGCTGCTTATTTCTCAAACAAGCAAATATTCTACATTACAGCCTAACTATTCAAATTAAGATCCAAAAAGGCAGTACACGTTAGGTCAATTTTGCCACATTAATAAGAATTTAACATGACATGGGATTTCAAAAAGATATTTATACGCCACTTAATGGATGGATACTTTAACAAGACAATCATGGTTGACAAATCCTCCATAGTCCATGTTAATTAGTTTAATAAACTGAGGAAGTTTCTATACTTTTACATGGGGTAATGTGCTCATAAGCGTTGAGCACATTAGTGGGATCTCCAATGAATATGCTTTTTTAAAAAATAAGTAACCCATATGTTTTTTTTCCCATTTTGTTGCAGGAATTTGACAAGAAGTATAACCCAACATGGCACTGCATTGTCGGGAGAAACTTCGGCAGCTATGTGACTCACGAGACAAAGCATTTCATTTACTTTTACCTGGGCCAAGTGGCTATTTTGCTTTTCAAATCTGGGTGAGAGCTTTTGCAAGATGATGGAGTACCCATAATCAAAATGCACTGGTGGCTGATGTCTCTCATACACCGATAATGACATACCATAACAATGCAAACCAGCCGTGCGCAGTTGCATGGACTATACACTATTAAATATGTATGTTACAGCAAGTTTACTTTTTAATAGTTGCCATTTGGATGCAACTGAAGTAGTTTTTGTTATTGCTCTTAAATTTTAAGTTGTGGAAAAAAATTATGGCCCTTGATTGTATAAAAAGGAGAGCATAGAATGTATAGGTGCATCTGCTTTCCTATAGAAATTAAGCCCCACACCCTTTCTTTTGGGTTAGATGGTGAAATTATATACTGAGTGAACTAGTTAGAACATTTCATTCATCTTACCAATGCCAGGATTTTTTTTGTGGACATGTAACAAAGCTCCTTAATTGAGCAGAATGTTCATTTCAATATTTAGTTTAAAGATAAAAAATCAATGCATGTGATTATGATAAGTTTAGGCGGAAGAGTGGAGAGCTAGAAAAGCAATTAAGCACATCTGACATGAGGAGTGTGGCAGGCGCATCTAACCAATATCCATAGAGTCCTTTAAAACGTTTCACTGTGAAAACAAATGGCTCCTTCAGACCAACGCCTGTAATAAGACACAAGATAGACTACAGACCCCAGCTCAACAGTCTCAACCAACTGCATGTTTGGGTTTTGATTTCATAGACATTTCAGTTCATGGATGTAATAATTGTTCATATTAGCTGTTATTTTTAGTGGTTGCTATGGAATTATGGAAGAATATATTTTGATGAATGTGTCTTTCAATCTATTGTCTGATATAGCCTTAGTTGCATTAACTCAATGTTTTTTTGCAATGCCAATGTTGACTGCCAGACAAAATACAAAGGCCTTCTGAGACAAGATTGACAAATTGCTTGTAAGTGGACCTCATGTCTTGTAAACAAATTTTGGGATCATTCTTTGTCATGTCAATATTTATATTGGTTAACTGTACAATTTCTGGAGACTGGTAAATGTGTTGCTGAGTGTTGTGGGTGTAGTAGCTTAGAGTTATAGTTGGACCACCACATGGGGTAAAACGTGGCTCTAGTTCTCCCCATAGTTTAGTTGTGGATCTGTAACTGATCTGTTTTTGCAGGCCGTCTTCCTGAAGTATTGTCGATTGTAAATGTTTTAGCATTTAGTTCCTCTGGCATGTATTTTTGCTGTGTTTGTGTAGGAGCTGTTCAAATGCTGTTAAATTTGCACAAAATGTGTGCCTGTCATTGCTCTAAAATATAACTGGCTTGAGTACAATTGCACTTCATTAGAGTTACCCAGTAGGTTGCTACAGAACCAAAACCATAAACTCAATGAAATAAAAAAGAATACTTGTTGACTTATCTCAGCTTTGCCTTGTATTTATTAATAGTATATGGCTATTCTTAGCTTGGTCTGTGAATTAAAGTCCTCGGAAAAGATCACAGAGCACCACTAAAGTAGACATATTAAAAGATTACTGAGCAATACATATTTTATGGACACCAACAGACTGAAGTCAAAGTAACTGAAACAAGATCCGTCAATAGTTCAGTGCTCTGTACAGACACTAGTCTAAATGTTGTATAACTCTGTAACTGTAAATCCTGTGTTTTATGGTTCCTGACACTGACACAACTCTAGAAAAAAATATGCAAATCAGAAATGATTGGCTTCCTGCTGTTCTTTCAGTGCACACAAAAGCCGTGCGTCAGAGACCTTTCAGTAATATTATACATCTCTTATTTTACCGCCGTGTACTCGGCTTGTATTATCGTCTCTGGAGGTTTTAACTCGTCTCCCCATAGTGTGATCAAGGTCATAGTCAGATACACAATATGAATGGCCATTATGTTTAAAACTGAATGTATGTTAGTCCTAGTCATTTTCTGTGACTATTCAAAATTTTTTGTTTTAGGAGTCTTTTTTAATACACCAGTTAATTATAGAATTATTCTTTTTTATGTTACAATAATCCTCTAATAGCAATCTGTGTTTTGATTCCTAGGCCTGTTAAAACAAAATTTTAAGTGTTACTGCTACAGAAAATACCACATTAAATAATCATATTGAAACTACTTGAGAATCCCAGTAAACTCTTGTATGTACAATACATTGTTATATTGACATTCCTTTGTCAGGCTCAAATAAATACACATTTAAAAATCCTCACTATATTGAATATGTACAACAAAAATGGTTACATCTATAATTTACTGAAGTCAATAAGTAATTATTGTGACAAACCTTGTGACACCTTTCAAAATAGGATTTCTGTATTTAGTGTTTAGTGTGTTTGAGTTTATATGAGGTTTGGCCAGTCTCCTCTTGTAAAATTGGCAGACTGGTCCATCCTTTGAACCATTTTGATTAAATATACAACTAAGCAGCAGACCATGGAAGCCAAACAGATTTAGAACAATTTTGGAAATATGCTGCCTATTTTCTGGCCAACATAATTTGAGCACAAAATCATAACTGGCTGCCTATCACTCTAATGCAGAGAAATGACTTTAACGTTCAATCACCTCATTTATGCCTGTGTCTGATCAGGGTATACAGCACAAACATTTCGCACTATGCATTAGTGAACTTATTTGCACATATTCATTTTGGCTTGGCTAAAAATATTCAGTGAATAAAGGCCTCACTTCAGAATAACAAGGAGACCGATGACTCATGCTTAGGTGTTGGCAAAAAGGGGGACAGTGCTTTAATACATACATGATAAGCCTACAAATAGCATTGCTTACCTAACAGACCAAAGTGGCACAGCAAGCGAATGTGGTCTTTGAAAATAAAAAGTGACAATATAAATATTAATATCTTCCATAAGAGACGACTAAAGAGAAGTACTTTGCGCTGTGGCAGTGTGGTGTGGCCATTATAACCTACTCGCAGCTAATAACAGTGCAAAAAGGTTAAAACACTTTCCTACTAAGCAGTCTTTAACCACTGAAAAAACACCAACACTTTTCATTTCATCCCACTGTACACTGAAGGCTTTCTCAAGAGAATCTGTATTTTACTTTAATTAAAATATAAAAATTGAAGGTTTTACAAATATATAAACATATAAAAGAAAAACTGATTTGTTTATCTTGTTTCTGTCTGTCTTGTTTCTGTCTGGTGACTTAATATCTTCTTGCATCTGCAAGCATTTCCAAATAAGGACCACTAGAGGGCGGTGTGCATACATAAACAAACTGGTTTGAGCAAACATACTACTCTAACACTTTTTAGATACATTTTTTGGGTGTAAAACTAGTTGGATATATCATTCATAATATTTGTCCACAATCCTTTAGCCAATATGTTTTATCCACATTAGGTTTGCATAATACACATTTTGTCCTTGCATAGGGCAGCCCAAGGCCTTTCCCTGCATAAAGATTTGGATGGTTTGCTTTGCTGCACCCACGAGCAGTTTGTTCTAATGGTTTCTTTTGAATAGATGGCTGGCGTGAAGTCTTGCTCTACTATGCGGGACGTTTGTAGTTTTACCCCAGGTATGGTATCACTCATAGCCATAAAGTTCATTAATGACCCATTGTGGACATTAGAAAGGGACATTTCCCCAGGACTGTTGGTTGAGCCGAGTAAACAGTATCAGTGCATTAGGACAAATGAGTACATTTTTATCATTTACTTACTTTTAATTTTTACATTAGTGACTATTCCAGTTTTATGTAGATATTTAATTTTGAGGTGGAAAATATGCATCTAAGAATAATACAGATATAGACAAGTACAAAGCACTTTAGAACAATTTAAATTGTTTTGTTATTTTGAAATGCATTTAACTCTAAAGTGTTTTTGGATCTTTATATCTTATGTCGATAGACACTTGGTAGAGGTCAATCTTTGAGTGATGAGTTTTATTTTGGTCTACTTTAACATGTGGGCGAAACTGATACACTGAAATCGCTACTATCATACAGAATGGAAATACAATTGAAATATCTGAAGTCCTTCGAAATATTCAAACACCCTTCATGATGACTAAGTGAGGACCAGGTCAAAGGTCGAGACCGCAGTCTTTCATGGGCCGCGTTATTTTATGGCCCTGTCTGGAGCGCTTCTGAAGCACACATACTGTTGTTTTATTTATTCCCTGTAGTCATCAGCATTATGTCTCTTCTTAAAAGAAAAAAGTATCATTTCCAAGTATAATCTCGTCTTGGTTGCATTGGTTAGTGGTCCCCTGAAGTCACCAATCCAGCCGCACACAAAAGCCTTATCTAAGCCAAACCCTTTATGGACCATCACCTCATAATCCTCCGCCTTTACTGCCATGCCCGAGCGCAGCTGTCAAGGATAAGGTAATCAGCTTATCATAAAGACTTGATTTATAAAACTTCAGTGTGATGAGGTCAGTTTAGCTATTTTAAATGAAGAGATTGTTATTTGAAATCTGAATTTATGATTTAATTATTTTGTTTTTAGCACATCTCAAAATCTGCAAGCTATCTTTGTGATTTTGATATGAGCCTTACACTCATCACTACCTGAATGAATAGCTGTGAGGAACAGGAAGAGTATTTCGGTGCTTTCTTGCCTTATCTGAGATCATATCCCGGGACTAAAGGCATGTGATGTTGGGCAATAAGGCCATAAAACAGGTCAAGTCTTTATGAGAAGGACTTCGGTGACTGGCTTCAGGGGAGCTATGGCACTGGTTCACTGCACAACACAAATATCTACTGTCCGCTAAACATGAGTCATGTGTGTAACTGTGCAAATACTTTCACATAAGGCAAAGAGAAAAAGGAAAATTTTAAAGAAAGGCACTGAAAATATTCAGAGCATTTATTTATTAAATCTAGATTTGAACACAAGGGGGCAGTGGAAGCTCTAAAAATTACCTTTTCTGACCCTTACCTGTTTCTACTACATCACTATTTGCTTGACCTAGTTTTAAGTATTGCCAGTGAGGTTTTTATTTATATATATATATATATATATATATATATATATATATATATATATATATATATATATATATATATATATATATATATATATATATATATGTATGTATGTATGTATGTATATATGTATATGTATGTGTATATATATATGTATATATATATATATATACATACGTATGTATGTATATATATGTATGTATATGTATATATGTATGTATATATATGTATATATATGTATATTTGTATGTATGTATGTGTGTGTGTGTGTGTGTGTGTGTGTGTGTGTGTGTGTGTGTGTGTGTATATATATATATATATATATATATATATATATATATATATATATATATATATATATATATATATATATATATATATATATATATATATATATAAAGCTAATCTAAGTTAAAAAACTAATTTAACAATTTAATGGTATCAAAGCTGTAATGAAACTGTGCCATTCCCAATAATAGCAAAAAATATCCACACACAACACTGTGCAACTGGAGTCAACTTCAAGTGATCAAAACCATGCTAATCTGTCCTCACCTCAAACATAAATGGACTGTAATAGAGCTAAGCTACAAACTTTTTTACCATCTTTACGGATTTGTTTGGATTCACTTTTATGGCTCTTTATATGTGATAGTATTGTTTTATGGTTGGGCAGTGCGCACAGGTAAATGGCTGTGACTCGTTTGAAGAGGTAACGTTCAGGTAAGGTGTGTGGTTTGTACGCTCACCGGGGTTGTGGAGGGGTCATGAGGGTCACTGGTTGGAACAGTCACACAGGTATGGTACACTGATACTGCTGCTCACCCCCACATCCCCGTGTACAAACGCACTCTGCATGACTGAGCCCGGCCAAGAAATAATGGCCCACAATTGAGGTCCCGTTGTCCTCCAGAAAGCAGTCAGTGTGGCGTGACCCTCTGAGGCGATGCTTGAACACAAACACACACGCCCATTAAGTGTTTTAACATTGATTTAGCTGCATAGTGGCAATCTATGGGTTTCAAAATGATGAAAGGTTAGGACTGTTGCCATAGTAATTAACAATTCATAACAAAATAAATATATATATAGTCCCTATACCTGGAGGACAGGTGAGAATTCTATGGTGTTGTCTGTCAGATTTCAGACTTGTTGGCTGGGTTTATGGGTAATATTTCTGTAATTACAGGACCTATCCACGTTAAACAAGAACTGGCAAAAAGTCCAGTGTCTTGTTATTTTAAAAAACAGCTTCAGAAAGTGGTACCAACAGTCAGTCCTAAAGAGGTGATTGCTGTAATAAGATTAATATTGCAAGTTTGTGTACACGATCTCTAACTAATAACATTTGTGGATCAGTGTGGATATTTCTTTCAAAAACAATAATCTCACTTCGAGTTATATGGGCCATTCATCTGAAATTATAACATTATCAAATTCTACAACGTGATCGCCATCTCTTGAAATTATGTTGTGTATATTGATAAAGTTCTCCTTTCAATAACAAGTTTTTTCAGACAGTGATGGTGGGAAAGCAGTCACGAAGAGGACCTGGTGTCAAAGGTCAAACTGATGTTTCAGTAAGGGACATTTTTTCCATGAGGATGCCTCCTGTGGTCGGGGTTAATGTGGTGTTAGAGGAACCGAGATGTGCGCATGAATTAATTTTAAGGATGAGCAGAGAAGCGTGGAGGTGCAGGGCCAGAGTCCACTGGAGCACAGGTGGGGGGCCTCTCCGTGCGGGTCCATTGACAGTGACTTTTGACAGTCTGCCTCAGCGTTCAATTATTCACAGATTAAATGTAATAAGGTTTGGTCTCCTGCTAAAGCGTGAGAGATGCAGGAAAAGTGTTGATAATGGATAAACTGCATGGTTATGTTTTCTGCGTATTACGGGTTTTCAGAATCTTATAAAATACTCAAATAAAGTAAAAAGCATTTATTTGTGTAACTACTACCACTACTACTACTACTACTACTACTACTACTACTGTGTAACTAAGTCTAGCCCTACAAGTACTTAAATTCATTTACAGAAGCAGTACAATTACTACAACTGTCACAGCTGATACAATTGTTTTTAAATGTTTCCACCAAAATGTTACATATTTGTGTTATTTTGTATTTATTGGATTACAAGCCACCAAAGATGGGTGATATGGAATTAATTAAAAAAAGATAAGTATTCCATTTAAATCATTCTTTTATGAACACAACTAATACCATTATTCAGTGCCATTTAACACAAACAGGACATTTGTACCGACAGATGCCTGGTTGAGACCTCTTGATTGAAAAGCAGATCACTGACCATTTAAAACATTTGGATCTTTGTTAGATTAAAGTTTGGTTTATTGCACAGCCCTACCTAAAACCATACAAATGTAACATACCAAATTGCAAATATTCAAATTGGTGAATGTCTTTACAAAATGGCCAGATACCGTAAGGCCTTTTCTCTTTGTAACCGCTGTGGTGATGGGTCAAACAAAGGCACAATGAAGGAAACTGTAGGTACTTTAGGCGATCACACAGGGACAGATGCCATGGTTGACTGAATGAGTGAAGTCTTTCTTTTTACTCACGAAATAATAGATAACCAAGCTTTTGCATTAGGCGGAAACGGGCCAGAATTTTGCTGTTCAAAATAAGCAAAATATATTAAAAAGAGTGTGTATGTAAGAAATATTGAGGAAGTGTCAAGTTGCAATGTGAAAACACCGAGGAGTACTAATTACGATGCTGGATGTGTTAAACAATAATTATTTTATTGTCTTATCATTTTTATATTGCAGCCAATCAAATGTTAGCACAAGCAGCGTTCAATGCTTGACTTGACAATGCTCCTTTTTAGCTCCCTCTAAGTAAAGCCACACCAACATCGATCGGTATATGAGCTAAAAGGAAATGTGCTGAATCCTTTCACAGTGGGTTACACATTAACTGTTGGGGAAAAAAAGAAATAAAAAGAGCTTATATACCTGGATGCGAGGAGATAACCTGCTACTGCATCTGTCAGAGCAGGCAAATAAAATGCTGACAGAGAAAAAATAATCTTGACACTGAAGGTCATTGTTGCTACTGTAGCATTTTTGTGTTAGTGGTGACTTTAAAACTTAAAGAGGTAATGGCAATATGATAAATTAATTTGGAATTTGGACCTTGGCTCTGCAATGCCCCGATCAGCAAGGACAGCTCCATAGCAACAAAAGGTTCAAAGAAGTAGTTGCTTTCCCAAATCTTCCAATTTCTTATCAACGCTGAACCCATTTTAGACATAAACCAAGGCTCTGGGATGAGAGATGAAATGTCTTGAACCCAAATCTTGTCCAGATATTTTTTTCTAGTTTACTACTTTTTTCATAATGAACCCTCAATGTCAAGAAATGTGTAAAAAAACAACACTTTATTTAGGGTGCACTTACTAACATTTAAATAGCTGATAATTTGCATACATGTAAGTGGTTAATTAGATGTTAATTAGTATTTATTCTGCATAACCTTATTCTGCTGCTAATGATAGATTCAACTCCTTATTACTGCTTAGTATAATGTTAGGACATTTTTGTAATAAGTGTTAATAAGTAAAAATTACATTTGTTGTGGTAACTAGCCTAACTAACCACTTACCTGTATGCAAATCTGCAGCTAGTTAGATGTGAACAAGTTTACCCTTAGATAACTGTCTATTACCACCACCCATGATACTAGTACTAACTAAGCAACTACTGCTCAAGACTACTACTGGTACTACAACCTGTTCATCCACTTCAAATTGAAAAAGCCTACATGTACTTATTTAAATAAAATATAATGTGTTTATTTTCTTTAAACATATTTAATTATCAGTAAACTATGAAAAAGTGTATTTTCTTGGCCCCTATGATTTGTGCACTCTGTTACATATGCGGCTGTTATGAGTGCGGTGACAGTGGTGTTTGCTCTTGGTCAGTGTTCAGTGTGGCACCGCTCATGGCCTGGGCTAATGGCCTGGGTGCATGCCTGTGCATTAAGCAGGCTGCTGTGAACCAACCTTTAATTGCGGAGGAAGCCAGGCAGGTAATTACTTCTGAATCTCTAAAAGTGCAAACTGGAGAAAAGAAAAACACAGAGCAGTGAGGCATCTATACAATCGTACATAATTATCACTATAACTCCTGAATAAATAATCAAGAATACATATATATTTATAGTATTTTTGTTCCCTTCAAAAATATACCACTGGAAAAAACCTATTAACAGTGCTCTATTTAATTTTTCTGAGTCTGACACCTGCTTTGTATCCACTGAGATGTTATTACTTTGCCTAAAATGTTCCACAGTTTAGATTGTAACCATGACGACAAACAGTTGATGCCACCAAGCCAAGTTACAAGTCTGATGTGTGGAGAGGTGGTCCCACTCACATGTTTTTCAAGTTATTTTTCAGCAATTAAAAATCTGTAACTGAAGATATACAAAATGGGTAAGTTTATTGCCTTACTGTGGAACATTCAAATTTGCTAAGTTCATCTCCCTATAAGTATGATAAAACTTTCTTTCATGGCTGTTTTCTAAATAACTCTCCTTTTAACATCATGTCATAATTTATAACTTTTGAATTTTCTTTTCATTCACGTCTATAATTTCATCTGAACACCACCCCACAAACATGACCTTGAAAAGTCCATACATCTGCAATATTCTGAATTTATAGTTTCATTCTATTCTCAGCATGGACAAAAAAACTCTTGTAAACTTAACTTCATTAGTATAAGCTTCACTACTTTTCAAATTGTACATTATCATGTTCAATGAGGTAAATATCAGATAAGGACATACCAGTCTCATTTCTGTAAGTGCTAAAGGGAGAGCGTTATCGTGTCATGTTTTGTCACCAGCTCGTCCCCTCAGGAGTGTCCCTGCAGTAAACTGTACAGACACACAGCTTGTCTTTTGCCCAGCAGATTTATGAGGCTGCATCAGACACACCCTGCATAGACCTGGCACAGTTTGTCTGAGAAAACGGGGTCATATGATATGGATGATATGAGTACAATTATCTTTAACAGGTAGTTAGACCAAGGGTGGTGAATTAGGGCATTACCATTGCCTATAGCGAATATTCGTTGAGCATTAAAACAGTGATTATAATAGATTTTTTATTCAACTAACACATTTACTCGTGTTTTGAAATGACTAGGAATAATTCTAAATGAAAAAAATCTTTGTGTCAAATGCATTTGATTTGAAATCCCAACAACATAGCCTTGGTATTTTGAACAGTTTGGAACTTTTGGGTTAATCAATATTCAGCCACGAGATTTCTACAGCTTGTATTTTAGCTATTTTACAAGAAAACTGTTCATAGTAAATACATTTTACTCAATTCATTCTTCAGCTTCTACTGAAATGTGTTGTAAAATAAACAGGAAGTTAAAAAACTCCTTCCCACTTTTCTCTGCTTTTACCCTATCGTTCACCATTCACTGTTCTCAAATGAACAAAACCAGGCTTATGTACCTATTACCATAACTGAACAGCTATGCAAACCGAAGTGCTGGCATGGATCAACTGTGAACGCCAGGGCCATGCAAATGTAACTCTGCATAATAAATAACTAGAGAATAAATGTCAGTTCATGGGGATAAATATCCCCCAAAGATGAAATACAGATCCTGTATTCATACATGAGAGTCTATAAGTAATGTGTCATCTGATACTTCATTTTATTAATGGCACCACAATGAGGATTTTATATTTTTAAGGGAACACATTGTGAAAAATCCAGTAAAAGCTTATTACTCATAGTTGTATACTGGGTGATTGTATGTTTGTGTAGCCCTGTTTTGTCCCTCATGAATGGCTTGCATGCTCAAAATATTCCGTTGCCCCTTCCCACCCACATGATAGTACTAACCAGGGATGGTACAATAAACAATAATAATATTTAGTGTGATAAAAAGGATAGAAAATAATCGTTCATGGAACATTTTATATAATTGTGATAATAAACTTACGGCAAAGTACAATTACATAAAAGTTGTTTAAACTTTAATTATTGATATCCATAAAATGTTTAAACTGTCAGCACCTTCAATCATTATCGTGAAATTATCATTAATCCCAATTATTGTGGCCATGATAAACTTGATATAAAATTTCAGTATCACCCTATGCCATACCAGTGGCCATACCAGCTTGTAAGCTAAGCAAGGCCAGGCCTGGGTAGTACTCTGATGGGAGACCGCTGGGAAAATCAGGTCGCAAAAAACTGTTGTTGTGTTCTTAGGCAAGGCACTTCACCCACATTGCCTAGTATGAAAGTGGTGTGTGCATGAGTGTTGGTGGTGGTTGGAGGGGGCGATGGCACAGATTGGCAGCCTCGCTTCTGTCAGTCTGCCCCAGGGCAGCTGTGGCTACAATAGTAGCTTACCACCACCAAGTGAATGAACAATGATCTGTAAAGTGTCTCTGAGTGTCTAGAAAAGCACTATATAAAACTGATGCTTTATTATTATGATGATTATGATTATGATTATGATTATTATTATTACTAAAAAAAAACACTGGCTCTGGGTTGTTTTCACTAACTACCAACTTAACTGAGTCATAAAAGAAAAAACTAAATAGCCGAGAAAAGCAGAATGTCTTCTTTAAAAATCACATGTTTTGTTTTTGAATGTGATGTCATAGAGACAGCAAGTATATCTCACCTTGTGCTTCAGACAAAGTGGCTGTGCTCAGATCCCAGAGTCAATATTGACCAGCAACTCACAGGAGAGCAGTCGCAGCAGCTGGCCTGGACAACCCCTGCACACAGAAACATCAGCTCATATATTCTGACAACTCTAGTCACCATCAACTCTTATTTATATCAGTACAAATGACTACTTTTGGATCTAGTCTTGATGGTTCAACCCACATTCTAGTCCTACTACATTTAACAGGATGCATTATTCCATATAACTGTATTCTATATCCCTATTCACATGCTGACTATATTTTAATCATAAAGGAAATCCTCAGAGCACTTGTTTATTATATATTTACTACACTTAATACATAATACTTATTTTGAACACTTATGTTTAATAAAAAACAAACAAACAAACAAAAAAGTATAAAGAGAAGTAAGATCTTTAGTTTTGTCTGATGTAATGTTTGGCTTTAAAGACCTGGGAGTATGTGTCTTGCCTCCTGACTGTTGAGTAGAGGGGGTATGTTCAAAGGGTCACTCTGCCCTCACAGCCAAACCCGAATATTACAGTATTTACTTACAGTGTCTGGGTTATTTCTGCTAAAAATACACCTTATATTCTGGAAAATGCCAAATGTATTATTGACTTTTGAATGAAAAGATATCCAAGAAAAGACATTAATTCATTGTCAAACAAGACTCAAGACAGAGGTTGTGATTAACAGCTCCAACCTCAAAGCCACTCTGATCTGACATGATTTAACAAAAGAAAAGAGGAGGAAACGCAATGTTGCTGGCTACACACACACACCTTATGCAGTCAAAAGAGCAAACAAGAATCTTGAAGCTTTTCAGGCCCAGATTGAAGCACACAGACAGACACACGCCCTGGTGCATGTGCTTATTGACAGAGCTAACACTGTCCGAGGACCAGACCAAAAGGGGACACAGCCACAGCCACCGCCTCCACCACCACAGGATCATCCACCGGTCATGTTTGTGAATTGGGAGGAGTGGATGGATACTAGCTCTCTCCATCACTTTCCTCTTCCTTATATTCAACAAGTATCACTCAAGAGCAAACAGGGAAATGGTCTTGAGTGATACATCCTAGATTCATGGGCGAGCTGATCAAATCTTATTTCCCTGATAAAGATCAAAGTTGGTGTTTCAATCAGACTTAACTGTGATATAATCAGTTTGGTAAAGAACCTAAATCTGCCCACAGATTTCTTAAAACAATTCAAGGGAGTCATCATATTAAGAGATTTAACGTGAGTACTGTGTTTGGGTGGTTTACTAATAAAGTAATAAAGACACACCCATTCATTTAGAAATACCAGTTATTTTTTGCCACACTGTTAATGTATCCTTGAACTGAGGAAATAAATACAAAACAAACCATGTGTTTTAGCACATTTCTGAATAATGCAATGTAAAGAATCCGAAATCCGTTACATAAATCAAATATATTATTATGATTTATTATAAGACAGAAAAACTTAAACTTAACATACAATAAGAAGAAGGGTTAAGATCCAAAACTGTTGAAGCGGTCGGAGGGTTCATGGCGGAGCGGGGGTAAGGTCCAGCTCACCCTGTGGAACGGCCTGGACCGATGAGCCTGGAGACTCACGCACTGCCTCAACCCTGCCCTCTTTATTTCAGCCTCTGTCCAACTGTTCCGCTCGGTCCGCCATCAGGGCTGTGAGGTGAGGAGGACAGGTCACCAAAGGCCAAAGAATAAGCTTGTTTGGGCCAAGCACACTCAGAGCCTGGAAACATACAGCGTGTCCCCAACGACGCCTCATCTGAAATAAAAAACAAAATACTGTAACCATGTGTGAGTGAGGGAACATCATGAACACTTTAATAAACTTAACTTAAAACAAATTTAATTAATAAAAAAATAAAACAAAAAAAATTGTGCTAAATGTGTTAATTGGTATAAACACATTTTATGGGTATGCTTACTGTATGAATTAGTTAAAAAAGAAAATAGAATAGAAATCACTATTCTACACATACATAAGTTTTACTTATACAACAACTGACAGAAGGGACAAAATTTGATTAAAAAATTAAAATACTTATATATATGATCTTAAGAAACTGAAATATGTATTAGTTTCTGTAGGTTTTTCTTAACTTTCATGTCATTATTTCAGTTATAATTAGCATATCTGTTAGCAAACAGAGTGTATACTGGACAGTTCCTGACTGTTCTTGCCCAATCCAAGTGCCAGGGGTCGGTGTGAAAAAGTAATGGGCAGGACATGTTCCGTGCCATGCTTCACTACACACCTGCTTTCACAACGGACGTGACCATCTCTGTTTTTGCTATTATTATTTGTTGTTAATCTTTGACAGATATTAAAATGGAAAATGTAAAAGTGTCAGGATATGAGTGGCTCTGTTCATGCTTTTTTTGGCTGGGCTTCATATGGAACAACTGACATTTATGACATTATTTTGTTGCATTTTTGCGGTTTGTTAGGTTCATTTCAAAATTTCACTTTACTTTATTGTTAAGATTACATTATATTGCATATTTGTTTTCATTTTTACTAGCGTCTGTTGATGGTAAACCAGGGTTGTCGTATTTTGACTTTAAAATGTATATAGGCTAATAATAGTAATAGTAATTGGGAAGAATCTTATTTCATCTGGGAGTGCCAATAACAAGCACATCAAATGACCATATCATACTGAGCTGTAAAGTAACTATTATGTAAGATTAACTGAGACACTTGCTCATTAAGATACCAGTAAAGGCAATGCTGCAAACCTTGTTGTGGAGACTGAAACTGATCTGTTTCTATTGTGTTAGTAACTTAAGCAATACAACACAGCATCAAGCTTTTACCTCCAGGGCCAAATGGCAGGCAGGGACGGCATCTCAGGAAAACTACGACAGTAATAGCCAAAGATAAAAGGAGCAGTGTAATCTGTCTAGTAAGATCTAACGCCAAAACCTGAAAATCTATTGTAAGGTCTTTGATGGTGTGGCGTCAAAAGAGAAAAAAAAATCTAACAAAACAAAACTTAAAGCAATAATTTCACTACATTATCACTAACAGTTAACACAGATTTGCTTTAGCCTTACCATGTTTATGGCATACCTTTTTATGTGCATACCTTTTATCTTTTGTGCTGTAACTGGACCATTTTAGATTGTTAATAAAGTTGTGATTATTTAGTGGATTATTTAGTGCAAAGGCAGTCAGACTAAACATGACCTCATACTAGACAATGCCAAAGCCATGTAACTATATGACTCTGGTTAATGTTAGGGATTAGGGAGCATTTCAGCTTATTACTAATGATCAACCACATTGATACTACACTGAAAGATTACAGTTCTGACAAATAATTGGCTAAGATTCTTGTTGTAAACCTCTATACATATTTACAGAGATTATTGCTCTCTATTTTCACTTTTTCTTTGGTGTTTACAATCAGACATGCGTGCATGGACAAGGATTTTGAATTTCCACTTTTTGAGATCCAAGCTTGAATCATGTAAATTACTTCATTACTGCATTTGCACAGTGACAGTGTTTCAATAAATGTAATACTGGCACAAAACATGTTTTCATCTCCTCAAAACAGTGAGCCCTATCTAACTCTGGGCAGAGAGAATACAGATTGCAATACAATTTTACTTCTTTTTAAGTAGTAAGTAGTGTATATTAAGCCTTTCGTTCTGTCTGTTCATTTGCAATTAAGATGAAGAAACAATGTATTTTATTAGTAATTAATTGAACTAAATAAATAATATCTATGACTGTTTATCTTCACAGGGGCTACTGTAGTCCAAATCAAATTTAAACATGTCCTAGGCTACTTAAACCAAGACTCTATTCTTCTTATAGCTTTCGATACAAGCTGAGCTCAATGACTGAAGTCGGCCTATATGAAAAGTATGCGTTTAAATATGGCCTAATGCCCTGCGTGAAATAAAATCTAAAAGAATCTACACTAAAAGTACCCTGAAGTTCTGAGACCTGCTGATCAAATGCCCACATTGTGAATGCGGATCTCGCCTTTCTTAAAAGCCTTTATGGCATTTTCAACAGGGTACAAAGTTCATGAAAGTTTTGCTGATAAGAAGAGCCAATAAAAGCGCCAGTGGAGCAGTGTAAACACGTCTGCCTCGGCCCAGAGCCGCTCATTGTGCGCATTTACATAAGGCCCATCAGCCGGCCCACTCATTACCATGTTTTATATCCCCTGCGCCCTGAAAGCATCATGGCAAAGTAGCTCCATCCTCCCCTCAAAAGGGAAGTCGGACTTGTCAGAGCAGGTGCAGCTGCGGAAGACCACGGCTCTGGCCTGAAGGAGAAACTTATTTGATTCCTATGACTTTTCTTTAACCTTTTCAGCCTGGTGCCTTTCCTCCACTTACCCACAGCTTACCTATGATAAGTTTTTGATGTTTTCTAAGATGGTATCCAAGCTGACATCCCTACAGCAGGAGCTCCTCAGCGCGCTGTTGGACTCTGGAGTTTCCAAAGATGTGCTGATCCAGGCGCTAGACGACATGGACCCGAGCCCGGCGAACTTCGGGGTCAAACTGGAGAGTATGCCCCTGTCTCCACAGAGCGGCAAAATGAACGGCAGCGACTCGGACTCCAAACCCGTGTTTCACCAGCTCACCAACGGCCACAGTAAAGGCAAGCTGTCCGGGGACGAGGGCTCGGAGGACGGCGACGACTACGACACGCCGCCGATCCTGAAGGAGCTCCAGTCATTGAACACCGAGGAGGCCATCGAGCAGCGGGCCGAAGTGGAGCGCATGTTAGCGTGAGTACCAAACTTTTATTAGGTTATTAGAAAATTCTGGAAATTTTTTTTTCATATATATATATATTTTCGGTCGTAGCTGCGTTAAGTTAAAGGGCAAAATCACACGTCGCACCGCTAATCGAAACTTAAAATTAAGATTTCAAATCCAACGTCTCCTTTAAAATAACCCCGCCGCGCTTCGTTCTGCACTTTCTAACTATTAATTATCTACATTATTTTTTGAAAAGTTCTAGCTAAACTTACTAAAATAAAAATATGCAAATAAAATTGCCGTATGATAATAATAATAATAATAATAATAATAATAATAATAATAATAAATGTCACCGTTGGCTACCGAAAATATTTTAAAACTCAACCACGTGTAGTAATGTTATTATTAATTTTATTCTATAAATCATCAACTGAAAGATACACAGTGGCGTGTGATTAGAGTGAATGGAGATCTGGTTATTCATTGTCAAAAGTTATAAACTAACATCTCCCACTTAACCCACAGACTTAGCTGTAGGCCTCCACATTGTCCAAAACAAACAGATGTGTGTAGATTTGCTCTAATTACTGATGTCAGTGTCTAAACATGAAAATCTTGGCCTATTCCTGGTAAGTCTGAACTTATTACACAAAATATTACTTGTTGAAAATGTAGTAATGAAATAGGCCCTATTTGTGGGTCTCAGCTTCCTATTTCATGCAACATTTTCAGGACTTTTTCCCATTCAAATTATATAGTATTTTTTTTTTTGTTTAAAACTGTAAATCACTATGGCAACAGTCCTAATTAATTATTCTGAAACCCATGGATTGCATTCAAGACATATTTTTCAAAAGTTGACAAGTAATTAATAATTTGTTATAGTTTTATGCTAATAGTTAATCCTAAAGTTAATAAAAAAAATAATATTTTAAGCACTATTTTTACATGCACTACAAGACACAACACACATTTACTGGTCACATTTATTTTTCAAGACAAGTTTCAGTTCTGTTTTACATTTTTCCAAGTTATTTACTTGTGTGCAATTCAAAGACTTTATAGGCTATACTTTACAGAAATGAGGTGTGTTTTTACTTGACTAACCTTTGGAACTGCTTAGCCCTAGTGAAGATTTAGCGGTGGCTTTAAAGTAGGGCTACTGAAACTTTTTTTTTTTTTTTTTCAAATGTCAAGGCCTTCTATTTCTAAAATATGTTAGCCTATATTCTATATAAACAATATAACTTTATTATTAGATTAAGTCCAACGTCATGAAAACAATACTCGCATTTGGTAAATTTGTGTGTTTTAAAACTTGGCTGATGTGTTTTTTTCTGTTTTTCCGTCCCATAGTGAGGACCCATGGCGTGCTGCCCGCATGATCAAAGGTTACATGCAGCAACACAACATTCCCCAGAGAGAGGTGGTGGACATTACGGGTCTGAACCAGTCTCACCTCTCACAGCACCTCAACAAAGGCACACCTATGAAAACCCAGAAGCGTGCGGCCCTCTACACCTGGTATGTCAGGAAACAGAGGGAAATTCTCCGACGTAAGTTAATATTTGAGTTTCTCACAGCTCAGCCATGGACTCTAATCTATTGACAGAAGCACAACACTTGATTTAGCATTTAAATATATGGGGAAGTTAGATGGGTGGTTGGTTCCTGAGCATGCAACAGCAGCAAATTTATGGTCTCTGATTGAAAGCTTGTTATAATAAAAATTTACAGTTCAGTAAAAATGTTTGCATAACTTCTTTTTGATAAATATAAGCAGGTAAACAAAAGGTTTTTTTTGTTTTTGTTTTTGTTTTTGTTTTTTTTAGAATTCAACCAGGCTCCAGGTGCTGGTGGGAACATCTCTGACAAAGGCAACCAGGATCCAATATATTTTTACCCAGAATACAACCCTGGTCAAATGGGACAGTCTGGTGATGATGTAAGTGAACCATCTTCCAAGAAAATGAGGCGCAATCGTTTCAAATGGGGTCCTGCATCTCAGCAAATCCTGTACCAGGCCTACGAGAGGCAGAAGAACCCCAGCAAAGAGGAAAGAGAAGCTTTGGTAGAAGAATGCAACAGGTACGATATTTACACTACTTGACTGTAAAGCAGAATAGTATTGTAGTATTCTATTTATGGTATAACATTCTTTTCTTTTTGCAGAGCTGAGTGTCTTCAGCGAGGAGTATCACCTTCCAAAGCTCAAGGCCTGGGATCTAACCTAGTCACTGAAGTCCGAGTTTACAACTGGTTTGCAAATCGGCGTAAAGAAGAAGCTTTCAGGCAGAAACTGGCTATGGATGCCTACAGCACGCCAACCCACAGCATCAACCCACTGCTGTCCCATGGATCACCTCATCACCAGACCAGCGCATCCCCTCCCAGTAAGATGACAGGTAGAGTGTTATGAAGTTAAAGAGTTCAAAGTTAGAAATGACTAAAACAATATTCAGGATTTAGAATTATGATTATACTTTAATTATTTCATATACAGCTCAAAGAAATTGTTTATATTTTATTGTATGAAAAAGGAACAGACCTCCTGTTGATGAGATCAGAGAGGCAGAGAAAGAGAGGACAAGTGATCAATGAGCATGACTGAGTGAGCTGAGCAAATGCCATTGTTATTCTGATCTTTGAAAACACACTGAAAACAATCCACATTGTACCTGCAATCTCCACTCCAAAGTCAGCATGAAGGGCCATGGCACAAAGGGCAACCCTCGTGTGTCAGGCTGAGGTCAGAGGAGGGTCACAGAGCCATACTCACCTCAGTTTCTCTTTACACCATAATTTCTACATTTCCTTCATGAACCCAGTGCTAATGACACTGTTCAGACAATTCACAAACCTAATGTTTGTGTTTGCCTTAATTAGTATTGACTGAGTCTAACTGGGTGCATGACATAATAAGAGAGGTGATAGGATTTACAAAGCATTACCCTGTGTCATCATTCACCCTCCATAAATCTGTGATTTGAGAGACTCAATCGGGTTCTATTGTTGTCTCCTCGTGTTCGAACACGAGAAGGAAAACAAACAGTTTGCCTTGACCTGCTCTTTTACCTATGGATTAATTGGTCTCACTTGTAGATTGTCTGTTTGCCTGAGAGCTTTGTTGACCAGAACACCTGACCAGGCTTTGACCTCAGGTTTCAAAGTCAGAGGGGTTGTCGCTGAGGTGGTAGGACAGGGGTCTTGGAGGAGCAGGAGGGAAGTCTCACTGGTAGGAGACATAACTTCCCAAAGTCCTGTGAGGCTGCTTACAAGGTTTCCTGCTGGCAGGTTGCCGACAGCATCAGCTGTTTTTCAGTGTCAGAGCCAGCCTGACAATAGCCCCTCAGTAGGGGGTCTCATTGGGTTGCTAGGGCACGGGCTGTATTATGCATGCTTAATGGACAATTAAAATCCCTTGCTACTACATCTCCAAGGCCTTTGATAAGGCACTTCTCTGACTTCTCTTCTCTATACTCTGCCTCAGCAGGATGTCCTATTGTCTGTGGTGTATTAGAAGACTGCAGTGACTGTAGCCTAGGTTAATTTATCTCTACTGGGCCATGAGGGGCTGTTTAAAAAACTCTCCTCCCTCACCTTTACAGGCTTAGTCTAGTGCTGGGCCTGGTAGCAGACTTGGAGCAGCAGGAGCTGTCCGCTGGGGTATTGGCCAGACAGGACTGATGACCTCTCCTTTGGGCATACAGAAAACTACTATCCCCTTTCCTAAACAGCCACCACACCTTAGTGATATGACAGAGGTCACTGGTAGGTCAGAACACAGGAACTCCTCTTACTTTGGGAGTTTTTATTGATTTTGTTTCACCTCATTGGTTAGTTGGTCACAACTGGATGGACAGTCAAACAGTGTGTCATGTGGCTTTGATCATACTATTCTCTACACCTAAAACTAGTCACGTAACACATTTTGTTTGATTTAACTATAACAGCAGCTTGCGTTTGTAATAATCTTACATTCAGTAACAGGACTGGAAATACATTAGTTATATATACACATATATTTATAGCTTTAAAGCATCAAGTAGAGTGTAAAATCTGAATGTGTGTGCTGGTGCTATGTCAGCTGCTCCTAAAGGTCCTAAAGTTACGAGTCAGAAGTTCCTGATCAGCTACAGTAGCAGGAGGGATGTTCTGTGGGCAGCGCTGCTTTCAGTCACCTCAGGCTAGGCCCAAACGGAGGCTGCCCCACAGAAAGTATCCCTTAGCTCTGCACTTTTCACTGTCCCCACTCTCTCCGGGAACGACAAAGGCAATGGCTACGTCCTGCAGAGACACAGGAGTTCTGTCATATGCAGCAGCACTACAAAGACCAGTGCCTGGGGTTGGGGATGTATGCTTTGATATTACATGGGACACACAGGGAGCTTGGGCCTTTTAAACATGTAGAAGCTTTTTGCTGCCACTCCTCTGAATCTTCGGCCCCTCCTCCTGTCCTTAAAGAACATTCCCTTAATTTTTAAAATGATACTTTTTAGTAATTATAAGCTGAATTATTGCCCTGTCTTCAGCATTTCTTGAGAAATACAGCAATTTAATTCATGGTTCAAGATTTTATTTGCCTTAGTTTGAATAGCATTTCATTCTCCCTTGGACCCTTTTAAAGATCAGCTAGCTTCAAGATAACTGCCTTTTTATGGGCCTTTCTCTATTGTGTGGCAATGGGGGTCATGAGTCCAATTGAGTGCTTTATTGTTCTGTGGCAGTGTTTACAAGGCCCAGTCAAGTGTTGTGAGTTTTCTAGCTAGCTATGTTGTGTAGCATAGTAAGGATGCACTGATTCAGCTTATTCTGTTCTGATACAGATGCAGACACTTTGGCCTTAAGTATCTAAACTATAAGTATTATAAACCAAAATTAATTTCCATACACATGGAGTATGGTAAAAATATCTAAATGTATTTTGTAACTGTTACTTAACAACAGTATACATTACAGTATACAGTATTTATATTATGAGGCATTTGGGCTAACATTGTCCAGTAAATACTAGAGGTTTTGGCTACATTTATGATTAAATATATATTTATGTTGAGTTTCATATTTTTGACTACAAATTTGGTGGACTATTTGGACTATGCTCTTTACCAACTGTCTGTAACTACTAAAATTGCTAGATGAATTGCTTAATCTTACTTTTTTTTGGTTGTTATTCTAAACCTTAAAATCAGTCACGTCACTTATGGTAGTGTATTCATCTTATTTCTATCAAGTGTTTTGTGTGGTTTGGTGGGTGCTGACTGGGACTGTCACCTGGATCAGGGACGAAGGGCTGGAGAAGATGTGAGATCTTTGGGCAAACAGTGGGTCACTCAGGGCGGGGCAGTGTCTGTGTGGGATAAGAATGTGTTTGACATTGCTTGTAATTGTGTAATGTTTACTCTGTTGATATCACAGAGGGCCTGCATCAGCAAACAGGTATTAGATTGTCAGTTGTTGAGAGTGGGACATTCCGTAGACCCACAAGTGAAAGACAAATGCTAGACTTGGATTTACAAAGAGCTGTAATTGCTGTTAACATGTGTGATGGAAAGGCAAAGGTAATACTAACTTATGTGCTGATCAGAGACTTTGGGAGTTTAGCTGCTGGAGTGAATGAGTGTACTTAGTGAATGGCCTTGGCTGAGCTACGTAGATAGCAGCAGTGGACAGGTCAGTGTGCTTGTTTGCTCTTTCCTCCCTCTTCTGTCTGAGGCAAAGAGCAGGTGAGCCAGTATTTCATTTTTAAGAAATCCTTTGGCTATTGTTCTTAACAATGCCACAATAAACAGGAGGCTCACCGTCCCTCTCTCTTTCAGTGCGGTACAGCCAGGGTGAAGTCACTTCCTCGTCCAGCATCAGTCACCACAGCAGCAACGCCATGGCCACCAGTCAATCGGTGCTACAGCAGGTGTCTCCGGGAGGATTGGACCCCAGCCACAGTTTGCTGTCACCTGACGCCAAGATGGTGAGTGAACACACCTGGGCCTCATGGCCTTAGATTAGATAAGGGCAGGCCTACATTTAGCATGAGCGTACAAAGCAGGTTCCTGAACCTCCCATGGACCCACTGGCAAGAGCCAACAATCAGCACATTGTGCTGCTGTTTGGGAGGTGCAGATGAGGTGGCCATAGCTGGACTTGCTCACAACCTTCGCTGGCGGCACCAGTCAAGTTCATCACACAGCCAATAAACCTGACAAAGAAACATTCTGTTCCTATTGATCAAATATGCTAGTACAATGTTTGATCAGTGACAAGGAAACAGTTTAGTGTGCCACTGTATTTTATACTAGTATATATGTCTCTGTACAGATATTTACAAAAAACATAGCACAAACTAAGTGGCCATTAAGATTAGGGTTTTGTTTAGTTTTGTCTGATCTATTCTATTTGTCAGAACATTTACTACTTCGTGAAATAAATGTAATCTTGCCAGGGGGACAACAGTAGATATAGCAGTAGAAGGGTTTTCACATCAACCATATAATGGAATTTTTCTTTATATTTCAGATTTCTGGCTCAGGTGGTGGACTTCCTCCAGTGAGCACATTGACCAACATTCACAGTTCCCATCACAGTCACCAGCAGACGCAGAACCTTATCATGCCTCTATCAGGAGTCATGGCTATTGCACAGAGTGAGTCCACAGTACAGTACATATGACAAACAGTGTAATGCCTTGGTTTGTGCCTAACTCTTTCCGGTGTCAACAGGTTTAAATACATCCCAGTCCCAAACAGTGCCAGTGATCAACAGTGTGGCAGGGAGTTTAGCAGCACTTCAGCCCGTCCAGTTTTCTCAGCCGCTCCACAGCCCACACCAACAAAGTTTGATGCAGCAGTCTCCGAGTCATATGAGCCAACAGCCGTTTATGGCCACTGTCACACATTCACATAGTAAGTAATTTCTACCATTCAATCTTGCCTTCCTACAATTCTGTTAATTTCTTTTATTTAGAAACATGTGGCATTATTGACTTATTGACTATGATTATTGACCAAGCAATACATATTTCAATTTCATCCAGTCACTTCATAACATCATTCAAACCAAGTAAAAAACATAATTATTTCTATTGATATTTTCTAGTGTATCCACATAAACAAGAACCACCGCAATATTCTCACTCGTCACGGTTCCCCTCAGCGATGGTTGTCACAGACGCCAACAGCATTAGCACACTCAGCTCCATGTCCTCTAGCAAAACGGTGAGTCTCTTTACATTATCATAATATTTTATAATTTTTATAAATTAACCTTTCTCTATGGGGTTGTACGCAGCACAATGTTTAATATGACTGCATTCAAATTGAGACTGGACCTTTTTGAAATCTACATTTAAATCACTTCACAAATTGGCCCAGGTAGAAGTGTGTGTATTGATTGTGTGTTGTTTTGTTCAATATTAGGACATACCTGTAAACAAGATGGTCCAACTTGGGGGCCTCTCTTGGGTAAATACCATTTTATTAGTTCAGCCCACCTGAAATGACTGCACAAAACCGTTAATTTTATGTTATTTCAACTATTCACATCGCTGCTTTGTAGTTTCCCTTTCCTTCAAACAAATACACAGGAAATACAGATAGTACACTCCTCACACATCTTACTTCCTCTTGAATAGCAGTCTAATCAATCAGATGTTCCCTCAGCCTGAACGGCTCTTGATTAATGTGCCCTGCTTTCACTTTCACTCCATGATCAGGAAATGAGCCTCGCTGTTAATCAAAGTTATTCAACCCTGCGTCTTACTACTTTGCTCCATGCAACAGTGAAGCTACAGATGAGATGGCCCGGGTCATTGGGGGTTCCTTTTGCAATTAATTACTGCTTTTCCTCTTTCCAACTTCTCCCTGCACCCTGTGAGCGCTCTAGCCTGAAATGTCCATGCTGCTTTCACACGCTCAATTTCCCACAGCAAGGTAGAGTGCAAACTGAAGGGTTAGCGCACAACACAGAACAGACTTTAGTAGGAAATAACCATCTATTTATTAGCTGTTAAAAGTAAAAGATTAAAAAAAACATTGTCACAATAATAAAGTCTTCTTAAATTATTAAGATACATTACAGACGAGGAATTACAATTTATCTTTAATCAAGATGAAGATTCAGTCATCTCAAATCTTCAATGATCAGCTTGGGTCTTTTTTATTGAGAGATCCAATCCTCTTGGACTCAAATTAATTATTAAAAGTCTTTTTGTCCAAGGAAATGGATTGGAATGAATTTTTACCCAACCGAATAATATATAAAGATTAAAGATAAAATAAAACAAGATTTGCCAGAGAAGCATTACGCTATATCATATGGGATAAAATCTTAAATATTTACTTTTCACTTTTAAATTTAGTTCACTGAATTAATATGAAAAGTAATTCTAATTAACTAACCAAAGACATGCTGTGCTCTGTCCCCCTAACATCTCGCCTTCTGTGTTTGGAGTAGTCTCCTAGCTTTTCTTATCTGAGCTTAACTTCAATTGGGAGAACCTGTTGGTATGGCACAACAGCGCGCTTAGGCTTTATAACACTCACTGTTTACCTGGAGACCTCTATTATACCCCAATGTGTAATGACTCAGGTTGTACCCGTCCCATAGGTCAGCTTTATCAGGTGAGACTGTTTGTTGGCCGTGGGGTCACACCTGGGTCACATGCCCCCACCTCTTGGAGAGGGAGAAAAATAAATTCCACAAACAAATGTACAAAAAAAAATAGCACTTCAATTGAAACCAGGATTTCCACAGTCAGCAGAAGAAGGATGGGGAATTTATTTGGCCAGGTGTGGCACATGAGAAGGTGCAGGGCTGTATTGACATAGGTTTCATTTGTCAGGCGCTGGCTGGGAGGCCTTGTGGTCTATACTTTTGTATTTTGTTGATTAGAAATTCATAATTTTGGTTTTGTGGCAAAAGCATATTTTTATAAATACTTGTACTTCTTTAGTTTTTATCTTATTTTACTAATTGATTTTTATTTTTATTTTTTTTTGGGAGGGGGGGTTTGTGTAGTTGTAATATAATTTATCTATAACAGATATCAGCTGTATTCTTTACATTGTATAATTGTTAACCTTTCCCGCCATCTTTGCCTCCCTTTTGCTTTCAGTGTCCACTTCAAGCTTGGTGAGCGCATCCACCTGACTTCCCTGGTGCCCGGCAACTGCAGCACATTTTCCACCCTCACGCAACCGTAACCCATGGCAACGAGTAATAACCAACATGCACCGAACTGAAAGATGAGTCAGTCGACAAACACAGAAGGGACTGCAATGTGCAAAGTGAAAATGGTGCAAAGAGGAAGGACTCACCTGGAAGCAAGAAGATGGCCTAAAGACTGTTGCACACCAATGATCAACACGGACATTGAAATTTTATATATTTTTTGCTTCAACCACAATCTGATAACAGTATTACATTTTTCTATTCCTTCTTTTAATTTTCCCTGCTTTTGTGACACCGGAACAAAAACAGCAAGCACCAAAAATTATAAATGGACCTAAATGAAGGAGAATTTGAAGCACATTGATTTTAAATAAGAAAGAGACTCTAAAAAAAGACTGCATCTGTTTTCTGGATGCCTTTGGCTGTTCTATCACCTCGCACACAGGTGGAAATGTTCGACAATCACAATAGCCTATTATGCATTTGAAATATTGACTTTACTGACCTAAACTATGTCTTCCATGTTATTCTTTCACATTTGGTTTCTCTATATCACTGGACTGCTTCATTTTAAGTTGTTGAATGTTTATACTGTGATTGTAAGGACTTTGACAATCTTATGAACTATGCAATATTTCTACCAACTCCTTGGTCTAACTTGATGAAAGGGGGTACATTCCCTTACCAAAAGTTTAGAGTTGATAAACCCTGCCCGCAAAAGCACACAAAAACCAGCAACTGTGTAAAAAGCTATGCCAAAGTATAATTTTTCGAGTTCAACTCTCAAAGTTGACCTGCAAAATTTATGAACCGGTTTTGCCTTAGGGGAGGTCTGACTCATGCCTTAACTGTGTCCCGTACTCTTCCATAGAAACCTCTGGCTCATGTTTGCGCACACATTCAGGTGCATTTTAGAAATAGCTCTCTCCACTCCTCCCCTCTCCCACATCCCACAAAGACACCACATAGGCCTCTAGACTATGCCCCCTTGGGTAGAATGAAAATATTGACAAGTATTTAAAACCAAAACATTATCCTAATTGTCTGGTAAACTGAATGGGGCATCAAAGAGTGTCTTGTTATGACAGTATCTAGTGTAATCATACAGGAATCTACTGTGAGGAAAGAGGAACACTCATACACATCCATCCATGTCCCAAAGACCCCTTCATCTGTTCAACATTAGGTCACTCTTATTATTGTACTGGTTGTTGTGACTGTTATTGGCACACTGACTGCCATGTAATCAGACACTTGGGATTGTGTGACAGGAAATGATTTTGTTTCTTATTGTATTATTTTTGTATAAAATTTAAATCAATCATAAATCGTTATTTATACTTTCTGAGAAAATATTAATATTTCAAGTAAACGTCTGTTTTCCTAAAATATTTGTCCAGTTTCATTACTTTCTCCATCTATACAGTGGCATATTTTAATAGTTTTATATGTCTTTCCTCATCAAATCTGCAATAGGGATGTGAGTATAATAACATCACTAATAGTCTCAAAATGGTTAGTCCTGTCATTTCTCTGTAAGATGGTTCATGTTTGAATGTAAAAAATTTTCCCAATGATAGAGTGAAATACACAATTTGTTAGGCATCTCTCCCAAGAGCTGAAGCTACAGCTGCATTGTAGCTGAAGTTGTATTTAATGAATAGATCAAAACTAGTGTGGAATGTAATCATCATTTCACGGGTATAATTGTCATAGGTCCATAAAATGAAAGTACAGTTATGAGTGCCTCTCCTACTCCAACCCTGTGCCCTGTCCCCCCTTTCTGTCCCTGGGCTGACCTGTGGCCCTCGCTGGAGCCCTGCTGAGGCAGGCCTTGTAATCCACTGATGTTGCTTCATTTGGTTTTCAATGAGACCTTTGATTTTCAGACCCAGGATGCCTCTAAAGATCTGAGCATGTCTCTTTGAGAAAAAAAAAAAAAAAAAAAGGAAACTGTCAGTTTCATTAGCATATGCTAAAGCTTAAAATACAACCCTAAGTCCTTTCAAAGTCACATTTAGGTCAGCTGTGAAACTACATTAGCAGCTTCTTGGGAAAACTACTTAAGGCCACTGGCTAATAACAGTTTGCTGTATTTATTAGCCATCAACAGAAGTGCAGAATGTGTTGTTTTATTTAATTGAGAGCAACACTTTGCCTAATGGATAGAGCTAAAAATGCCATGGATGTTTTGTTTCATTTCATTCTTCGTATTCATCATGTATGAAAAGCTATGTAGGAAAACTATATTAAAAGGGCACTAGACTTTCTGAAGACATTATTTTTACTTTATGTGTATACAGCAACAGAGAGCACTGGAGCTTTAGAGAAATGAATTAATTACAGGCACTATAACATAAAGCAGCTGATTTATGATGACTGTGTAAGCAGTGCTTATCCAAGTAATCTGCCTTTTACATTTTATAAACCTGTCAGGCCGTTGCTGTCTATCAAACGTTTATTTCTTAACAAGGCACATTTATATGAGGCCCCCATTTGCTGTAAATTCCGTATTCAATGCCAATGGTTTAGAAGTAACTAAGCCTTATTTATTGCTGAATCTACTCATTTTTAAAGACAGTCTGTCTTCACAAGTGTTGTTACAATTGCTTTTTGAACTGCGTGGTCCAGCCATTATGCTCTGTTGCTATTGTCTGACCCGTACCATAAAACCATTAAACTTTTTAAGTAGCTGTAACATGCCGGTAATAAATCTGTTTAGGCCTCCGGTTGATGGTAGCTTGTAAGGTATTATGGAGCCACTGTCCCTCTTGTGATTGATCACTGTATCTGAACCATATAGTACACATTAAATGGTAACAGTAGAGAGATAAGACTCAGGGAGGTCAGTAAAGCCATAGCACTGGAGGATAGGAGAGGTCACCATGAAGAGCGAGGTGACACACAGGGAACAGAGAAGAAGAACAAAGACACAGAAAGTGGAAGCTGAATGTGGCTGTGTGTTTTGCAGTAGCAAAATAAAAGATATTACATCAACTCCAGCCGAGGCCCAAAGGGTTAATGGATAAGACTACCCAGCAGGGGTCAAGGGTCAGGGGGGCACTCTGCATCAGGGCTAATTGGTCACTCCGACCTGGAATTACACTGAGTCTCTATGGAGAAATACATACACATGTATGGAGCTGCTGTGACAGGAGTCTTCAATCACCTCCAGGGATCAAGGGGTCCTCTGTTGTGCACTGCCCAGTCATGGAGATCAGTCAGGCCTCCATAGAAACAATCAGCAGCCTTCGACCTGCATCGCCCACCTACAGGGAAATCAGGAGGCATTAGGCTTGAGAAAACTTGGGTGCCTTTTCTTTTGACAATTTCATTTTAATTAATTTTAATTTACTTTTTTACTTTTAGTTTTCCATTGTCATTACATTGGAAAAAATGTAGCTGATTTATTTCATTTTTTTGTCAATGTATGTAAACAAAAATTCATTTTCAATAACTCCATATTTTAATGGTTTAAAATGAATCTTGCTTTTTGTAATTGTGTCCACATTGTGTCCAAATTGACTTTTTGCTCCAGGTCTTTAAAGACCCTGACAGACTGATGTTGTCATGCGGATGCTGTCAGGTTGATGCTGGACATGTTAATGATTTATGGTGAGTAGTGGGATACCTAGAATGGGACACTGGTTAATGTTCAGCTGTGTCCAGGCCTCTGGGGAGCTGCCCATAGCACTGCCACAGAAGAGCAGAGGACGAGTGACTGGTGTCCTCCGGCTAAACCTGTTACACTCAGCAGGGAGCGGCCTCAGCTCAATGTTCAAACGCCGGTGAAAAGGAATAGGTTATATTTTTTAATGGCTGCTAAAATAAGAGCAAACTCTTATCATTTGAGGCAAAAACAATCAAATACATACCATATAAACACTAGGGCTTGTCAAAAGTACTGATATCCAACTACTAATCAGTACTAAAACTAAATGTTTTAGAATGGCCTTGATCTGTATCAGAACTAGTGTAAGACTAAATGCTAATATTAAAGAGTCTATTGTCTAAAAAAGTTTTGTTTTTATTATGATTGAAATTGGCACTGAGCATTGAGCTGTTTTCCTTAGTATAAAAATATTGTTTGAAATTATAGTACAGTAGCAAGGATTATGAACTTATTTTATGAATTTTTTTTATTTTGGCCCCTAAACATTATGTTATGTTATGTAAACCAATCTAAAACTTAAATGAAAAAAACCTAGCCACTTAAATGGTTTAATTTCTCCTTGTGTAATGTATTTGGTCCGTAAATTACTTGTATACAAAAGAGCTGGGATACAAGGAATAATAAAGGAAGATCAGGTGATGGATAGTTATCTTCCACTGTAATTAAGCTGTAAATCCATCACAGCAAATCCTATGAAGACAATGACCACAGAGCCTTTTACTTGTTGCTCCACCTTGTCATTGGTCTAACAATAAAACAGCCATTTGAATGGCACAAAAACTACACTAAACAGTACTTAAGATGTTGGTCACTAGGTTTAGATGATCATTTAAGTCTGTCCCAATTCGCTACCACTAAAGTAATACTAATACTGGGTGTCAAGTCAAAAAAGCCCAGCCCCTCTGCCCATAGTCTTCACCTCTCCTCTCCGTCTCCTCTTATCTTATTCCTAGTCTGGCCAGTAGGTGGCATTAAAAATACAGTTTAAGCCGGTAGTGTCTGCGACACTCATTTCATTAGGCCCAGGTGCGCAGGCACAAACCAAACCCAGGAATGCAAAGGGGAAACACAGAGACTCTACCGGTGAGGAAATTTACCTGCAAAATTAGTTTTAAATATAGTTAAGACCCTAAGGACACAATAGTGTAATGATAATCTGTTCAAGTGAACATTCTGTTTAATTTAAGTATAAATAATAGCATAATGAGAAGTCTTAGTTGGATTGTAAATGCAATTGGCTGATTTATTTTATGGAATGTCCAAATTTAAGTTAACAGTAAATTGATAAATTCAGGAAATAGTAATTTAATTTAAGTTCTGAAAATGTTAAAAAACGAAATGAATAATTTAATCAAATTGGCAATTAAATTAAAGGAGCACTAATCTGAAAAGTATATTATTTGGCAATTAAAAGCTATTCGTTAATTCGTTAAAAAAAAAGTAATAAAATATTAAATTTGGTTCATATATAGTCATTTAAAATTGTAGAAAAAATAAGTTATATTGAAGGGTAAAATATTTGTTAAAATATTAAATAATAAAAAAAAAACCTAATTAAGTTAATATGTAAAATGCATATTAATAAATATTATAATAAAAATATAATAATTAAAATGCAAATAGATTAAAATACTAATGTAAATGTAAATGTAATTTCATTATTCCACATATTTGTTTACTTTAAAGGTTTTCGACCTGCTACTGATACCATTACTACTGCTACCGCTACTACTGAAGAAAAAGTTGAAAAGATTCAATAAAAGTCTTGAAGCTGAGTTGAGCCTTGTGTCTGTTTCCGGGTTTTTCAAGTTGGACCTGCATTCCTTAATTAAAGACTTGACACTGGGACTATTAGGGAAAAAAGGCAATATCATAAGATAGCATATGAACAATATGTGTAGTGCTAGGCTGTAACGTACATGGCAACATCTCCATCACTGTACATGAGCAATTTCCACCTTTCTATTTTTGGTTGAGAAACCACAAAAATCTTCCCTCATCAGTCAGACCAGTCAGGTTGAAAGTTTACAAGCCATAGCAAATTGTTCAACACTGATCTCTGCTGGATAATAACAGTACTACAACAACGGCTATTTTTACCCACAAATTTGTCTACCAGGCAAGCGAGATGGAGACATTTAATTTTTCCTTTCCATCGTTGTATTGGTGTTTAGTCAGTCTGATTTATATTTACATGCGTATTTCAGATAACTATCACGTCTTCCATTATATAACGCCATATTTTAAAGCCAGTGCTTGAAAGACCAAACTCAGGGCGCTCGTGCTTTCCTGTGCCAGTGTCACGGCTGACGTCATCCAGTGATTACTGTTATCAAGATGGCGCTGCGACCAGGACCTGGGGGAGGTAGCAGGTATTTTGGTCATTTAAAGCCGTTGTTCTCCAATTTGTCATCTGTTTGTGCATTTCACAAGTTTGATAAAGTATTTGCCGTCAGCTTGATTTCCGGAGACCCTTACTATGGCGATACAAGTTATCTGAAGTCGAAGGAGGTTTCTGTGATGAGATGGCTGGTTGTCAGATGTCCAAGCTAGCGTTAGGTTGGAAGCTAGCAAGCAGCTTTTCTGTCTACATTTCAGCAACGATCGCCGCTTAATTCACGGACATTATTGTGGTTTAAACATATTTGTACTTTAATCGTGAAATTAATCTGCTACCTTGAACTGCACAATAAATAACTAGCAACTATGCGCGGGCCTGAAAACAGCTGATTGTCTTCTTTTCATGGGTGTTATGACAAGCATTTGCATTATGATTTATTTCGTAGCACCTGTTTCTGTATGAAATGTGCTTTTCACAGACAATCTGAAACTTTAGAGAAATGTACAGCCATCACAGAGTTAGACTGTGCAGTAGATGAACAGAGACCTCATAATTCATTCATGACAGATTTTGGGCCCTGTAAATAATGAATGTATTCTTGTTACTGGTGCCTTGACTTGCTGAAGACACTGATCCAGCAGGTGAAACCTAAACTAGATACAGATCCCAATACTAGTGTGGAAACTGGCCAGTGAGAAAAGCAAAGGGAAAACATTTCTTTAATTTTCTTATGACAACACTGTGTCAGACATACAGATTGCATATTATTAGATTAGGTTCTGTGTTCCCCTAGGCCTAGAGTGTCACATGCTAAACATTTGAAGTAAGCTGTATCTTGTGGGAATCTGTGTTTTAAGCTTGTTAATTTTTTTTTGTCAGATATGTTAATTGTGATTAAATCCAGAAATTCACCAAAGATTTTATCTTTTGATTTTATTTTTTGAAGTTGCATGATTAGGGGTCCCTAAGAAGGCCTTGACACTGGCAGTCAAGCTTTCTCAGCTCCTGTTGCTGCTTATCTGTTACTCTGTTCGTCATCCTGTGATTTGCCACAGAGTTATGGCCAGTATTGTGCAAGATAAAAGCTTTGAAAGCTCCCAGTCTCATGTCAGATTTGAAAACCCTTCAGTCATGATCGTGATTCAGAAGCGATAGAACTAAATTTTCTTTATTTAAACAGTATTTGTGATAGACTTGGGTTACAACTCCTGCAGAATAATTTGTCCATGCAGCAGAAACCCAGCCTAAAGGGTTTCAGTTCTATTGCATTACATTTCCTTGCAAATAGCCACAGGCCTGAGTGGGCAAGCCCCAGTCAGCCACAAACCTGTCCAAGTTTTCACACCCTGATTTCTTAAAGGCTTGTTTCTCAGCATAGCAGGGGCCTTTTCAAAATCCCCTTTGGAAATATCAGAATGCATTATGATGTTTACTGAACTGAATATAGTGATAACAAATATGTCAAGTCAATAAAAAAATCGGTTTTATTTTTTAAACTAGATGTTATTAAAGTCAATGCTTGTTTTTATTTTACTTGGATGATTCATGACTAATCTGTTTTTCCACAATTTCCATAATTTCATTCTTACTGCCTTTTTTTCTCCTCAGTTTTGCATTTCCAGTTGGAGGGGGTTTAGGTCCACCACAGGGTGAGTCATTCTTTCTTCTAATGCTCTTTAATATTTCACTTCCATGTAGAGTCCAAACCCATCAAAACAGACAAAAATAGTTGTTATATTGTCCCAGCCTGTTTGACTGCAGAATTAATTATCTATATTTAGCACACTTTGACCTAAATGTTGACTTCTTAACACCATATCTGCTGTTCTTGCAGGTATGGTGCCCATGCAACAACAGCAGCAGCCCCAACAACAGGGCTTCCCTATGGTTCAGGTCATGCAGCCCAACATGCAAGGAATGATGGGACTGAATTTTGGAGGGCAGATGCCTCCAGGTACCATGCAAATGCAGGTGGGTGTTTGTTAATTAATTCATTCAAATCCTGCATTGTTTAAGCTATAAATGATAAAATATGATAGGCTAACTACAAACCATGTGCATTATGTGCTCATTCAACAAACAGGGTGGGATGGCCATTGGGATGCAGGCGCCTGGAATGCAGTTCATGGGTCAGCCTCAGTTCATGGGCATGCGACCACCAGGGCCACAGTATACCGCAGATATTCAAAAACAAATGGCTGAGGAACACCAGTAAGACACTGACACTATTGTTGTAGTGTAATTTAATAGCAGACTTCATAAATTAATTTTTTATTTCTTTTCCCAGAAAACGTCTTGAACAGCAGCAAAAGATGTTGGAAGAGGACAGAAAACGACGACAGTTTGAGGAACAGAAACAGAAGCTAAGGCTGTTGAGTAGTGTTAAACCCAAGGTTAGAGTCTCTCAAAATCCACTTTATCTTATCTAATGTCTTTCTCCAAATGTTCAGTTATAGTTACAGTGTTATTTTAGTCTCAGACAGGAGAGAAGAGCCGTGATGATGCCTTGGAGGCAATTAAAGGCAACCTGGATGGCTTCAGCCGAGATGCTAAAATGCATCCTACACCATCTGCACAAAGCAAGAAACCAGGTATCTTTACATTATTTGCTCATGTTCACTTTCCTACAGCACTTTCGTATAATATGTAAGTATAGTAAGCAGACTCGATAGCATTTGCAAATTTCTGTTGTTGTTTATTATGTTGAAAGTCACATGGACTTGATCAAAAATATTAGTATCTGACAATAATTTCAACCTTGTCTTACAAGAATATACAATATTCCCATATTTGTTTTCCATAGTGTGTGCTGTGCCATTATCACCACTTCTTAATTTTGCAGACTCATCGTCATCACATCCATCTGTCTCCACTCACTCCCTCTCCTCAGCTCTGTCAGAAGAGAAGGACGAGTTTAGTGACTTTCAGGGTCCTGTAGAGACGCCTGCCTCCTTCCCCTGCTTTTCCACGTCCTCCACCTCTGATTTCACCCCTCAGGCCCTTGCGCAGCCTTCACCCCTTAATTCTAGGACAGCATTTTCTGATGACGATGATGAATTTAGTGACTTTGTCCAAGGACCTGCCTCCTTAAACCCTAACCTGTCCTCCCAAGTGCCACCTCCAACCCTCTCCTTAAGGACAGGTGTGTCCTCTTCCTCCCTTTCATCCCCAAACTCTGTTTCAATTCACTCTGCTGTCAGCACCAGCCCCCAAGCTACATTCCAAGGTAACTTTTCTTCCTTAACCCCTCCCCCCTCACAACCACCTAATTACTCAACAAAGATATTTTTAGATGGATTATTATTGTTAGACTACATCTGCTTTTATTGCAGATGCTCAGTTTCTTATTTGCATCTTGATGGGACAATTATACCAATTGCATTGTACAAAAATGTCCATATCTTATGCACATTGTTAAGCGTATTGTTAAGAAGTTTATTCCTCATTCATCTCTTTAGGCCCATCCCTGGAGCAGAAGCTATTCACATCCTGTGATCTCACAGGCGATAAGATGGCCCATGTTAGTTTTAAGTCAAAGCAGAGTTTGGCCGAAATGGGTCCAAAGAATAAGATTTCAGCCCAGTTTCAATCAAGCACCAAAGCAAGGAACTGGGCTGCAGCCAATGAGGACTTGAGTTCCATCTTCAGCACAGAAAGTCCTCCTGAAGTCCCCCTGTCAGCACCAGCTGCTGACTCATCCTTTCAAACCGGTAGAGAAAGTGGTGAGAGACGTGCCTGTTCTATTAGACAAGCTGCTCCTTCTCTGTTGCTATACTCCCACCATTAATGGCTGTATCCTGTTTTCTTCCTATCAAAGTCTCTTAATATCAAAGCTTGCCCTGCACTAACGTTTTGATGGTAAAAGGATGTCATTTCTATGGCTGCTCCCTCTCCTTCTTTGGTCAGGTCTCTTACAGCAGTGATATTGTCTGTCAAATGAAACCGTTTTCTAGAACTGCCTTTTCTGTATAATAACTGCTTTTGTTTCATGTACATGTACAATGTATGCTTTAACTGTTGGGCACATGGCAATGGATCCATTTGATTCACAATTCATCCAAACTTGATTCTGCTTGGCATTCTGCAACACTTCAACAGTTCTTTACTTTCTGTGTCTGACTTTACACTGTGAACATGATTGTCTTTGATTTATCTGCTCAAAACAGAAAAGAACATTGGAGATATTCAATCAGTACTGCATTAAGAAAGTAACGCTGGACAGCTATGCCAAATATCTTGATAAATCTTTATTTTTATATGTGACACAACAGGTGTTGGCGTGTTTCAACCACAAGAACAAATCCCATCAATATTGCCTGCCTGGGTTTATAACGACAGTCTTGTGCCAGGTAAACATTTTGAATACTGAGTATATTGAATTAAATGAGCCTATGAAAGTGATTTTGCCTGTATCCATATGTGTCTTTGTTTTATTTTCTCAGAAATGTTCAAAAAGGTTATTGAATTCACCATGACTCCAGCTGGGATAGATACAGCCAAGCTCTATCCCATTCTAATGTCGTCAGGACTTCCTCGGGAAGCACTGGGGCAGATCTGGGCATCGGCCAACCGCACAACACCGGGAATGTTGACCAAAGAGGAGCTCTATACTGTACTTGCTCTCATAGCTGTTGCACAGGTAAACAAGAATCTGTCACCATTCCTGCATTCTGTTCTACAAAACAATAACATAATTGGTACATAGTCACATAATTGGTTTAGTTTGACACAGTTAGATTTTGTGTTACCACCTCTGGATTGTAGACACATTCAGGCAGCTCTTGATACACACCGTCAGTGTGAGAAGTATAATATGAAGAATAATATAATAAGGTACTGTTTGTCATTTGAGTAGTCACCTAGAGGCTTAAACCAAAAAGAAATGTATCCTGGTATGATGAGAGACTCCTGACATTTATACAGAAGAGGGTCTTGAATGTTGTTTTTATACTTTAGGTATATTTTTAGGATGCCATTAAATTCAGTCCTGTAAAGTGGTTCTAGTTACCATTATAATTAAACATGTTCCTGTTTGCTTTATATTCTTTTTAACAGAGTGGCCTCCCAGCAATGAATGTGGAAATCCTAAATCAGTTTCCGTCTCCACCTGTTCCTAACCTGCCTGCTCTAGCAATGGCCTTGGCTCCAGTCCTCCCACAGCAGCCGCTGATGAGCCAGCCTCCAGTGTCTATGGCCATGCCCACACCTACCCCATCTGTCATGCCCATGGCCCCCGCAACACCCGCCCAAGCCCCCACAAACACTAATTTCATTGCCAGTTTTCCACCCGCTCAGGTAACTCCTCGATCATTTCATTTTGTCAGTTTATTGATGCCATCTTCTTAAATATTGTGAACAATCTTCCAGGTGACAAAAACGGATGATGATGATTTTCAAGATTTCCAAGAGGCACCCAAACCAGGGACAGCAGACTCATCTTTCACCGATTTCCAGGGGGAGTCTAGTGGCAGCTTTGCCCCTATCCCACCACAACCACAAAATAGGTGGGTACAGGCTGCTTCACTTAATATAATTGGTTTTGCATAAGATACAATATTATTTTATAATTTCTTATCTGTTTTCTTATTATAGCAAACCATTTTTGACATCTTAGTGGTTATTTTCTGTTAAGTTAGTTTGCTGTATTGCCTTTTTAACAGAAATTTCATAATAAAACAAATTCTGTTACAGCCTGAATAATAATAGGTCTGAGTCATCATTTTTTGTTTACTGTATAACAATATTCACCTAATGTAGGTTTAACCATATTGATTATTTTAGTTTCCGTGTATCTTGCATCTTTTATAATATTTAATCATATTTCTAGATCCAATATTTAAATCAGTATCAGTTACATGGTAACATGGTTAGCTCACAGTTAGCTTTTAGCTCTGTCATGTGAGGTTTTTATTTAACAGATTACCTTTCTTTGGTACCTGGTACAATGTATCTCCTGTTAAGGTTAATGTAAATTGTGCACTGCCCCTGTCTCATGAAATAAATAAACTAAACTAAACTCATACAAAGTGAATTGGAGGCGAGTCAATGGACCAGGAAGCGCACCCGTCCTCGCTTCCTATTTGGAACGCCGCGACTAGCGCATTAGCCTTGTCCTTTTATATATACAATCTACGCTTATAACGCATGGCATTATTTTCTTCTTGCAGTATGCCGGCCATACTGACTCCTGTGTCTGGCTCTAGCTCTGCCTCCTCCTCTGATAAATATGCCGTCTTCAAGCAGCTGTCTTTGGACCAGCCTGCAGAGCCTACACCTCCCTCTTCAGGTACCCATGGCAACTGTGGTCTGTATGTTCTCAAACTTTTAACACAGTGATGGGGTTAGATTTGCCTGTTGTAGATGATATTGTGTTAAAACATTTTGCGTCCATGCCTGTTTTAATATTATGTTTTATTTTGTATCCAGACAGTGGAGACAAATACAGTGTGTTCCGACAGCTGGAGCAAACTGCTGACAAGAAACCAGTTGGTAAGCAGCTTGTACACCATGACTCTAAGCACTTAAATCATATGAGGCTTACTTTAAAGAAGACATGTTATGCTTTTTGGGTGTTAGTTTTAGTAATTATTATTAGGTGTTTTTATTGTTGAAAAAAATGCCTGTGAAGCTCTTTTGAACCCTGCATGTATGATGAAGTCTGAATTTTTAAATTGTTGCAGATAAGTACGGAGCACTCATGCAGACAACTTTGGAGGGGGGTCATTATGCAGGATTTATGCTTTGTAAAATATGCTGAATTGGATATCACACATGTGTAGATTGTGAATAGTGTTATGTCTGCAGTGTTCATATCAGTGTTTTCCCCATACCTATTTCATTAGAGCAGTTTCCAATGAAGACGGCTTTCACAGCTCCAGTAAGTCGTGTTTGCAGTGACCTTTGCTTTGACATTGTCAAGCTCATCTCCTTAATGAGCCCATTAGTTGTTTCTTCTGTCAGCACTGTGAACAGATTTTCTATTTCAATACATGAATATCTTATATCAGTTGGCACATGCTGCCCAGTGTATGAATTAAAGAATAGAAACAAAACCTGATCACTTCCTACTAAATGGACCTTTGTTGTGTGATAATCTGCATTTATTTCATTACAGGGAATTACATTGTTGAGAACTTTGCATGTGTTTTTACAGCTTTTTGAGCACATATTTCAGCGTTAGTTCCTACATTCAAGCAAAATTCAAGCAACTTTTCTGTTAATCAAAAGAAACAAAACCATGTAAAATATTGTCTTCTGCCATTTATTTTATCAACATTTTATAGTGAAATTGCATCATACATAAGGTTTATGGCAATCATTACCCACATTTTGTGTTTGAAATTACAAAACTGCCCTTTTTAAGATACATAAAGATTGCTTCCTATGCACTGCGGTACTAGAGGTATTATAAATATGCTCATGTTTTGTGATTTACTGATGTTTTTCTTTTTACAGGGGAAGGATTTGCAGATTTCAAGTCTGTCAGTGCTGATGATGGCTTCACAGACTTTAAAACCGCGGACAGCATCTCTCCACTAGACCCCTCCGAACAAGCCAAGATCTTTCAGCCTTCTTTCCCCTCTACGTTTCCTACTTCTCAGTCTCTACAGCAGCTCCCACAGCAGCAGCCTGCTGTTACTCTCTCTCAGTCCAAAAACCCACTCAACATGGCCGACCTGGACCTGTTCTCTTCTATAGCTTCTTCTGCACCTGGCTCCTCAGAGGCCAAACCAAGCATATTCCCCCCTGTGTCTGTACCTCCCTCTTTAGTGCTCCTCCCAGGTGGGTCTAAGCCCCCATCTGGAGGAGCGGATGACTTTGGTGACTTTGCTCTGTTTGGTTCTTCTTCTGAGGCTGCCCCGAGTGCAGCAGCAGGAGGCAGCAGCTCAACAGTACCCCAAGATGACTTTGCAGACTTCATGGCATTTGGTAACTCTAGTAAAGAATCTAAAGACAATAGTGCAGGGACTCAGGGAGAGACCCCTAGGTCTCAGCAAGGCTCCGACAAATATGACGTGTTCAAACAGTTGTCTCTAGAGGGTGGTCTGACCTACGACGATTCAAAAGAGAGTGGTGGGGGCTCTTTCTCTTCTCTTAAGAGTGACAATGATGACTTTGCAGACTTTCAAGCTTCTAAGTTCTGCACTGCCCTCGGCGCCTCAGAAAAGACCCTGGTGGACAAAGTGGCTGCATTCAAACACACCAAGGAGGACTGTGCCTCTGTTAAATCCCTGGACCTCCCGTCCATTGGGGGCAGCAGCGTGGGAAAGGACGACTCTGAGGACGCGCTGTCGGTGCAGCTGGACCTGAAACATGATGTGGGTGGAGACTTGAAGCACGTGATGTCGGACAGCTCCTTGGACCTGCCAGGACTCTCCTCCCACCAGCCGCCCGCTACAGGTGAGGAGCTAGTGCGCTTGCTCTGGTGAGGCACTCTTTGGTCATGCTGACACATTCAAAGACTTGGTGTCTATTAGTTTGGGAGGTAATGGTAAATGTTAAGATAAAAAGCCCAGGACAGTTTTGACACTTAAAACATATCAGTTTTCAGATACATGACCATACAATTCATTCTATCATTCATCATATTTATTTTTGTATTTATTTTTGTATTTATTTATTTATTTATTTAATTATTTAACTGTTTATTTAGATATACCGTATTTTCCGGACTATTGAGCGCACCTGAATATAAGCCGCATCAACTAAATTTTCAAAGAATTTTATTTTTGTACATATATAGGCCGCACCTGTCTATAAGCCGCAGGTGTCCACGTCCTCAAGAAGTTTTCAAGTTCCGAGCATCTGCTTGTATTGCCTCTGAAAGCTTTTGTCGTCTTTTTGCATTGAGTCAGTTCATCACGCGCGAGAGTCGCTCTGGCGCTCTACTGCGCATGTCTCGAGCAGAAAGAGCCGCTGTCCTGTCTGGGATCATGTCAGTGTCTTGTAGGATTTCAGCAGGATTTCAGGCTCTCCGGGGGTCGGGGTTAGTTGTATCGATCATGTATGAGTGGATGTCCCGCTACTGAAGTTTGAGACGTTTCGTCTCGTCATTTACGCCTCACCTGCATTTAACACATACGGGTCATTAAGACGTATCCCACTCACTAATGTTCATTTAGCAGCAGAACTTATTTTATCACGCAGCGATAAACTGTTTTAGTGCTGACAACAGCGCTAGCGAGTGTTCTAACTAACCCTAACCCATGTTCACCGCACAGACAGCGGCGCTTTCTACACTCAAGCTGCGCGCGCATCCGCTGTGTTCATAGACGAATAATCCGTCCATATATATAGCATCGTTGTATAAGCCGCAGGGTTCAAAGTGTGAGAAAAAAGTAGCGGCTTATAGTCCGGAAAATACGGTAGTCATTAATTCACTTTAACCTTCCTTATTTGAATTGTAATTATATCTTGTAATTACATCCTGCTCTATGTATTTGTTGAATGTATGGATGTGTGGCAGCCATAGGTCCTAGTGGAGGTTGATGCTGTTGTCTATAGTGAGGATAAGCGTGTTGTCTCGGAGTCCCCTCAGTGTACTTTGTGCGTCCTCTGACAGTGCAGTGTGCTCATTATTAACCGGTCAACTGGTGCTGACAGGGGCAGGGCTGAATGCCAATGAACAAAGGCGACCTTATTGGCATTCAAATGACAAATCTGGTAGAAAAGGTTGTTGTTTACTGAAAGAAGTGTAGAAATCTGTTTACAGATGCTTTGTTGCGTGCACACAAACAACAGTTTGGATGCCCTTGATCTGTTTTGAAGTAGAGAAAGCAGTATTTTGATTAGCTATGTCTAATAACAGTATTAGTTTTCCAGTATTTCAGGTATTTTACTTGACTCATTGTACCTTGTGATTTTCCTCTAAATGTATGTCTGTTCAGTCTTCTTTCTAAATTTAGTTTATTGCATTAATTGCAGTGTTTTAGAGGTGCCCACTCTAAGTCCCTCTCTTGTGCTCGTCAGTGCTCCCTTCTCGCCAGTCGGTCAATTATTCATGACACCTCTCATTTTTCATGGCTCATGTTTCACCAGAAACATTTAGGACATATTGGGGCTCAAGGCTGCACGTCCCTGCACATTCTTTTGATTTCATATTTCATTCAAAGAACAGATCAAGTGTATGACAAAGGACTTGATCATGTAACTGTTCACCATCCCACTACCTGCATGCAGAGTAGGCTTTAGCATTATTCATTTTATGCAAATGTTTGTAACTTTAAACAACACAAATTGATCAGAGAAAACACAAAAGCTCAATGCCTTATTTCTGTGCTCGTACAATGTAATACAATGGCTTTGTTTAGCAAATTATTTGAACAGAACTTAACAGAGTTAAGACTAGAGCGTGTGTTTAAATTATAGTTTCATCAGCTGCAGCAAACAGTAGGGCCACACCCCTTTTATAGTGGAGCATTTGAAGTGAAACATCTATCACCCCACATAAGGTTAATCTTTGGCAGTATTACTTGCTGTGATACAATATAACAGCATGGATTTACCACTTGTTGCAACTGTCCATTTAGTACACATAGCTCAAGTCTGTATCGCCCTTCCTGCCTTGCTTTTTGCTGCAGTATGCCTGCCTTTACAATTTGTGAAATTGACAAGAACATATTACAAGCTTATGCATAAAAGTATCGCAAGTTTTTATTCAGAGAGAAATGTATAAAGATGAAATAGTATTTTTATTACAGGAATATACACTTTTATTGTGGAATGAATAAGATTTCTTGACACATGTGATATGTCACATATTATAAAGTTAGGATCTACATGTCTAATCTACTCTATCTCAAACAACTTTGTCTTTGCTTTCATCTGTGCATTTGGGACTGCTAACAATCAATCTCTGTAGCAATAGACCACTATTTCATGTAATGTTTTTCTTTACCTTTTGAATCATGGATGTAAAAATAGCCTCTGGCATTTGGTGAAGGGTTGCTCTTTTGTTTCCTGTAACCCTTTGAGTGCCTGAAAAACATGAAATTCAGTCAAAGCACAGAAAGTAAGTAATCATTCCTCAGAAAACACATGTGTCTCTAGCTTTATACTGTCACTAATTTATGATTCGACAGGCGCTCAAAGGGTTAACAAACTCTACCTTGAGCTGCACAATGTGGCTTTCAAATGTTCAGTTCTTTCTTTAAATCAAAATTGAGACTAAGTCTGTCTTCTTCCCAGAATAACTGACTTGCTGTGAATGTGCCTTCTCATTCTGATTTCTGCTTCTAATTTCCAAAATCAATTGTGATTTGCTTTTACAGTTTGTTTTCTTACTTTTATCAGACTCTGCATGCCCTTGTACTCTAAATGACTAAAGCCTACCTTCTCAAGTGTTAGTTTGACAAACCTCTTGTATTGATAGAGCTCTTTTACTACTTTGTGACGCTTTTCTCTCTAACTCTCATGTTGTTGTAATAAATATTACTGTTGGAATTGCTGCAACATGTACCGCCTTATTTTGTCCTTTTTTAAAAACTTAGTTGTGTAATTGTTTAGGAACACAATGGGGGGACAGAAGTAGGTCCTTGTCAATTTCACAAATTCCTCTTGAATCGAGCTAGCAGGATGGCGTGTGTGTATATGTGTGCATATGTGTGCTACTGCTAAAGTACTTTTGAGACGATGACAAAATTGTTCACTTCACTCTAGTGCATTAGTAGTATATCATTAGTACAATTCAGGTTTGAAATATTCCCATTGAAGACATTATTATATATTATTTACTACCACTCGACTCTAGGCTTAAAGGGCCCGTATTCTGCTGTTTTCTGATCTATGTTATTATGTTCTTTCCTTGTTACAAACATACCTGGAGTTGTGTTTTGTTTCATTCACACATGTTTAACACACAAACCCTGCATATTTTGACTGAGTTCTTCTCTCAAACAGAAAGCACTCTGTTCCACCTTGTGATGTCATATGGTAATACAGTAAGTGCTCTACTCCATACACCATCACTAGAATCATTTGGGTAACTTCAGCCTTGGAATTGGCAATCTCTACTTGACAAAAGGTAAAAGGTAGCTGTTAACTTGAAAAATACCACTAAATGACACAATGTGGAACAGAGCATTTTTGAGCTTTGGAGATGTAGACAAACTAATAATAATGGGTAACTCAAACATGTGTGAATGAAATAAAACACAACTCTGGGTATGTTTTTCATGAGATAACATAATATGGCTATAACATGGCTAAAAGCTCACAAGAGTCAATTTAGCATAATATTAGACTTTTAAGGATGCACATTCTGTACCTTTTCTCAGTTCATTGATTTTTATTTTACAGTAATTACAGTATCAGTTACACTCAAAGACAATGGATTAACAGATTAGTCATGAAGCCCTTACTGTACAAATAATTTCAGTGCTAATGATTAACAAGCTGATATTGATAACTTAATGCAACTTCAGCGGCTTCAGTATTGGCTAAGCGCCACACCTGTCAAAAGAAAGACATTAATACCAGTTTTATGAACGACTGTCCCTCTGTCATACAAAACCATCACTGACACTTTGAGGCTGAAATTCTTAACTCGATTTGTTGCCACTGGACCCATATAAATCATATGAAGATAATGACAGAAACCTCACTACTTCACATTAGTTAATTAATCTTCTACATATCTGCACTTCTCTAGGAACCACTTGTTGCATATCTATGTTGTCATTACAGAAGGAGATGACATGAAATTCGACCACTTCCAGACCTCTGCACTCAGCACCTTGGCTAACTACGACTGGTCTGAAGAATGCGTCTCCACTGACAGGAAGCCACAAGCTCTGGATACACTGTCTCTTCCGTCTTCTGACCCCACACGCCGAAAAGAGTTGAGTTTTGGTAGCTCTGAAAACATCTCTAGCAACTTTCTAGGAAAGTCTACCACCTCTTTTCCTCCTGAGGACAACTCTTCAGACAAGTTTGCAGCCTTCACAGATTTTGGTATTGGGGACCATGCTGGTGCAGATGAGGAGGATGATTTTGGGGACTTTGCCAGCACTGTGTCTGAGAAGTCTGATTCTCCAGCTGCTGCCACAGAGACGGGCTCAGACAGCACCCAGAGTGAGGCCCTGGATGAGTTTGGAGCTTTTCAAGGAGATAAACCCAAGTTTGGGAAGTCAGACTTTCTCAAAGCAAGCACCCAAACTAAAGTCAAGTCCAGTGAGGAGATGATCATAAATGAGCTGGCAACGTTTGACCTTTCAGTTCAAGGTGAGTGTTTGTGATTTTTTTTTTTGTGAGATTATATTTTGGTGATGTTCATTTGCGTTGTTATTTTTTTGTGATTAGTAGTTTATTGTTCTTTCATTCAATAATTTGTCAGAATTTTTATTATTTTATTTACATTATCAATCAGGCATATGACCACCTCATAGGTTTTATGGTGATAACAATAAATTGTCCTCTTCTTGATGGCAAAAAATTGACAAATGCATCCCAACCGCCTTCCACAAAAAAAAAAAAGAATGTTCAAGCTGATTGCTGCAAAATACATATTGCTCTGAACCAGCCTCAGATATGGTTCATCAGCACTGCACTAACGCAGTCAGACAGTAGATGGCACTGTTGAGATCACTGTGTAGTTCATGTACTATGTAATGGTAAACTTCAACCTATTAATTTTTGCAAACAGTTACAAGTTAATTTTCTTTTTAGGTGTCTTTCTTTGGGTTTATATTTTCTGGAAAACAATCAGTAGTTGGAACAGGATGCTATTATGTCTCACTTTGGAGGACTGTAAAAATGCATTACTTTTACAGGAAATCAGGAAATAGAATGGGCTCAGTGTCTTATAGTATCTTATTGCCAGCTTTTGCTTCTCTGACAGAATTTGTCAGTGAGCCCCCATGAATAATTTAAACCTACATTTTCAGCTTGTAGGTAATTATACTTAGTCACTAATTAAAGTATTTGCTCCTGCCTTAGTTGACTCTGTTAGATGGGATGTGTTAGAGTGGGACTGTAATGACTGCAAACAAATAAGCACATAGCTGGAAATACAGCCTAGCAATTTCCAAATTTAAATGTTGGCCAAAACCAAATCGTGTTCATAGAATAGTCCTGGTGCTTCCTAGGTTCACATAAGAGGAGTCACAGTTTAGGTGAGAAAGAAATTGGGCGTTCACCTCCATCTCCGGCTCCAGAGCAGCACTTCAGGGATCGATCCAACACCTTGAATGAGAAGCCTGCCCTACCTGTTATAAGGGACAAATACAAGGACCTGACCGGGGAGGTAGAGGTGAGACAAACCTGCACTATTTGTAGTTACTATTGTTATTTTGTTAGATTTTTTGGCCATTCTGATTAATACTTTGTTTCTCAGGAGAGTGAACGCTATGCATATGAGTGGCAGAGATGTCTAGAAAGTGCTTTGGAGGTTTGTACCAGAAAGTTGCATGGTTGGCTTTTTGATGAATTTAAACTGTTTTTGTCTTTTCGTTTTAAGTCTTGTTGTTATTGTTTACTTATAGGTAATCACCAAAGCTAACAACACACTCAACAGCATCAGCAGCTCATCTGTCTGCACTGAGGTGATTCAATCTGCTCAGGGCATGGAGTACCTGCTTGGTAAGAAATTGGTCATATCATATATTTAACAAAGTGTGGCATAGTATTATGAAAGAGCTTCAAATGAATAGCTAATATCCTAGTGTCAGACCTAGTCCTACTCTAATATTGACATTCCACCTTCAAACAGAAACGTTTGAGCTTTATTAATATTGACAAGCAACAAGTAAACAGTGATTTGTTTTGTCAGGTGTTGTGGAGGTGTATCGCGTCACTCGTCGTGTGGAGCTGGGCATCAAAGCCACGGCGGTGTGCTCAGAGAAACTACAGCAGCTGCTAAAAGACATCAGCCGAGTGTGGAATAACCTCTTAAGCTTCATGTCACTGGCCAAACTCACAGTGAGACAAACCAACACATATGAATCATAGCACCAAGAGATCAATGTAGAAACATAGAAGCAAATGTCAGTACATAGATATCTGGACAATGGTCTACTAAATACTTCATGAAATGTTAGTGAGTGTACGGTGGGTCCATTAGGTTCAAATCAATGGTGTATTGATTGAGTTAGGATGTTGCAGTATGTCATGGTGGTCTGATGCTGGGATCAAGCCGAATGACAAGGACAGTATAGATTTATTCATTCAGCTGTCTGTGGCTGTCTGTGGCTGTCTCTAAAGCAAACAGATGGGGACTCTGCGCTGCTGCAGAGGAGGCCAATATTGTTTCAGTGAACAGACTCGAAATCTCAGGGAGGCAAAATGCAAACACATGGTGTTGATGTAACAGGTGGATTTCCTTTTTCCATTTATGTTGCAATTTTAGTTAAAAATATGAGCGTAATCAATAAAATTAGTTTTATTGGAATCTTGGCTGTAATTTTGTTCATTTAACTTATCAGTTGTCTTTTTCCACAGCCTGATGAGACCTCTCTAGATTTTTCCTCTTGTATTTTGCGACCTGGCATCAAGAACGCCAAGGAGCTGGCCTGTGGAGTGTGCCTTTTAAATGTCGATGCTCGTAGTAAGGTACGGTATGATTTTTTTTTTATATATAAATCCATACATTTCATACATTTGCATCATGGATGATAATTTTATACATAGTGGATATTGTCTGAATATTTTGAAACATTTTACAGAACAAAGAGGACAGCACTATTGGACGCCTGTTTAAACGAGTATGAGACAGCAAACTGTCAACTAAATTTAATTTCAGTCATTCCCGCTGTGATCCTCTGGGGCCTATTTTCTTCCTGCCCACGCCCCGCAGACTCCAAAGTGACAGGATTCACTTCTGCTGCACTTCCCTAATGAACAGCAGTTGTCCTTCTGCACACACACCACCACAATCTGGACTCTAGACCAAAGTCAGTCTTCCTGAAAGTTTGAAGTCCAGTTAAAGTTTGTCAAACCAAGTGCATGTGAGTGAATAGTCACTTTGGTGCTGCACTTGAGAGGTTGGTTTCACAAGGTCAAAACATTAACAGTTTTGTCATGGGCGAGGGTCATCTCATTTCACCTCACGGTAGTTGCTGCTAACACTTATTTTCACTTAACACCCCTGATTATGGTCTCTGCTTTTCTGTCCCTTTGGTGATTGTGTTTGGCCTCTTAATTTATGTGTTTAGACCTCGCAGTTGAAAGGGCAGGTGGTGACATTGATAGGTTGTTCTGTTCTTGAAGATGGATAGGGCAGCGGAGAGAGAGGTATCTTGGTTTGGAGCAGATGTGGCTTAACCATTACTCATAAGCAGAGGGTGCAGCTGGCAATAAACGTGGTACACATTTCCACTCACCTTTCATTCTGTTTATAGAGGCAGCTCTGTCCCTGAGCCACTAGCACCAAGATTAATAACCCGTACTTTAATTACATTTTTGGCTGAGCTACGCTGGTAAAATGCAAGAAGTGGAGAATAGCATCCCTCAGAGCATTATGAAGCCCAGAAACAGCTCATGGTTACAGCAGGCACCACTGATTGTAGCATTGTCATTTATTGAAGGAACTGATTTGTTTTTCAACCTGAAGGTACTAAATGTGGGAAATGTTGATGTCTCATCCAGTTGCACACAGGTGTCAAGCCTAATGGCTTCTGTTTCAACAGAGCTATAAATCTTAATAATTCTGATAATTTACAGAGGAGCTCCAACTTTCAATTGTTTGTCTGTTTTGCTTAATTATACAGCTAAACACATCTGTACATCTGTATATCTGTGTTTTTTAGACATTTCCTAATGTTTAAGTATTCGCTGGATAGAATGCTCTGCTCCGACCAGTGCATTCTGTTGATACTGTTGTGTCCTAGTATGAATGTGGTGTGTGAGTGAGTACTTGATGGTGGTTGGAGGTTTTTTTTTTTTATATATACATCAGATTCTTTTGGTGATGGAATCTTGGCTTGTTGCATCATTTTGCCTTTAACCTTTTACTGCAATGCTTGATTCTGTGGCAATAAGCTGACTACTTTTCTGCTTACAGGCATTGAATAGAGACAATGACAAGAGGTTATCGGTAATTATTTGCTTTTTTTTTTTTTTTTTTCTCATTTATAGTTATTGGTTTGATTAAGTAGAAACAATATGCTTTCCTTTCAATTGTATAGTAATATATTGTTTTATTCAATCAAAGCCAGTGTGATCCTTGTGTCAGTTCCAAGACTGATTAAATGGTTGCATTGTGTCTGGCAGGGCAAACCTATTTCGTTCAGTCTGAACTAGGCCATGGCACAAAACAAGTCTGAATGTGATGACTTGGCTGGTGAAATATTTGGGGGAAATGTCAACTGCAAAATGGAAAGGTGTCATTCATTTTGTGAGAAAACCTTGAGTGCCTGAGCTGCGGACTCCTGTTTCAAGCTGCAGTTTCACTATTTCAGTGACACAAACTTAACCTAAAGCTGTCAACAACAGCAGCAACTATAGTGTACATCTACAGCAGAAACGTAGAGCTTCACAGGCCTACATTTCTGCTGTAACATAGGCCTGTGAATGGGACTTTGCAATAAGTGATGGGGGCAGCTAAAATTAATATTGTTAAAATGCAGTTTTTGTTGTAATACAGCAAGGGTCTAGTCACTAATAGAAATGATCAGATTTAACATTTATGAATTTACCTTTTAGATATTTCATGTTCAAAGTACATCGAAATCAGTAGGGAAAACTGGCTCCCCCATGAGAGTAGCATCACATTCTCGAATTTGAAAACTACCAATGCACACATTTTTTGCAGTAGACATGATTTCATTAAATTGTGTTACTTTGTCTCCACTTTTATTTTAGACTTTTAACTCAGAGACAGACAACTTAAAGCTGTTGTACGGAGGTCACCAGTATCACGCCAGCTGTGCCAACTTCTGGATTAACTGTGTGGAGCCCAAACCTCCAGGCCTCATCCTGCCTGACCTGCTTTGATGAGTTAACCTGCAACATCATCAGATGCCCATGATACACTGCACCCTGGACTGACTGGAGAATCAAGGATATTTAAACTGTGCCTCTCTGAACAGGCTCACATCATGGGCACATTCAGTCTGATTGGCTAATTAGATTAGAAAAAGGAATGTTTGTGAGTAAGACCATATTTAGTATTATGTACAGTGCATCCAGAAAGTATTCACAGCGCTTCCTTTTTCCCACATTTTGTTATGTTACAGCCTCATTCCAAATTGTGTTAAATTCATCTCTTGCATCAAAATTCTACACACAATACCCCATTATGACAATGTGAAAAAAGTTTTTTTTTGAAATTTTTAGAATTTATTAAAAATGGAAAACTAATAAATTACATTTACATAAGTATTCACAGCCTTTGCTTAATACTTTGTTGATCCACCTTTGGCAGCAATTACAGCCTCAAGTCTTTTTGAATATGATGCCACAAGCTTAGCACATCGATCTTTAGGCAGTTTTGCCCATTCTTCTTTGCAGTAATTCTCAAGCTCCATCAGGTTGGATGGGAGATGTCTGTGCACAGCCATTTTCAGGTCTCTCCAGAGATGTTCAATCGGATTCATGTCTGGACTCGGGCTGGGCCACTCCAGGACATTCACAGAGTGGTTCTGAAGCCAGTCCTTTGAGATCTTGGCTGTGTGCTTCAGGTCGTTGTCATGCTGCAAAAAGAACCTTCACCCCAGTCTGAGGTCAACAGCGCTCTGGAGCAGGTTTTCATCCAGGATATCTCTGTATATTGCTGCATTCATTTTTACTTCTATCCTGACTAGTCTGCCAGTTCCTGCTGCTGAAAAACATGCCCATAGCATGATGTTGCCACCCCCATGCTTCACTGTAGGGATGGTATTGGCCTGGTGATGAGCAGTGCCTGGTTTCCTCCAAACATGATCCTGGCATTCACACCGAAGAGTTCAATCTTTGTCTCATCAGACCAGAGAATTTTGTTTCTCATGGTCTGAGAGTCATTCAGGTGCCTTTTGGCAAATTCCAGACGGGCTGCCATGTTCCTTTTACTAAGGAGTGGCTTTCGTCTGGCCACTCTACCATACAGGCCTGATTGGTGGATTGCTGCAGAGATGGTTGTCCTTCTGGAAGGCTCTCCTCTCTCCACAGAGGAACGCTGGAGCTCTGACAGAGTGACCATCGGGTTCTTGGTCACCTCCCTGACCGCCCTTCTCCCCCGATTGCTCAGTTTAGACGGCCGGCCAGCTCTAGGAAGAGTCCTGGTGGTTCCAAACACCTTTCATTTATGAATAATGGAGGCCACTGTGCTCATTGGGACCTTCAAAGCAGCAGAAATTTTTCTGTATCCTTCCCCAGATTTGTGCCTCAAGACAATCCTGTCTCGCAGGTCTACAGACAATTCCTTTGACTTCATGCTTGGTGTTTGTGCTCTGACATGCGGTCAACTGTGGGACCTTATATAGACCGGTGTGTGCCTTTCCAAATCATGTCCAGTCAACTGAATTTACCGCAGGTCGACTCCAATGAAGCTGTAGAAACATCTCAAAGATGATCAGTGGAAAAAGGATGCACCTGAGCTCAATTTTGAGCTTCATGGCAAAGGCTGTGAATACTTACGTAAATGTGATTTCTTAGTTTTCTATTTTTAATAAATTAAAAAACTGTCAAAAAAAACTTTTTTCACATTGTCATAATGGGGTTTTGTGTGTAGAATTTTGAGGTAAAAGATGAATTTAATACAATTTGGAATGAGGCTGTAACATGACAAAATGTGGAAAAAATGAAGCGCTGTGAATACTTTCCGGATGCACTGTATTACTTCTATTCTTTACCTGCAGGATTCTAGGTCGGCCACTGACATTTCCAGAATAATGTGATCTCACTGATAACAGATTTAAACCACTGAATCATCTCAATATACAAAACTGCCAGTATCAAGAGCAAGACGTCTGTAAATTAAAGATTTTTGTCTCACTTGTTGTTTGCTGCTGTTTAAATAACATGTATTCATTATTAAGTTAAAATATTATATGAACTCTATTATACTGTACTTGAAACTGTTGTTTCACTTCACCTTCAATCTTGAAAATGAAAACATTACTGCTGGACTATAGGAAATATCAGTTTTATGAATTATGTTTAAATTTTGGCTTTTATCGTCTTTGCACTGTTTGGGAATTTTAGCTTTGAGAAGTTGGTGAAGGGAATGATTTCTGTGTGGACTGTGATTGTATAATGGCAGCAGCACTTTTTGTATATATTTACTGTGACATGCTGTAGCCTTGTAAAATTATTTGTTTTAATGTGAATTAAAGAGTATGGAGTTCATTTCTTTTGTATGTAGCTTATTACTATGACTTATAAAACCATTTTTCAGAAAGAACAAAGATCTATTGTACACACACACACACACACACACACACACAAAATCAGGTGGCAAACCCTTCACATTGTGCCCTTATAAATCATGATTTTCAGTTAGGTTAGTTTATTTGCCATTTGTAGTTTAAAAAAACACACTGGACGGATTCCCTTCTTTCAAATTTTATTGATATAATTTTATATCTTTCTACAGTTACCCCACACACACACACCAAAAATGTCATGTCTATTATTTTGCATCAAAATGTAATGAACTGTTTAACTCAGCCCGCTTCCTTGACCATCTTTGAACTCAGCCAATCAAACAAGACGTCCAGGGGCTGTGTGAAACCATCTCATTATCACTCTAACTCCTGTGTTCAGGTGCAGTCGCCAACATCCATTTTATCTCTCGCCCCACACTAATTCATTTCCTGCTGAAAATGAATTCCTCTCCCCTCACGCCAAACGCAGGATTACACAAAATTACAATCAATTGCTGAATAAGGCTGTGTGATTTGAAATACAGCCGGGAGTCTCTTCTGTCTGCGCCTGTCATCTTCACGGCTATTGTCTGTGATGCTGCTCAAACCATCACTGGGAGATACTGTGGTGAGACTCTAATGCACTGGATTATCTGGCTTTTTTTCATGTTACTGACTTTAAACAGAAGCTATTTTATGTAAGACTCAACAGTTTTCCTTTTGGTGAGAAAAGAAAATTTAATTTTTTTTAGAGAATGTTTGCTAAAAAATCTTACTTTAAATGCAATCTGCTGTAGCAGTGGTGTAGGAGGTTGCAAGGGAGGTTGGGTAAGACACACAAATTTCTCTCTCCAGTTATATGAGTGAACCCCCTCCAAAAAAAGAAATAAATGTCTTGCTGTCAGACTCCTTTTGATGAAATGTGTGTTTTTAACTTTTCTTCTAAATCCCAGTCTGATGTAGATGAAACTAAGAATGGGGGAAAAGATGAATGGCCTTGACTTGGGTTCTCACATTTTAACACACCGCAGCTTTCTCCCATCTAATTCTATATATGACTCACTGTTACACTCTGCTGAGACTTACTTTAGTATGGCACAAATAATGACAGTTTTCCCTTGACCCTTCACCTGACAGCTGCACCTCTCAATTTGAACACATCAAAATCTAACATACCTCATTTTTTCTGTCAGTGAAACTCTCCTTGCTGCTAGTGTTGGCACAGCAGCTCCCACCATACGGACTGTGCTTTCATCTATTTCTCTTGAGACAAAATTCTAAAAATGCATGTTTGGATTCTATCCAACAGTTAAAGCTTCTGTGCATGTGGATAAATTACTTTGTTCAATCTCTCTCTAATGAGTTATTTAATAACCAACCACGTATTGCACATATGGCCATGTTAAAACGACAATTTGGGCTTTATCGTCATTCAAATGACAGGCAGCCTTACAGAATATTGTGGATTGGACATGTCTCTATGGTGATTTAGTAGTTTGTAATACCAGCGCAGATGTTCGTCTTTGCACAAGATTAAGATTTACAATGAAGTTTGCCAGTAGCTTTTGGAGCGTGAAAAAGTCTAACTTAAAATGAAAGGTGCTACTGCAATCCATTACTGCTTTTAGACAAAATGGGCAGAAATTGGATGTTCACTTGTGCCTTGTCTAGCTTCATCAGCGCCATTGGTTCTGCTTGATTTCTGCTGTTCAGGAGCATGAACTACTTTAATGACAAATGATAATATCCTGCTACCAGTGAAGGATGTGTTTGCGTTTAGTGCTCACAATGCCCTGAGCCTCCACTATGTACCCACATTAACTCAGCACAGATGAAGGGCAGGGGCAGAGGGAGGGGGCAGGTTTGCTGTGGGAAATTGGTGTGCAGTCTATCATTTGGGTCCGTTAATTCTGTACGTCCGTGTTGCCCCTGTCTTTGTGGTAAAAGAGATTTATACTGGTATTTTCTTCATATCACCTTGACACACTGAATAATACAATGATACAATTTGCTTTATTTATATTTGTTGGGGCATTAAATGTGGTGCTACAGTAAGTTAATCCTAATATACAGGATTGTTTTTGGCAAAAAGCAACTTTGAATTGTAGAGCTGACCACTGAATACACTAAGTTTGTTGAAGTTAACTCACATAATCAAATGACATATAACCTTTTGTTGATCCGCAGTATATTAGTACATAATTACAATTACATAATTGTGTATTGTTAGCAGTATTCATGTCTAGTCTGTATGTATAGTACTGGCAGCAAAGTACTCTGCTGTACTGTCTGCACTGAATCTCAGGAGTTCAGTGAATAATAGACAAACTCCTGGTGCCTTTAAGTGAGTACAACAGCATCAAAGAGCTCACCATAATAGTGGTCAAAAGATGAAAGCTTCCTCCTTGTGGTGTACAGGAACCTCCAAAAACAAACAAGATTACACTCATAATTTCAAAGGCTTCAGAAGAATCACTTTTTTGCGCTATAATCTTGTTTTGATAAAATAATTTCTCTATATTTTTCTGTACACTATGCTACCATAGATTCAGAGCATGCAGCTGCTCTTCACACGTATACAGGTACAATACCAGCACATGACGCACGTCAGCCACAGAACTGCAGTCACAAAACGTCTCTCTTCAGACTCTGGGGTCACCTTTTTCACCTTCACTTTAGTCGTAAGGACTGTCCCGCATCAGGTGCACCGCCAGGTGGAACTGGCAGCTTCAAATCAAACAGGTGAAATCCTTTCAGTTGAAGCTCTGTTTTCATACAGAAGCTTCTAAGAGATCTCTCATCTCTTGTCATTGTCATGACTCACAGGCCCCAGTAGGGGGCCAAGCTCCTGCGGTCCCTCTCATACACATCTGGGATGACCCCATAGGGAGTCTGAACCATCTTCACTGAGTTCCTGCCGAATAGTTTACGCTCGTACTCAATGAGCTGCCTCCAGAAGCCCCCGTTTGGTCGTATAACGGGCCGGCGAGCTTTGACCCAGGCATGGGCTTCTGCCAGAGACACACGGTGGTATTTCATGAGGTAAGCCAAACACAGAGAGGCTGAGCGGCTCACTCCAGCTGCACAGTGCACCAGCACGGCCCCCCTCTTACGGCCGACACTGTGGATCTTATCGGCCACGCTGTCGAAGTACAGAGAGATGGGCGAGTGAGGCATGTCGGCCAGTGGCACCTTCACATACTCCATGTGAGGCCAGTTGAAGTTGGGCAGCTCGATGGTGGCGTTGACCACACAGGTGATGCCTTTGGATAGGAGCAGGCTGCGGTTAGACGCAACGTTGCCCCGACTGAGGAACAGGTTGGGTGTGATCTGTGCAATGCCCCCCAGTAGGCTGCCACTCTCAGGCAACAGCCGGGGCACCGTGGTAGGAACCATGGAGCTGCGGTGGTGGTGATGGTGGTGATGGAGGAAGCTTTGGCTGCGTGAACCCATTTGGATCGAGTGGAACAGCACCAAAATAGTGGAAAATATTCAGAGGACAATCTTCACAGACATATTTGAATCAGCCATACCGCTCCTGAAACACAAACACATTTCACTGTGTTTAACACTATATATACTAACAAACAGAACAGGAAGAGTAACTCCAGCACACCTGACAGACAGACAAAAAGCTTTAGCTGAAAGCTCAAGCTTTCTTATAGTCCTTCATTGGATATTTTTTATTTTTATTTTGTAGGCAGCCCAATTAAATGTTGCCTTTAGTATTTTCTTTCTGTGTACATGGTGCCTGGAGGTTGGAGCTAGAGTTCTAATATTGAGACAGGTGGGGGAGCTCTAAGTTGTGGAAGGGTTTCAAGGTCTACTACTGTTTTGTACAGTGTGCGGTGGATTTTTTTTTATTGTAAACATTTGTCAGCTGTGGATTTCTTTTTAAACCAGTTGACCTTCATACCATAATAAATCGCCATCAATCATAAATGTTAATAATAATAATTGTAAATCTCATTTCATTCACCATTTCACACACTTCATTTACAAGCTAAGGCACAGGCTTCTGTATAATGGCATTTGTTATTTTGTCAACAAAAATATTATCTATGTATTCTTTTCACTATTTGTTTTTACCTTATTGTTTGGTAAAATTCCTGGTAGGGTTAAAGAAGCTTTAGATACAAAAACAAAATAATACTTGAAGAAGACCTATTGAGTTTGAGTCTGCTATATAGTTATAATCTATGACACCGGTGGATCAGAGCAAGAGCAAGTACAGAACAGTGGGCGTACACCAGTAACGGTGAAAAAGAGAGTTAATCTGCAAAATGGCATCTTGAAAATAAAAAATTACAGATTGCTCAAACATGTACAAGCCTTCACATAAAACCTCAAATATAACTTTGGGTGAGGTGAACAACTATAACATGGTAAAAACCCTGAAAAGTTGATTTTGCATAATAGGTCTGCTTTAATACTTAAATGTCAATACTGTATTCAATTTTAAGTCTTTTAAATGCTGTCTGAAGCTTAGCTTGTGAATGAGAACACAACAATAAGAGTAGACCGTTCAACAGTTGAATATTTAAAATGGTTCACTGATGTTGTGCACAGTTTCCGCTCAGTATTCATCAGGTCTTTTCAGCGCTCTCTATAGGGGAGTCTGTGTGTAGTGTACGTTTGTGTGCAGTCATGTGACCCAGACCCCTGGAGGCATACACTTTCCCCAGCTCATGTTTATCATCCATGGTCCACACAGGCACATCACATCTGTCAGTTTGATCTGACACCTGCTAATATTGGTCTGGATCACAAACAGCCAGATATGAATTATTATACACTATCACAAATCAAGCTATGATAAAACTTAATTTCCTCTGTCATCTTGGGAGAAATAACTAAATCAGCTGGTAGCACTGTGTCAGTAATTGTCTATTTGAGCAGTAACGAGTGTTAAACAGGGCTGTTGTCGACAAAATAAATTCTGTTGACTAAAGACATGCCCTGTTCATTGATTAATTGGCTATAAGAGGATGTGGCATGGCCCTGGCAAAAGCCTTAAAAAATGTTGGATCATGTGCAACAGCAACTATGTATAAACAGAAGTACTAATATCTAGGCCTGTCATGATAATTACTATATGGAGTTATCTTTCAATGCTTGATAGATGGAACAATCATTTTTGGAAGTCAATATTTATCATAGGGACTTTTTCTTTGTACCACTTTTTTGTTTATTTTTTTATTTTCTCTGTATTATATGATTAAATATATATATATATATATATAGATAGATATATAGATAGATAGATAGATAGATAGATAGATAGATAGATAGATAGATAGATTTGAACTGTAGAGGGTTGAGTTGAATTATGATCTTCTATAACTCATTATAGATACAAACTACTTAATTCTTGCATTCTGTATATTTTTTGACAATATTGTACATTTAGAATACTATTTTAGTTGTTGTTAGTAGTTGTTTCAATATTACTGTTTATTGTTTATATTTACTTCTGCTGTGTATCATACAAAATGTATTACTGTGACAGGCCTACTAATAATTAGCATCTTCATAAATAAAAAGGCAGATCTAGTCACTCCCAAAACCAATTCATGCCTTCTCCTTTCTGCTGTTGTGCACAGTTTTATTCCCAATTAATACCAGTTTGATTGACTAAGACACCATCAACCGATTAATCAACGGAACGACTAAATGACTACAGCCCTAGCGTGAATGCTCAATAAGGTGGTATGACGTTTGAGGGTGTGTACTGCGTTGGGGGGAGTGCTGATGAAAATGGCCTCCTGAGCCGATGCTGTTTGTTATCTTTGCTCGGGGTGCTTCATACTCCGCTACACTCATGCGTCATCATCCGCACGGCTCCTTGGACCAGAAACCTCTACACATCCAGCCACAGTCACCAATAATTACAGGTCAACTGCTTTTCCTAAAAACCTTTCTCCTATTGTTTTACTCATGTCATAATGAAAAGTGATAGGTTCAGTTCATATCCAGCAGCATACTGTATTCTGTGTCACAAGGACTGTGCTTTGTTTTACAAAAGGTTGTGATCCTCATGTTACGGCACTGCTTAATCCCCCTCTTCTCACACTGTCACCACCAGAGATAAGACAACAATTACAGCAGACTGAGGTATGAAAACGCACTGTTAGCACACCAGCACACCAGGGAATACTGTCACCATACTATCATTTAAAACTTGATTTCAATACAAAGGGCAATGCTTGGTACTTGATATAATTTCTAAAACACATAATATTAATAATATAACACATAATATTTAAGACCTTATATTACTAGTTCCTTTATAATTACAATAAGGTTTTATAATAGCTCTTATATAGGTAAAGATCATTCCATTCTATTAAAGAAAGTTCAACTTTGTCAATAGCTAATACTTGCTCAAATGACTAATACGATCTAGTTCTGATAACAGTTTTAGTATCAGTTAGTACTGATTGTTTAAACCCTATCAGTGTTAACTTACATTTCATTCAGTGTTAAAACACATTTAACAACCTGTAACCTGTAACACAAGAAATGTGCTATAATGTATGTAGTATGTAAATTATGCATTTTCTTGGCACAAACTCAAAATAAAACAAATCAATCAACTGTGAGCTACAACGGCAGTAATTTTTTGTTAGTGCAAATTTGTGCCACCTCCACTATCCAAGCTCCTCACTACTACTGCCCAATCCAAGGTAAAAATAACTCACCAAAGCCCAGTGTTGTGGTACATCCGCTCCCTCATCTCCATACAGTCCCATGTATCAGTTGCTGTTACCTAAGCAACAGGCCATGCATTTTCTAGAGGCATGATGGATTTTTATTATGCCTACCTGTGGCACAAACACAATAGCCAACTTGTGTCCTTGACCCCCTTAGCAAGTTGTCTGGCAAGATTATGGTCTAAAAAGTGTTTTTACAAAGAGGTCTGTTTCTGAGCAACACACGATATCCATAATCTTTGTCTGATTCTGTGTTATACAAGGCTCCTCTATCAACAGGTGGTCCCATCTCACATCCCACACAGTTTAGATTCTCTCCAGTTCGGTCAGTGGGGCATTGCTGAACAACTGCTGATACAAATTAGAAATCTGACACACTCAACAGGATACCTAGAGCACACAAAACTGTAACACTGAGGGTAGAAGTACATGGTCACTGGATCTGGTAAGGTTGAGAAGACTTCCAAACAGAAATAGCATTTCAAAGATGCCTCAGATATACAATACAATCTAATCTGTCATTTTAAGATTTAATATTTTATTCTGTCAATACCATTTGGCACAAAATCTATTCTTTATCAGTATTTACAATTACACTATTATATAATTACTTCAGAGGGAACTGCAACAATGTACAAGTATTGGGCAATTTGATTTAGTAGTATTATGAATTCTCTTTTTGACCATGTATCCAAGATTAGAGCATATTTACATGGGCCCAGGTATTGTGATTACAAATTGTGTCATACTTCACATTTCAACATCAGTGCAAATGTTTCTTTTTCTGGGTTAATTGAACAATGCTTCAGTGTTAGTTACTGCACTACTTGCATTGAATTAAGTTAATGAGTAATTACATGAAGCTGTAGGGGGTAAAAAAGAAGAGTTCTCTTTGTTATTCATTCTTTGTCAGTCAATTCCCTCTATAAAAATGTCTTAACCAACTTGTTGTGAGACAGAAATGACAGTAGAGTTTATTATGACCCTACGCAGAACAGACACTTTCACAAACTATACAAAAGACTGGACCATCATTTTGAACCCACAGTTTTTAAAGGCCTACGTCTCTTAAAAGACAAACAGCAATTATTCCTTCAAATGGAAAGCCTCACAAAAAGGGGAGATAATACCCTGCTCATAATCTAATCAGACAGCCTTATTATTATGTATAATTGGAGCTACACACTGTGCATTTCAAACAGCACTGTATTGTATCAAGTGCTTATTACTGGATCTTATAGACACATAACGGCCTGAATAGTCATTAATTTTCTTTGGGAGAAACTTTATTCTCTTTATGTGGTAATAAACTTTTAACTGTGGTATAAAATTTTTAAGTCTGAACTAATTTTGGGGCAGAGCGAAAACGTGAGGCTTTGGTGAATAAGCCCTGTTTAATAATTGATGCTTAAGCCGTGAATTACGCGAGCAGTGGGAATCTGGACGCGCGCCTCTGCTGCTCGTCCTTGTACGCGTGACGTCAAAAGGTGCGTGTGTTAATAAGTTGGGTAAAGGTTTAGGTTGGCTTTAAGAAAAATCGTATGGGCAAACGACTGCTGTTTATTATATTCAGCCTTCAAACCATATGCTGCTACACACTGGAGCAGACGTAATATAGCCTACATAAGAGATCATGTTATATTTCAGATGTCGCTTTAATAATAGCTTCCAAGTGAAACACAACTTACCAGCGGACTCAATAGGAAATAAGATGGAGCTCAGCCCGGCAACATCCATCCGGCGTGCGCGTCTCCACCGGTTGAAAACTCTGGGCATCTATGTCCGGAGTGTCCGAGTCTACACTATCGGCCTCCACGCGGTCAAGAGGAGGGCAAAGGGCCTCGTGCAGAGAAATTTAGCTTAACAGTCTGAAGCATTATGAGGAAGTCTCCAGAAACAGGAGCCATCGGTGCATCGGTGCTGCGGGCTGAGCGGAGCGGCGTGTGCAGGAACAGGCAGCGCTGTTTCGGTGAGAGAGGAGCGAGCAGTGCCACTAGGAGGAAGGGGCGGAGCCTCTGCTGCCCACACCATTGACTGTGTGAAAAGGTACAGGAGAGAAGAGGAGACAGTCTCATCAGTGGCCTTTATTCTGCCTAATTCTTCCTATTAGGTTCAATAAACAGAATAAACTCTATTTTAAATGTAGGCTAAAGATTATGTTATAACATAAGCACAATAATGTTGCCTACAGTAGGCATGTAGTTATTGTGAGCTTGCAAAGCTAAATTAGCCTACCATAACATGGTTAAAATCCATTTAATATGGCTACCACCATGGATCCAGACCAGTGCTTTACAAAACCCATGTAAGGCCCCACAGGGCACTCTTCAGAGTTCAGAGTGCTGGTGAGGTGAAATGAAGGAGAGGAAAAAAAAAACACCTGTTGAATTTTCCTCTTTCTTTCATGGATGGATGGTCTTTATGACCATCCACAACCTTACAGTAGTCCTCGCAAGTTGGTTAGAATAGTCAGGACTAAATGATGTGCTTTACTGGCCTTAAAGCTATTGCTGATACGGTTAAGGTTTTAGCTATTTTATTACTAACTTGGGATATTTATAGAAATCAAATCCATATAGTAAGCCTATAGCTAAGAGGCAGTGGTCCACTCGCTGTCTGATGAAAGCTTCACAAACTTTATACTCAACAAGTAGACACTATGTCAGTGCAGCTGTGGGCCTATACTTTGACTCCCCCTCTTTACCATCCATATTTTTTACCCGACTCTTGAAATGACACAGTCATTTGACCACTATAAGTGAACATGCTGTGCTCATAATTGATTGGGATTGACCTTATGAATGTTTTAAAAGAAGGAAATGTCACTGTGGCAGTGAATAACAGGAGCCTGAGGTAAAAAAAAAAAAAGTCTGACAGATGTCGCAGAAGTGGTAACCTTGAATTAGAGCTGAAGACACAGATGGATCGAGGGATACTGCTGAGAGAGGGAAATCACTGCCGGCTGTAAGACCAGGTCCTCTACAAAATGTCAGATGAGTCAGATACATTTGGGAAGACACTACTGTTTAATATGGCACCACAGACTGGCTGCAAATTTACCATGACACCATCACTATAATAATAACAAGCACCTGCAACCACAGACTAGAAGAGCTGTGCTGATGTGACACTGATGAACCCTGACGCTGTGAAGACCACGGCCCTGACAGACCAATTATGTCACTGTGAAATCTTTCAAAACGGTATGTTCTGTTATAGCTTATAATTAATTATATGTAACATAACATTAACATAGGTCTGTGAGAGAAAGGGTACTAATACTGCCCAAAAAAATAAAATAAAAAAAATAAAAAATTCAATGATGTGGGTGTTCCAGCCAGCAGAAACTAAATCCTTTTGTGTTTGGATCCCTAAATGAATCATGATTAAAAAAAAAAAAATCATCATCATGGAATAATTGTCAACAACCATAATTTTTCCATGGGCATTACATATGGCCAAGTTTAATAGGCTAACATTCTTATTGCTTGCCTATCACTTAATTTCAGATGTCCAAACACATATACAGTCAATGGTCTGTGTCCCTGTGGAGAAGCTGAAGCAAAAAACACTATAATAACTCAACATTCAGTCTCCTATAGGTTTTTAAGATATTTTGAACATTGTAAATGTCATGTTTTTACTTTTTATTATATGCAATATACAAAAGACAGGTCTTTTGTATATTGGCACACAAGAAAATTTAGCTTGATTTTACTCTCCTGTTGGGGTTATTTTTGTTATCACCACCAAATAATAAAAAAATGCTTCTCACATTAGCAGTGTTGTTTGCTAATAAGTCAGGTCGACAGGTGGGCTTTAGGGAGTGTGAAGTTGTATTGCAAATCCCAACCATAATCCCAAGGCAGTTGTAACTCTAGAGATGGTTATTTTAGTCTCGCTGATTTGTCGATAGTTGCTCTGCGCTGAAGCGAGTGGAAAGTGCTTTGTGGTCAGCAGCACTGGAAACCTGTGTGGCCCAAGAACATGCCAGGCTGCTGGGGATGGGGCTCTAAAACAGAGTCGCTGCCATTGCTCCAGCTGTGATGGCCTTCTGAAAATAGACATGGATTTAAGTGTTTGCTTTGGCAACACGTGAAAGCACAAAGTGGGTGGGTGTGCGCAGCGTGCATCCTCTGATCTTTACGTACTGACATCAAACAACACACTCCCTTCACCATGTGAGAGGTAAAAGACCTTACAGGTATGTACTGTATGTAAAGAACTTCATACTTCCTTTTGTTGCATAATTTGATTCAATACATTCAGAACTTAACAGTTTAACTAAACATCTTTTGGGGGTTGCAACCAGATCCAACATTCATTCCACTCTCTGTGGTCGTACATTACTATTGTAGCCACAACTGCCCTGGGGTAGACTAATGGAAGCAAGGCTGACAATCTGCGCCATTGGCCCCTCTGACCAACATTCACACACACACCGCATCTATACTAGGCAATGTGGGTGAAGTGTCATGCCTATGGACACAACAACAGTTTTTATTAGAGCAACTGCTGCCACACAGTAGCACCTCCAGTGGTTTCTCTTTCTGTACTAACCAGTCTCAGTCTTGCTTAACTACCGAGATCAGATGATGTTGGACATTGACAAGATATTTTTATTACTGGTAGTGGTCCATTTCTGAATTTCCACTGCTGAATTTCTGATGATATTCAGCAATATGGCTCAGTGAAAGAAAATACTGCCAAAAGACCACTACACCTCTGCTAAGACTTGGCGGTGGTCCTGACACCGACTCAAGTCAATACAAAATGTGTTTTTTTGCACTAGGTTGTAATAGACTAGGTCTATTCATCTGTTCAAATTAATTTTTTTTAAAGAGAATATTGCGATAAATTTGACCAAATGTCTTCCTAATAAAATGTGATCCAGAATGAAATATTCTTGGTCAAATGGTCATAAACCATAATTTACAATAAAGTTCATGCATATGCTATATGTTACAATGTATATTTTTGCAATCCTGAGTCCAGTGCATTTTTGGATTGAGTTTGGTGAGTGTGAGTCTCTTTAATTCGGAGCATCTATATCCAGTCACGACTTGGGCAGCAGCTGAGCGTGAGCAACAGGGTGAACATACACACACGCGCACACACGCGCACACACGCGCACACACGCGCACACACGCGCACACACGCGCACACACGCGCACACACGCGCACACACGCCTCAGAGAGGCCCCTCCTCCCCCTCTTCCCCTCTCGCCCTTTCTCACTGCCATGGACCTGGTTGCCACGGTAACCTCTTGTGTTGATGGGTTCACCTCTGCTAATCACAGCCCAGAAATAATAATGACTAGAGGGAATGAGGGCAGAGAGAAGCAGGGGGACAGTGTGTGTTAGTGGATGCAATATAACAGCAAAGAGCAGAGATATTGGAAATGCGTTTTACAATTTTAGAAGCAAAGTTAAAAATCAATATGATGCTGACAGAGAAGAGGTATTACATTGATCATGTTTGGACTAGTATTTTCAAAATAACAGAGATTGCAGGGGGGTCCCTAGAGCTTTGAATGGTCAGAGGGTGAGATAATCAAAAATGCAGTTTGTGCAAATTAGAAAGTAAAAATCATACAAAAATGATTGGAAAAGAGGCACAGCAGCAAAAGCTGGTAATAAAATACAAGAAGTACTACACTCTGTTTAAAACTCCTGGAATTGTCAATCTCTCTAAAGGTAAAATATAGCTGTTAACTTTAAAACTACCACTTCATTCTAGTTCATTTGGTGGTAGAGCATTTTGAGCTTTGGAGATGTAGATAGACTAATAAGAAAAGGTTACTCAAACATGTGTGAATGAAACAAAAAACAACTCCAAGTATGATTTTCATGAGGTAACAATGCTCTACCAAGAGCATACTAAAAGAGTCAATTTTTAGTAATATAGGACCTTTAACAATAGATTTACTTGGCATTACAGTATCACATTATGAAGGCCGGTGTTTTGGTGTCATATTTTTATCTGGTCATAATGGTATATGGGTGATCTTTCTGAACAATTTAATTTATGGACATTAACTCTAGGCAACTCTGTGTGTTTGACCAACATTAATTTCAACTCTGTTCTGGTTAAAGGTGGTGTGGCGTTGGATTGAGCAGGAGGCAGTATGTCTGATGAGACGCTGTGTAGGCGAAGCGAGAACACGGCGCGCCTTGACATTAACATCTGCTCCATCTGCCACTCCTGCCACTGCAACACACACAACACAGCAAGAGAGACGGCCCCAAGTACGCACACACACATACACACGCAAACACACCATGCTACAGAGAGGGCCACACTATGACTGACATCAGGCTGAGACAGGGAAGCAGCCACACTGTATGACACCATTTACTCATAGGCCTGTTAACCAAGATTTGGGGGCCTGTGGCAAGAAACCTCACATGGGCCCCCTAATATAAATTAATTGGAGGATCCAATTTGGAACTCTGAAGCCTGAGACAACATATCTCCTTGTCCCCTCCTGTCTACTCCCCTGTATATTTGATCCACATGAAAAAATGTAGTCAGTCAATAAAATACAAACACACAACTACTTACTGAAGTCTATAGGGCTATACACAACTTGAAGGCTAATACTTAGATAAAGCTAAACGATATAGGCCACTACTTTAAATGTATCACTGTAAAAATACCAAAAGTAAATTATTTTGAAGCACAACCAGAAACACCAAATCAATCAACTCCAGTAACAGTTTATGTGGCCACAAAGAAGCCTACTGTAGGCTTGAATGGAATATTTTAGGATAAGGACTTAACCTCCCAGAGGATCATCAAGCTCTAGTTTAATCATAAAAAGGGAATGACAGAAGGAAAAATAAACTATGCACCACGAAATTAACCCTAACACATTATTTTACTTTGTTTGTAAACCTTACATTCAATAAGACAGTGCCCCAGTTGCACATTTTGCAAGCCTATCATCTTTTCTCCTGTATCGTTACAGAGGTTCAGCTGCTCTGATAAACCATCACAGGCCAATGACCTGCTGCTTGACCACATAATTACTGTAACAACTCTCACTACACTGACCTATCAACAGTGCTGTTACTGTATCCCTAAAACAGCAAACACAGACTGTAATAATACAAAACAAACATAACATTTAGATATAATGTATTTTAAAAGAGCAGCAACTGAATACGTTTTCTTACAATTCATTTACAGTACAATGCTATATGAAATAATCAATAGTATTTACTGTCCACAGTGTCTTTAGGCCTTAGTAATGTAGCCCTCCTTGATGAGAAAGTCATATATTTTGCGTGTTTTGTTGACGTCGATCTTGATTAGCGCCCTGGCTTGAGCGAGGCGTAGCCCTCCTTGCCGTCTGCATTCGTTCAGGAGGGCTTGCTTATACTCGAGGTAGGCTCCTGGCACCAGACGTACCACCTGGCATAGCTACAAGCACAAAACAGAACACGGTTACTGTAAGGGATGTTAAAATACAAGCAGACCTTTACTTAAATTGCGTCTGTATTTCATTTTTCTAACAACTTCAAGTGTTTATTCAACTGAAGCACTAACAACACATTGTAAAGAGTTTCATGCATCCTTTTGCTTTTATGGGGCCGCTGTGAGCCATTAGACGAAGACAAGTGATAAGTACCTCTTTCTCTCGCTCATTGAGCTTCTCTGTTCCCGGCAGTCCTGTGAGGTTCAGGGGAGGGGCACTGCGCCTACCTGAAGCTGTAGAACGTTTAATAAGACTTGACATTAAAAACGTCTTAATAGGAGAGACAATAGCACAATAACAACTGAAATAGTGGTCCATATATGAAAATGTATTTGACAAAACATTTTTTACCTGAGACTGTGAGCGTTGTGACAGGTGGAGTAATGCCGGCGTCTCTGTAATGACAAAAATGATCATCAACATAAACAAGCAACACAGCCAAATTGCATTTCATTAAAGTAACAGTCCAGAACTTTGTAGAAGCAGCACGTCAGCTGCATGACTTAATGGAAAATGCAAAATTAGAGCCATATTTCAAAACATTCTTCAGGTAGGTTTTATGTCATACAGTAGAATATTATAGCCAACGGAACAACATTCCCATGGAGACAAGCATGAGGGGGTCAAGCAAGCAACCCCCAGTGGAGGTTTAAATATAACTTCATTACATTTCAGCTAAACCAACTTCATGATACTTGAATTAAAGAACAAATTAAGGAGATTAGATGACAAAGAAACAGAGGTAACCTTAGGATCAGGTCACCTCCTCCTGGCCCCACCTTTGCACAAACTTAACAACAAGGAATTTGAGCTCTCACATTGCAGCTTGTTTGCTAAGCCACTGCTGGCACGCCCGGCTATCCTGGATATACTGCAGCACGTCCGACAGCATGGTCCTCTTTCTGCGCTCCTCCTCTCGCACACACTTCACACGATCGTACACCTTTGCACCTAGATGTAAACAGTAAAGTAAATAATATGCAATAATATGCATTTTTATTTTTTCAAAATGAAAATATAAAGGGCTAAGAGATCATAACACATAATAAAGCTTTAATGACCGTGGCGAAGACATTTAGGACTCACTGCAAAAAGACTTGATTCCAGCTTTCCTGTACTCCTGTAGTCGATGAATCTCTTTCCTCAACTCAAACTCCACTGTAAACAAAATCCAAAGAACATTATGAGATGAACTTTATGTGTCTCCATGGAGATGCTATTGCTTTGTCTGGATTGTTCAACAATATGACATTAAACTTATCTTCATCCATGAGGAGGCCAAATAACAATTTACAGGTCAGATCTGTGGAAAGGCAATCTCACTCACAGTAACAATGCATGTTAAGCACTTAAAATATCTATAATTGAACAAATACAAGATACACAAGTTAATTCTAAGATGTGGCATATTCTAGGCAAAGCAATACTATCTCCATGGAGACAAGTGGACCAATACTAGAAAAGTTGCACAGCGCAACTCCCTTTCGGAGTGCAATGTCTGACAAGCTCATATTAACCTTGTGTCACAGATAAGCCACAGCAGGGACACTTACACGCATTACTTTCTATGAATTTGTCATGTTCAGTTGGTCCCACCACGCGAGCAAAGCGCCTCATCACGTCATACATTTCTTGCACTTCTTTTGGGTAACAACGTTCCAGTACTAAGAAAGAAAAAAGAAATGGCAGAGGTGAGTGGGCAGCAGCAGCTACAGACAAATATAACACAAACGTATGAAAGGAAAATCCACCTCTTTTGATGCCTCCCAGATACCATTAGTTTGATAATCCATGTGCTTTTCTGACTGCTTAGAGATTTCCTTTTTGCTTTTATAAATTGGAAAACAGAAGGCACTTCAACAAAATGCTTTCTGTAAACATTTTTGTCAACAACAATCCCCTTTGCATCCATGTCTGACAAATGTGTGCAGAGCAAATCATTATCAATCAGGATAGTTTTCATAAAATCAGTTTCTGAGATTTAACCTCATCAATATGCTAGTCATTACATTTACACATTTGCCCATTTTGTATGACAGTTATTAAATGCGGGTAGTAGTCAGTTGCTGTTAATAATTGTATTATTTGTATAATTGTATTATTTATTACCATACCATTCTTTTACTTCTAATTGAGTAATAGTATGAAGTAAAATATTAGAAGTTTTCATTACTCTTCCCACTGGGAGTGGGACTGTAAAAAGTCTAAAAACAAACAAGAGCTTTATGTTATCAATTTTACATGATTTTAATATTGGCATTTCTTGTACCACTCCTTCAGATATGATGTAATTAATATATTTTTGTGGTGTATTGATGCATTTTTTTCCAGGTACATAAATTCAAATTTAAGTGCAGATATTATGCCTCTTACAGCTACTCTACAATTTCCCTTAATCCTTTTTTCACTCTTAGTTGAGCAATTTCTTAGTCTACTTTTTACTTCAACTCGAGAAATATTATTAGTAACAGCTCTTGAGTGCAATTTTTGGTTTCTCTACCCACATCTGGTCACAGATATTCAGACGTTGCATAGCAGAGCATTAAATCCTTTTGCTCAAAGCGCAGACTAAATAATTTTCACTTAGCACTTACAGTAGTCTATAAGTACCTTATATACAAGGCAGAGTTGTGTTTATCAGTGTGTTGCTGAGTAACAGAATGTCAAAGAGGAGAGAAAGCTGTTGTGTGGGTGTGACAGGAGTGGCTGCGTGTGCAGGCATTGCTAAAGCCAATCTTCCCCATCACTGCTTTTAAATTCAAGCACTAATTAGCAGTTGCCATACTCTGGTCTAACATATGAAATCATGCAAATGAGTGGACACACACAGAGATGAAAAGTGCACGTCTCTATGGAGATGTGGACACAGGCTGTTATGCGAGTTAATACCAGCAGAGAACTAAATCAAACCCATGCAAAAGCAGAGGGCTCACTCAAGTCATATAACAAGCTGCTTCAGAACTTCACACTACAGGCCAGAGACCACAACAGGGGCCAGTGTGCCTCCAGCTATAACGGAGACATGATACTGTGCACCTCCAGGCTGTAGGAATGCATGTGATGCGCACTGCACACACACACACAACACACAAACACACTCGCTGCCCGCAGAGACAATCTTTGACAGTCTCCATGACAACCAGTCTGCAGCTCAGCGGCGACTGTGAGTCCGCTTTTGTCTTTGAAAGACCGAAGAGATAAGGCAAAGGAAAGGGAGGCTGGAGGATACATAAATAAAACATGAGAACTCTTGAACTCCCAAACCACAAATTCTCACAGCGATGTGTGGGTCTGGTTTCTGAGGCAGTGGACAACAGACTTTAATTGGACAAATCCATTCATGAGTAACAGCGCTCTTTGTCTCAGCGCTAAAGCGTGAGCCCAGAGGCTGGCTGTGGAGAAGCAACCTGTGGCAGGTGGATCAATAAAAGAAACTCACCTCTCCCTTCTATTATAATAGCAGCACTCATGGCATGGCTTCCACTCACACTAAAGCACTTACGCTGTGGCACAGGCTCTGCAGACTATTCAAGGACTGATCATAAATACATCCTTTTGTCAGCTGCCACACTCCAGCTACATCAGGGGCCACTGGGGTTAGTGCTGCTTATTACCCTGGACCTGTTTGCATGTGTCCAGAGAAACTGCCTTCAGCAATTTGTCAGGTAGATATCAAATGCCTCCACAGGCTGTGGGGTGTGCTGTCATAGCCAAGCCCTAACCCTAACCCAAGTGTACAACCCAAAAAGACTTACTTTGAAATTTCCGCAAGTTGATGAGACCATGGTCTCGAATAATCCTAAAAGAAATTAAAACATAAATTAAAATAATGCAGATAAAAGCACTGATTGTTAGATCACGTGTTTGTATGAATATTATTTAACATTTATAACATGACTGAATCAGTTAGTCAAAAATACGATCAACAGAATGCTCTGAGCCTGGCATTTCAAAGGTCATACCCTTTGAAGATCTTATGTCGCAAACTTGGGAAGATTTATTGAGAGCTAGAGCTAAACATGCCTGCCCATCCTGGCATACCATTCCTCCATACTTGGAGAGCTCACAGTCGATGAGGCTGATTTAGAGAAGGATTCATTACAGCTCTAGACAGCAGTATATTCAGGGCAGGTGTTACAACCAAGTAGCAGTTGCAACAAGATATCTAAATCAAATAGTATGTCTAATAAGATATATTATGAACTAATTGAAAGCCTTCAGAACACAGTATCTGATTTCAGTTTAACTTAATGGTGTAACCTTAATATTTTACAACATGTGCCCTCTAGTGATGAATAGGGCTCATTACAAGAAGTATGATGTGCGAAAGGCATCAACCTTTAAATGAACCAAAACTGCTTACTTTTTCCTCCGTTGCCTCTCCCTTAATCTTGAATGATAGATATCAACAACTGCGAGCTTGAGCGCTGAAAATTAGCAACATAAATTATGATAAGCGACAGATTATTTTAAGTGTCTAAATGCTTTACATTTGTAAATGTCAAATCAAATGAAGCATACCACGTAGGACATCGGAGTCATCATCTACAAAGTCAATGTCCTTCAAGTCCCATTCTGCATAGTTGTCAAACTCCTAGAGAAAAAAACAAAAACACACTGTATTAAACCGCATAATTTTAACTGAGCTATTTGGATTATGGTATATTGAGTACTCACCTCCATGAAGTCAGCTCTTGCAGGCATGTATCCAGCCATATCTCGAGACAACACTGACTCAAAAGTGGGACGAGGTGGATCATCTGTGGCTGCAATATCAAAAACACAAACAATGATTATGAGGATATAATACTTTTAATCCACAAATAACTGTTGAATCTTTCACCATGACATCAGCATCATTTGCTCAGTTAATTTACAATATATAATCTGAGCCTAAAATTAGTGGTATGCCAGTAGTTGATGCAAATCTTATCTGTAGTGAGGGTGTTCCAACTGTCTTATGGACAAAACTGTGAATGTTTGTTAAGCACTCACACAGCAGACAGATGGAGAACTGGAACACTCTACAAATTCAAGCTAATTCCTGATGGACCAACTGCTTCTGAGCAACTGTATGCACTACATTAACTGCTCAAAAGACATGCCTGAAGAATATGATAACAATACGTAAAATGTAAGCAACAAAATTAAACATTTACATAGAACTCAAAATATGACTGTTGTTGGATGAAATCCTGTCATCTTGATGTTCAGATGTTACAAAATGCTACAGAAACATTAACTAAGACACCCACGTTTAAATGGTATTGCGGTATCTGCAAAGTGTGAGTCTTTAGTTTTTTGCAGGCTGAGTAAAGTGGAAGAGAACAAGGGATTATTGATGAAATTCTTCATGTAGTGGCTTTCACATTCTTCTTTGGCTTTTGTGCGCATTTGATATGCTACATCCTGCCTGTGGAGACACAAGTAAAATATTTTGACTGTATTTTTGATTATCATCTAATATATTTTGAAATTGAAATTGATCCAAACATTCAACAAGTTATGCTAACCTTTGACAGAACACAAACTGAATACTTGTATGTCACAACTAACTCACCAGTTTCCAAATCCACAATCCATAACTGCTTCCAGAAGAGCCATTTCTTCTTGGGCTGCCCATCCAGGCTCCAGCACTGGGAAGTCTGAGGTCTGCAAGAGCAGGTAATAAATCATAGCGAGTATACATCAAGTCATCAAAAAGGCATCCTCCACCATCACTTTACTAATACAAGAGGCAGATGGTAAGGGCACTAGATTGGTGGTTTGATCCCATCTATGATCAGTACCGTTGTTGTGTGCCCTTAGACAAGGGCCCTCCATGCCCATTTTTGAATGTGGAGCATGAGTGATTGATCATAAGGCACAGACTAGCAGCCTCACTCTCGTCAGTCTGCCCCAGGGAAGCTGTGACTAGAGAAGAAGCTAACTACCACCACAGATCGGCAGTGAGTGAATAATGTAGTTTAAAGATAACTGAGTGAGGAAAGTACAATACAAGTCCATGCATCATTACAAATGGATAATGTTGTTGCATCTGTCAAAAATAGATGTTCACAGACAAACAATGAAAACATACCATAATTTCATACTTGTGATCACTCTGGTGCTTCTTGTATTCAAACCCACGAGTAAAACACTACAAAAAGATAATTATTTAGTTATTCGCCAATCAGTCGTAGTGACCCCTCAGGTGATTACAAATATAATTTTAAAATATAGTTTTACCTGGAGGCAGATCAGAAACGGAGAGGGTCCACACTCTGCACATTTAATGTACGGTTCAGTGAGGTAAGAAGAACAGCCTTTGCACGGGGGTTTATCAAACGGATCATCTGTAACATTAAAACAGCAACAACACTGTCACTGAAAGAAATTGCTACGAATGCAACACTGTTTACTGTTAGAAAATAAAAACACTAGCTAGCTAGTTAGCTAATGCTATGCTGCAATACTATGCTCAAACAAGTAGCATAGCAACGTTATTATTGGTTTAGACTTAAGCAACAACTAAACATTATTTTATTAAGTGAACACTTACTCCCAAAGGGTCCCAATCGATCCATATTTTAGGATGTAACAAAATAATCAACTAAAATGATCCGGATGACTGTGTTAGCGGCTATCCCGCCTTGAAGGCAAAGCTAGTTGAGCAAAAGTGACTCGATTACAAACGAACGCACAAACATCCCATTTAAACGACTTTTATAGGTCTAAAGCGTAATAATAATAATAATAATAATAATAATAATAATAATAATAATAATAATAATAATAATAATAATAAAAGTTAACAGAGCCAATAAAAAGCAACTTATCACAACAAGAAAATCAAGCAAACGATTGCTTTTCACTGACTGAATGACTGGCTGGAATTTACATGCTTAAAAATAATATCTAATGATTTTATTTAGTTTATATATGTATTAATAAATTCGTTACGTGAAAGATAACATATTATTGTAAATGCAGAGTTTAATTGCAACTGCAATGTTTAATCGCGACAGGCGGTGGCGCACTTGGTCTAGATTAAGGTGCTTTTCTCTGGGTTTACCAGTATTTTTCTTTGTTTCTCCTTCAAAACAACTTCCCCACACCATTTGTATTTGTATAAATTTCACTGCTCTTCTTCTATTTCAGTTTTAATGCAGTAGAGTAGGTCATCACCCACTTATATATATATATATATATATATATATATATATATATATATATATATATATATATATATATATATATATATATATATATATATATTCTGAGAACTCTTCCACCTAGGGTCCCATGGACAAAATGTATCTATGAGAAGGCCCAATTACAGAGCCCCCAGAGCATAACTACTGTATACACATCAAAAATAAGTGTCTTTAATTTATTTTACTATAAAGTTGATAAAATTTTTAGATTAACATTTTTACCAACTACACAGTTTCATTTTCAATATTGCATATTGTGTCAAAGCACTGACTTATTTTTAAAGAAACTAAAACTCTGTAGTTTGAAATGTTTTTCTTTTTCTGTCTGGTGATGTGCCTAGTTTTTTGAATCACATGAAACAGACTACTGTCTCTATCATGCCAATAATGCTGAATCATTCAGTTATTTGCAAATATTCTTTACTTAGAAAGCCAAAGCCTTGTAACATCACATGTCCATTTGAAATGCCAGGGTCAGCATATGTTGAAGCATACTGTAGAAAATCACGTCTTGGCACTGAATGTGGGCAGAATACATTATTCACAGTGAGACAAAGAGAATAATGTCAGACTCACAAGTGACATGTGTGCCTCCCTACCACGGCCCCTGCTGCAGCATCAGCGCCTGTGGGCAGACAACCTGCTGTCGCTCCAGCCACATGCCACCCCCGCCCGCCCTGCTTTCTGCCTTTATTCACACTTTCAGCTTCACAGCATCAGGCCTGAAAGACACCCCAAGCCCCACTAGTGCCTATCAAACACAAGAGGCCTTCAAAATAGACGTGTGCCACTTTATATCCCCCACCCCCAACTTGAAAAACTCCACAGACTCGGACCATTACTTCACCTCCTACAATTGCACTCCCCAGCTGCTGTGATTTGAATACAAGGGCCTCTGAAAAGGAGGGCATCTGGCACACTCCTCAGAGGCGCGCAAACAACTCAGCTCTCCTGTCACTGAAATGCCCCTAAACAGGATTAAGACTTTCGAGGAGCAAAATGAGCAATGCTTACATTTTACTAAACAAAAGGAACATTAGCAAACATCTGTGAACTTTTAGTGTGAAGGGTTTGACTCTATTCTATTAAAATACTGAGCGATGGCTGTAGAGTTTATTCATTCACCAGAAAGCTTTATATCTACAGAACAGGACAAGATCCCGTGGTACTGTATTTCACAACACACACACACACACACAAATAAAAAATAAAAATTGTTGGGAAATTTGCTCTCTGCATTTGACTCATCCTTTAGTGTTGGGCACCTGGGGCACCTCATCTGGAGCAGGACCCATCTCCAGAAGTAGTTGCTAGGCTTGGTCAGGGCTACCTTCGCTGTTGGACTGTACCTATTGCACATGTTTTAGGTTGCACTGTAGGTTATATTACCTCCAAAGAATGCAATAATCACAATAATAATTGCAGCTGATCCTTCTCTTTTACTATATTTTTATTATTAATAGAAATAAAATGTATTGACTTATATTTATAAATGTTCTTGTTCTGCGCCAACAAATGCATTGAATATTCTGTTTACACTTAATCATGGCAAAAGGAGAAATTTAATTTGTCAACTGGACAGAGTTTATTTCAGTTGACAAATTAAATTTCTCCTTTTGCCATGGATTCTACCTGGAGGGATTCTACACACATTTTACACTTAATCATTCAGTTTCATCTTCTGCATGTACTTGTGCACATAACATTCAATAAGGTTTAAATTACTTTACATAGTAGTAACTTAACAATGTTGTCAGTATATGTGAGAGCATGGTTTCATTATGCCGGTCCTCTATAGAGCATGTTTGACTATGAACTCCTATAGTTTCTGCTATAAACCTGTCTGTATTGTGTCTTTAAATCCCTTGAGAGAGAACACCTTACAGTGATACCATCTTTAGACTGTCTCACGTGGCTCCAAGTGACTCAGGTCAGAGCCATGTTGTTAAACATATTATGAGCTGATGAAACACTAGACAAGAGACATTTTCTCATTATGTGAGCAGCTGCCTGACTTCATTTTTTTCTGTTTGTTCTCATCTTGACTTTGTTAACAGCGCGGTGTGAGGTTATAAATGGCTCAAGACTTGTACTACTTGACACTATCCAGAAATGAGCATGATAGTGCCACATTGTGTTGTCTATAAACACCAGTCACCCCACCTGACCTTATTTCCTTCAACATCGGCCAACCATCACTATGAAAAATAAATTAATCAAAACAGATGACTCATTCAAATTTCTCACCAGTTTATTTTTGCTTAATATGTGACTCTCCTTTTCATTTGCAGTGATATGACAGTGGACATCTTCCCATGGCCAAGGTGAAGCCAAGAAACCCCTACAGGTCAAGGAGGTCGCCAACTGGGTGTGGAGCTCATATCTTTCCCACACAAAGTACCTCAACTCTCCAGCTCTGAGAAAGCATGTGTCAGGCCTCCGAGCAGCAAACTATGAATTCCATAGGTTTGCATTTCTCTTTTGTCCTGAGGGGACACTGTGCTGATTCAGTAACAGGTTTGGTTCATCTGAAGACCTGTCAGCAAGTCTTAAGCAATCTTTTACAACATAATTATAGTGAGTTATTATTTTATTTTAGTAATATTTATTTACTGTCTTGAACCTGTGGTGGTTGTTAAAAGCCAGTGTTTTATTTGTGCCAAGCCTAGCTAAATGGGTGATACATAAAAGGTTACGGACAAATAATAATGTCAACTCCAAATGAGAAATGCCTAAAGAAAATATGCATTTGTAAATGTATTAAGTAATCCGTAGACAACATCATTTTATATAAGCCAATTATAGGTGTATAGTTCAAAGATATAAGATGTCTGTGTAATCCCTCAGTTGTCCAGGTATGATCCATAGCAAATGAAAAATTCAATTCTGTAAACTGGACGAAAGTTTTAGACTAACTTTTAACCTTTTAACTTTTGTCCAGTTGACATAAATACATTTTTCATTTTCTATTTTCAAAGATGTAACACCTAACTTTAATCCAGATACACAGACCAGGAAGATCCTCTAGTGTCATGTCACATCTATATGCAAATCTGTGCTCACACAAAGGCAGACAAGATAGAAAAGAGAACGAAAAGAGCTTTATGTTCAAACAAAGAACACAAGACATGCTTTGACAACAAAACATTATTGGTTGTAAAATCTGTTTTGGTCCATCCACCTCTAAACCGCGACTGAACGTGCTAAGCATCTCGTGTGAATGTATGTGCTTCCTCTTTGTCTCTTACAGCCCAGCAGCTCTCTCATAACAGTGTCAGGACATATCAGGCCTGTGACTATCCCAGTGTCGCCCGGGGTGCCAGTGCACGCCTATGGCTTTAGCCTGTCTCCTAGTTCTCATTCGGCCTCCTCTATCCCTAACACAATATTCCCCTTGGCTTAATCTCCAACAAGAATGACCAAGTCCATTATCTGCTCTGGCGTTTGGAGAATGGGCAGAGATAACAGGCGTGGGACAATGCAGAAAGTTTTTGTGAAAGACTGAGTTCTGTTCTGTATCTAGGGCATAAATGGTCTTAGGCCCTCGGACAATAGGGAGAAAAGTATTTCTCATGGACGTTATTGAACAGGGCCCCTTCACTGTCTTGTAGGTGCTAAAATGTGTCATGTCATCACAATATTCTCTTCTCAGTAGTTTGCAGCCAAGTATTCTTAGTTGTCACCTGCTTTAGAAGTGAATGTGTAGTTAAACAGGGCACAGACACATGGGAAGGTTCTATCACTGTCGCTAGTCACACCAGGGCAACATGCCACTTTCTAACACAGCACACATTTACACCCCCTGTGCAGCCTGGTGTCCACTGTGCAGCTCCTCTCTCGGATCAGTGCTCAGGATTAGCCAGCTGTTCACAGGGAATAAGAGGTTTGTCTCTAAGGTGAAAGGTCACTAGTGAGTCAGCACTTATTAGGAAGCAGTTTATCAAGTGGATATCACAAGCAACATTTAACATTCAGAAAGTCAGAAAACTATGAAACCGGTCAATAAATGACAAGCAGACTGACCAGTTCACAGGATTCAGGAAACAAAATGGATAAGTGTCCCTCGACAGAAAAAAACAAACAAACAAAAAACATCCAAAAAACCCTGTGGGAAAAAGAGGAACCTTGAGGGGAACCACATTGAAGGAAAGATCATCTCCCATGGCCAGACGGGCTGTTGATGTGCCATCTACAGGACGTGTACAGTTTCATGTATTAATGTTTGTGAAATCTTGATACAGTGTTGTTATTAAAGGTTTTAAAGATTCTGGTATAATATGGGGAAGAAAGAATACTTTTCTCACTTAAGTTTTGTGACTTAACAATTTTACCGTAGTAATTTATGTTAGTTTTATAAAATGCAATATTGTGGCGTGACTGTAGTTTATCTTTCCTTTAAACCGGGAGTGTAAAGAATAAGCATGTGCCTCTAAGTCAATGTTTTGCAATGTCTGACAGCATTATATCCATATCTGTGAAATCCATAGGTGCGGTTATTGTAAATACACGGTCTACAACAGACAAATGACTTTCCTATGCCTGTCACCACATTAGCCCTCATACTATGTCATTTAGCACTAAAACCTGTTTGGGATTCTCACCAATGCTTGAAAAGCTGAATGAATACAGTGCCATTGTTTGCTAGCTTGAAAACAGGGCTCCCACGAGAAAGGAGTTGACTGAAACCAGGCGTTAGAGTTTGAACTGCCATGTGTTTCTCATCGCTCCAGCGCAGTGAATGATCATTGAACTGGCCTCATTGTTGCACGTGATCAGATCTAAACCACATGTTCCAGTCAGATTGTGTCTGTGGGCCCATAAAGACGCCCCTAGCCTGTGCACTCAGCCTCTTTGCATGTTAGAGACATTTTTCCACTGTTGGCTGATGCAGCTCACATGGACTCACTGTATTTCTCCTGACTAAGGGGTTTGAGAGCTGATTTATAAAACAACACAGAAATGAATCTAAAGCTGTTGTTTTCCACCATATAACATTTTAGGGGAAAAAAAAAAAAATCAGGATTACATGTTTTATTGCACTGAAAAAAACATACATTCTTACTATGAGCGGACTTCATCTTCACAGACCTGACTCTTACTTGGAGAAGGGTTTCCTTTTTGTCACAGTATAGCAAAAAACAAAACAAAAAAACAAAACATATCTCTCCATGGTGAATGTTCCAGAGTATGGTTTTAACTTTCTATGGAATTTCCATGGAATCATATTGGTGATATTCCAGTGTGCGAGTGTGAGTTTTGCAGTCCGATGTAACCTTGTGTGAAAAGTTACTTACTGCAGGGTTTTGAGAGATGGACTTCCTGTTTGGCCTCAGGCTGCTGGTGATTGACAGTCTGACCACAATAATGCATTTTTTCCACAGGAAAACACATAACTTTAGTGAGATAGATCAAATCACACACTAAAATTAGGTCATAGCGTGCTTTTTGGACAGCTAACCTAAGCTGACAACCCTAAACCTGAATAGACATTTGCTTGAGTCTATCATAGAGCACAAGGAGGAGCTGAAATGACCAAAAATGCCTGTCTGAGGTGGTAAATATGTTGCATTGCTCCTACTTTTGAGCTTGGGATTGCATAGTCACATTTTAGATAATTTTCAATTAGTCCACTGGACATTTTAATATGATAATTACTAAACATGGCATTCATTTCAAGTATTCTGACACTATAGTGGGGTAGATGTATTTACCAGTACTGATCCAACATCTTATTGTATTGTTTCATAGCTCATTTTTTTGTTTCACTAATGTATTTCTATGGACATTTGGCACATTTTTTACGTTAGCTCTCAAGCTTTATAGACTTAGACAAACTTTATTGATTCACAGGGGAAATTATTTGGACACAGTAGCTCACACATAAGATATATTATAATAACAAAGAGTAAAAATAGAAATGGTAATAATACATTCAAAACAAGTAGCAAAAATAGCAAAAGACGGGTGTCAAATAAGGCATAATTATATACATGTATATGTACAAGTAAAAATAAAATCTAGAAATATAAAAATACAAATATATCTGAGTTATATGTAAGGGGTGGTAAGAAGAAACAGAGCAAAGATAAAATAAATACTGAATTTAAGTTTTTTCTAATTTATTTATGAGACAGGGACAGTGCACAATATACATTAACCTTAACAGGAGAGATGCATTGTGCAGGTTGTAGCACTAGAGCTAATTTCTACCTGTAGTCCCTGGTGTATGTTTTTTTAGGTTTGATGGGGGAAACCAGAGCAGAGGAAACCCACTCAGACACAGGGAGCACATGCAAACTCCACACACAAAGGCCCAGGCAACCCGCGGATCGAACCCGGAACCTTCTTGCTGTGAAGCATGAGTGCTAGCCTCTCAGCCACCATGCCACTAATGTAGCTTACACTGATGTATATTTGCAGTAGTGGGTCCAGACATTGACAGAGGTTGCTGCTGGTGTAGTATAGTGAAGGGGTACTGCTGCAGCCTCACAATGTACCACTGTGCCTTATCTTACAGGGCCAGGATGCTGAGTGTAGCATGAGTATTCAGGCATGTCTTTACTCTTTCACACTCACTCCTGGTCATCTGCCTCCACTGCACTTATTAATGTGCCATGGACAGTTTTAGTGGACACACCTCCCGGACTTATTGATTTTACAATAGTAAGTCAGCAATGGCCATCAAGACTAATGCTATTATCTCAATTATGTGTCAAATGCTATTTCTGTACTGCAGCTCTGTAGAAAAAGAAAGTGAGTTTAGCTTTTGTGTTTGACTATTTTTACATCAGGGCAATGTGACACCATTCAAAGACAGGGTGAGAAAAAGAAAGAGTATGACCTTTAAACTATTTGCTACACAGTTAAAAATCTACACGAACAACTGCAAAAAGCCCAGAGCATAAAGGTGTCCAGCCTACAGGCCTGACTGTTCACACTGTTTACACTGTCATCGCCGCACTGAAGTAAATCAATACTATATGCCAATTTTTACTGAGGACTAAGTATATGTACACTGTGTGATTATTGATATTCAGTTTGAGCAGAGACTAGATAAGCTGCAAATTATCTTAGCTGGTATGTAAGTCTTTGAAACAGTCTTAAAACTATTACTAGTGTATATTTAATGTAAATCATGTGCAATTAAATATAAGTAAGGATTAAACAACAAGGAGCTGTGGAGTCTGTAAGAGGTGTTAACTCCATGGGTTAAAACTGTGCAACGCTCTACTCCAAGTTGTTTAGTCTGCTTATACCATGATCCCACCAAAGTGAAAATAGTACATTTTTAAATCTGACACCCTTTTGGCTTTCCATGAATGTTCAAAGCATTAGTTATTTCTGTTTTAGTTCAAGCTAGTTCCTCCTAACTGTAGTACATTTGTTTACCCATTGGTATGGTGACGCTCATAGTGTGATATAGAACAGTAACTGTCAGACTATCTGTTGTGCTTATACAAAAATAATGCACTGCAGTTCGCCTTAGAAATCTCACTGACCATGTTATAAATGATAAAACAACATGTATCTGTAAGTAAGGAGAACCTATAAGTATTTATTAGTTGTTTCTAAATGTATTTGTTAGTTTTTTTTTAGGCAGTAGTGTGAACATTTTAAACTTCTGAGCAGTCTGAGAGATTAATAACACCTGCAGTAGATCATTATAATACTACAATATCCCCAAAATAAGACGTGTAGTCCGATAATTACAGCCTGTGTCCCAGAAGGCGTCAGGGTGCGAACATTTCCAGTCACATGGTGTGGACACAGTTTGAAGACGACTGTTTGCAGCAGATGCACTAAGATAAGACAATGAGGCAGCACCTGCCTCTGCTGGAGCTCAAGCAGTCATGACCTGGAGACCACCCAGACAAGCAAATACACTGTAACAGTCTAGCGCAGCAGGGGTTCTAAAGTTTGGGTAATAGTTCAAATACGAATGCGCAAGGACACTGGGTAGAAGTGAGGCAAATCTGATGTTGAATTTACAGTTTCCATACTGAACACTCCCTCCGGTTCATGTTTAAAGGAACACTACGTAATTTTATTGACAGTCTGTTACCTACTTGTCTCTGTGGAGATGTTATTGCTTTGCCTAAAAGTCCCACGTTATGGTATTAAACTAATCTTACATTCATTCTTTCATGGGTGTTTTTATTGCTCAAAAAGTGCAATCTCACTTTGAGCAGGCTTGCCTCACCACAGATCTGACATGTAGGTCCATCCCCTGCTTGCATACATGAAGATCTTTACTGATTTAGAAGTGAATTTATCAATTTAGTTTGACTTTGTTTAGTTTTAGTTTTTGGTTTGGCTGGAATAGTCAGTTTTTGGCTTTATTTAGCATTGCATTCTTATGATAATCCCTGTTATAATAACCCTTAGTCCAAGGATTAGTCCAGACTTCAGTCTATTGCTGTCTAGCATTTATCAAATTATTTTCTCAAGTAACATCTTGTGCGAGAATGTGAGAAAGTTTGAGGATCAGTGTTGTACATGACTTCCTCTGTTGGTATATCTTCCATGCATAAATCCAGACGTAATCCCAAACTTGTGATGCCTTTGTTTTGACCCTGTAACCTTATATCACTCCAGGCCAGGCTGTTTCCTGTATTACTGCATCTTAACGTCTTTCTAGTGACTCGGCCATGTGCACGAGTGATCAAACTTTTCTTCGAGGCACTCCATCACTCCCTTCCTGTTTTGAATAGTGGCTCAGTTTACAAGCTTCCTGTATGGACCAAAGAACTTCCCTAACAACCTTCTGGGTGCTGTGGATCTATCAACAGTCTTATCTGCCACAGCATACAATGACACAATTATAGGCTATGGGACCACTCGCTCAACCAAGCTGTCTGAAAGAGTAAAAAGGAGTATACAATATTTTCTTAAAGGTGCATTATGTAACTTTTCTAGTGGAGGGTTGTCTGCTTGTTTGCTCGTCCCAATGGAAATGTTAATGCTTTGCTTGGAATGCTCCACAGTATGGCTTTAACTTTATATATCTTGCATTTATTCAATTGCAGTGTTTTTACTGTTTTTATTGTGTCCATGGAGATAGGAAAGTTTACTGCCATACTGTGGCACATTCAGGCAAAGCAGTAACATCTCCATGGACACCAGCTAGTGGCAGACCCTGCACCAGAAAGGGTACATTGTGCACCTTTAAATAATTATGTACGAATCTTTATATTTTTTCTACTTTTAAAACATATTTTATTCATATGTTTGTACTACACTTATTTAACATTTAAGTTTCATTTTTATGTATTTTTGAACTACTTTGTCCTAGTATATTATATATTTTCAAACTGAGGAGAAGTTTTTGTACCTTGGCCATTTATTCCATGGTATGTGCGAGATTGGTATTCTAGCAGATCTGCTGACCCTGACACATTAGCACAGTGTTGACAGACTCCTCATTGTTTGGACAGTGTCTTTAATGTACCCTCTCTGGCCTCTCAGTGAGCATTGGAGCATGTAGAAACAAGGTCTCAGATCCCACCAAGGACATAAGGACCACCATCTTCCAAATGCCAACCATGTGTGACTCCTCCACTGAACAAAGCAGGATCTGATGCTAGTGTGTGGCAGAAAAAGTGCTGACATAGTTTTAGTTAATGAGAAGAAATGCTGATGTTGCTAATGAAACTCATGTTACAACCCAAGGAGGTGTACTGGTTAAAAATACTAATTCAAAGTGGCTTACTTCTCTTCTCTCTCTCCCATTAATCCATTCAGATAAATTTTGCTTTTATATCATACAGTAAAATCTAGATTTTTCCATTTATTGGTCAAATGCTTAAACCGATTCACAACAAAATGTACAATATGTCACTGCAGTTTAAAGATCCCGTATTACATAAAAAAGTCTCTTGTGTCAGGTTAGCATCTACCTTTTACATTTTGGTCAGCAGACTGTTTATCCCAGGGCTGAAATCATCCATATGATTCTAGTGAAGGTGTATGGAGTTAAAAAACACAGTGGAGCACTTCCTGTAGAGAAGAACTCAGCCTAAATATGCAGGATTTGTGTGTTAAACATGTGTGAATGAAACGAAACACAACTCCAGGTATGTTTGTGGTGAGGAAACAACATTATAACAGATCAGGAAATAGCGTAATATGGGCCATTTCTGACAGTTAATTAGAGCTTGAGTCTAAACGGTTGTTTCCAATGTATTAAGTGCCATTTATTGCCGTAATAGTACATAACACTGTAATATTATATTCCAATGTATTACTGTATGAATGTATATATGTATGTATGTGTGTATTATTTTATCATCACATCACATAACATCACAACTGTATTAAAATCACATTTGAAATGATCTGGATTCCTAGAAAAGAAGCAGATTTAGGGATTAGGGTTGACATGTGACTTTAGCTCACAAAGCTTTCTTCTGTTCAATATTTCACCTGCAGAATGATTTGGAGAGAAGCTGATATAAACCTGCATTGGGTTCTTCTCAACTAAATCTCCCACTGACACACACGGACTAAAATCAATACAGTCCTGCTTCAAGAATGTACCATTTTGGAGTGCATCTTTTGACATATGGACATTTCCTAGACCTGAATTCCTTTTCCTTTTGTTATAAACACTTAAGGAAAAAAGCATTTGGGAAAGCCCCTTTAACAAGAATTAAGATGCGGTCAGGGTCAAAAGGTCATGCTCTAGCTCGCAGTTTGAGTACTACCCATCTGTACAGTGTAATTAGACAAACAGCTTCTTTTACATTCCTGTCCCTTGTTCACCACTGTTTACAATGAGAGCCCTGTGCCCTCTTCCTCATAAGTGCCTCAGTCACATAACTTTCCTTAGGCTGACTTTGAGACAACAATTTATGTTAACAGCTGGTCCTACACATATCAGCTGTTACAAAAAAAAAAAATTCTATATTAAAACACCATATGCTGTCATCTTACTTACCTGTGCACATTGTAGCACATTACAGTTTAATAAAAATACATCATATTTGTGTTATATTGCACTTTTTACCATGTTATGTACAAGGCTGATGTCATGACAAATCTTGTCCACTGATCTGAAGCTTAAGTGAAGTTAGTAAAGCCATCAGATCAACTTGCTGGCTGGCGTTCCAATCTCAGCTCGCACAGGTGCACTGCCTTTGTGTCCTTGGCCAAGACACTTGCTGTGCGTGGGTACACTGGTGAGTGTGAGTGAATGAATGAAACGTTCTCTGTCATAAAGCACTTTGAGTGCCTATTATAACATTTAACATTTACAGTGACACCTCAGAGTTGAAAGACAAAAACATCATGGTACATTTCACAAATGAAGTCATACAGTCTTATGTTTTCCTGTAAATAATACAATTATGTAACCTCTTATTCAGAAATTGCTCAACTGAGTTCCTGCTTAAACATATTTTATATTTCAGATCTCTTACCAGAAATGCAAAATGAGTAACCATTTCAGACAAAACACATTGTGAAATGAATCATCCTCTGTGGTCTTTATTAGTAGCCTGTCTGTGTATGCGTGAGAGGCCTGTGCTGTCAGTAACTCTAGACGCCATCACATGTACATCCTGTCAGTGCGAACAACTAATATTAAATCAGAGACACAAACATGAAGGAGCGTGAGACATCTCTGCTGACGCTCATATGGGGTGACAGTAGTGACATGTATTTAGAATGCGCTTCTCCTTTGACGTTATAACTGTAGTGTTAATAAATCAAACTGTAATCGAAAAAAAAAATGATTAAGCAATACAAAAGCTTTGCTGATAGCTGATACTAATAAGCAGGTGATGATACTAATGTGTACGCTCTCTTGATTAAGAAGTATGAAGAAACTAATATTATTCTATGCTGAAAAAACAAAATGTGACTTCAATAAAGGAGACAGGAGTTGACCATAAACCAATATATTATGTGGATTTATATTTTAAGTGTGATTTTTTTCATGGTATTGAAATTTTCTTAATATCAAACTTGAGCTTGAATTTTATTTATTTTATGAAGTATGCTGTTCTCTCTCTCTCTCTCTCTCTCTCTCTCACACACACACACACACGCACACACACACACACACACACACACACACACACACACACAATTGCAGTTCCACTTGAGTTTTGTTGTATCTAATTTTATTGCAGACGCTGGTGACAATGACTGAGCGCGTGTAGCAGTTTCAGCTCCTTTGTGGTCAGACTCCGGGAAACAGGCCAAAGATTTTCGGAGAGGGCAAAGCTCGGTGTAAACTGCTGTAAGTGTGCTGTGTCACTAGTGTCCACTTTGCCAACAGAGAGTCCATGAGCTGCCGAATTCATGGACTCAGTTTAATATTTAACGTTTTTCACTCATTAAAGGATGTGTCTATACAAAAGGAATGCGTGAAAGTATTCTACAGTGTGAGCCAAAAGGTCACAAATGCTTTCAAAGATAACAACACTATTGTCAAAAGTATCAAACTGATACTCAAACTAATCTTATTGAAACTACATACTAATTTGGGCTAGTATCGATACTGAAAAAAATACGTAAGCATAAAGCAATTGGACATTTCCCATATAATTTTAGTAGGGTTTTAATTCATTTCATAACAACAATTATTCTATTATCTAAATGTTGTGTTTTTATTATCATTGTGGTGTTGAGGTTTTTAACTATTATTCATTTAAATTATTATTTTTTCTTTCCTATATTATTCAAAATTGACTTTTAGCTTTTAGCCATGTTATAATGTTGTTACCTCCTCAAAAACATACCTGGAGTTGTGTTTTGTTTCATTCACACATGTTTAAGTAATCCTTTATTATTAGGATTTAAGCTCAGAATGCTCTGTTCCACCTTGTGATGTAATTTAGTGGTAGTTTTCAAGTTGACAGCTGCCTTTTACCTTTAGTTCAGTAGAGATTGACAATTCCACGGCTGAAATGATCCAAATGATCATGAATCTAGGTAGGTAGGTGCTGTATTACCACATGACCTCATAAGGTTTTCAGTTTGAGAGAAGAACACAGCCAAAATATGCAGGGTGTGTGTGTTAAACATGTGAATGAAACAAAACACTCTGGGTGTGTTTATGATGAGGAAACAACATTATAACATAGTTAAGAAAATAGCTTAATATGGGCCCTTTAAAATAAAACTATAACATAATCCTCTCCATTAGCGCAGGTAGGTCAGACTCAGCAAGTAACTTTTCAAAATTGTACAGGATTAAAGTATTGTTAGTTACCAGTAATGGTTTTATATATTTACTGATTTTGATAACATATCCACTGCATACACTGGCACATTTCCACAATACTGGGCCAGTCTTTTCTTGTGTGTGGTCATAGAAACATCCACATTCCTGCTTTAGCTTTAGCTGCAGTAAATGTCCCCCATCCTGCAACAACAAGCCTTTAAAATGTTCCTCATATTTATTGAGCAAACAAGGCTGGACCTCCAACCAGTGCTTGGTCTCAGGGTGTGGTGGTCCCTGCCCCAGTAAAGTGCCACATACGGCTAATCTGCTCCATGTGAGTGCAACCTGACACCTCGCGACTAACTGCCTCAACCCTGATGAAAGACTCCCCAGTGGGCCATCCATACTGCAGGACCTGTCTATTACCGTATTATTCATCTTAATTACCCCCTCCCCAAAACCTGCTCTGTGCAATCATAGGCCATTACATAACCATACTAGATATATTTTAAAGGGCCCATATTACGCTATTTTCTGATCTATGTTATAATGTTGTCTCCTCATCACAAACGGACCTGGAGTTGTGTTTTGTTTCATTCATACATGTTTAACAAACAAACTCTGCATATTTAGTCTGCGCTCTCAAAGTAAAAACACTGGTCCACCTTGTGATGTCATGTGGTAATACAGGAAGTGTTCCACTGTGATTTTATACTCCACACACCTTCACTAGAATAATTTGGATAATTTCAGCCCTGGAATTGCCAAACTCTACTGAACAAAAGGTAAAATGTAGCTTGAAAACTACAGCTTCATGACATTACAAGGTGGAAAAGAGCATTTTGAGCTTTGGAGATGTAGACAGACTAATAATAAAGGGTTTCTCAAACGTGTGAATGAAACAAAACACAACTCCAGGTATGTTTTTGAGGAGGTAACAACATTCTAACATGGCTTAAAGCTCACAAGAGTCAACTTAGTGTAATATAGGACCTTTAACAACTATAGTTTTCAATACTAACTTTATAATCTTTGCCCTGTATTCACTTCTTAAAATATCTCTTCTCCATAAGCAGTAGGATGAAATATGATGCTGTATTGTCTCCACCCGTTTAACACAATGGATGCAGAAATCAATAGTGAAACTCTAACCTGCAACATTGTGCACCCACTCATTATGAAGCCAAAGAAAACAGCTCTGAAAGCATCAAATAACTGATCGTGCTTAGGATATTACACACATTTTTATATTCTTTAAATATTTATATTCTCCTACTGTTGTTGTATTCTTGTATTGGGCGACAATAGCTGGTAGAGTGTTTGTCCACTGATCCGAATGTTGGGGGTTCGAATCCCGCTCTCGACATAAACATTATTGGTAGAGGAGTCAGATCCACTGAATTACAAGTTGGTAGTGCGATTACAGCTCCCACAGATGAATGCTGTCGTCGTGTCCTTGGGCAAGACACTTGCGTGTGTGAATGGGGCAGTGTTTCTTTGATGTTGAGTGCTTTGAAGGTGGAAAAGCGCTATATAAAAATGTGACAGTTTGCCATTTATTTTACATTGCAACACTGGAATTTCCATTGTGCGACAAATAAAGGTTCTCTCCTATCTTATTAATGTTCTTAAAACTTCATGCGGTTGTGTTTTATTTCAATAACTGATCAGTTGATTTTTTTTTATTTTTCTCAGAGTCAAATAAAGTGCCTCTCAAAGGATTTTGAAGCTTACACATAAGTGTAAAGGGTTGGCTCAGATTTAAATTTAAAGAATGCATTGTTTTACTGCTGTGGTGACGTTCTTCCCTTTAACCGCCGTCCTTTCTGTTTTTATTCAAACAGCTGGCAAACATCTGGCAGCCATTAGATCGAAGCCCTTTTTTTGTCCATCTCTGAAATATTTAGACGTGTAGAAGATTTTTATTTTCGATCCTTTATACAAGTGGAGGTGAAACACTAACTGCATATGTTCATCATTCAAATGAAGATGGGATTGCAGAACATTTTTGTTATTTATTTTATTGTATTTGGAATATTTTGCATTTTTGTGCTATAGTTCAAAGTCTTAATAAATGGATTTGTATTGGGTAACTCATGTAAAACATATGCCTAATGTATCACTACATAGAGACAGATCACTTTTTGTTGCAAAGAAAATGAATTTTTTACTAGTATAAATGAACAATAATTGTAGTTGAACTTTGAATCCAATCACAACAATAGTTTTGAATCTCACAACCCCCCAAAATGCACCGCAGATCCCTCTCTGAGCATCCTCCAGCCCACAGACATAATCAGGGACAGGCAGACTGGATGGAGTCCCACATGGAAGAGCGGATTTAAAATGTGTGAACAATTAACATGCACAAGACTCCTGCATGCCTCCAACCAGGAAGTAACCTGCTTATGTTAATTTACTTGGATTAATTTAAGAAGATTTCTGTAGAGCTTCAAACTGTGGTGGTATAGTTAGTTACCTATCCATGAGGTTTAAGAGGCTGGATCAACGGATAGGGCCGCACCAGCAAGAACATATAATTATGTTTATAATCACCTAAAATAAAAAAGGTAAGCCATTCATATCAGTTCACTTTAAAAAGCTAGTTTAGTCTGTGTTGGTCCCAATTTTGGATAAATTGTTAAAGAAGGGCATCTGGTTTGTCAAATAAATTCCTCAACAATTTTGTGTTAGGAGCCAAAGCTGTGGTGAAGGGGAGGAAAACCCAAGAATTCTGGCTATATTGACAGAGGAATGTTGGTAACCCCTAGAATGTAAATCTACTATAGACTTGATACTTGATTGTGGGGGCATTTGTCGACTGGTGCCGCTGTGCTGCGGCATTCTGGGTAAAATATCTACATAAACATAAAGAGTAAAGCTTGTGTCATGGATTTGTGGTGTTGGCCCAGAGATTGGCTGGCACCACGTTTGGCCCTCACCAGTTTAGCTCCATATGTGCTCAGTTTCTGCTGGTGAAGAAGTATGAGAGAGAGAAAGAGAGAGACAGAAAGAGAGAGGGGAAGGGAGAGAGAGAGAGAGGAGAGAGAGGAGAGAGAGACAAAGAAAGAGAGACAGAAAGAGAACTGCAGGGAATAGAAATCTGACCTTTTGTGCCCCCGTTTTACTCCCCACAGCCCTCTGTGTGCAGCATCATTCAGCCCATACATGTTTTTTTTTTTTTTTTTTTTTTTATGGAAGAGTCAATTACATTCATTAAATCTGGACTGGGCTTTGAAGTAGTGTAGGTGCTGGCTTATGTGGTGTTTTTGTGAGGGGTAATATAATGATCAAAAATTTTAAACATAAATGTGTATATCTTGATGGAGTTATTAAAATACAAAATTTAGCTTCTTCTTGATTCTCTAGTTTAAAGGGCCCATATTACGCTATTTTCTGATCTATTATACGTTGTTTCCTATGTGAAAAACATACCTGGAGTTGTGTTTTGTTTCATTCACACACACATATTTAGTTCTTCTCTCAAACAGAATACACTTGGGATGTTATGTGGTAGTACAGGAAGTGCTCCACTGTGTTTTTAAACTCCATACATCTTCACTAGAATCATTTGGATGACTTCAACTGTGGAATTTCCAATCTCTACTGAACTAAAGGTAAAAGGTAGCTGATAACTTAAAAACTACCTCTTCATGATATTATAAGATGTAAACAGCTAAATAATAAAGGATTAAAGGACTTGAATGAATTAAACAAAACACAACTCCGGGTATGTTTTTGATGAGGCAACAATAAAAGAGTAAATTTTGTGTAATATAGGCCTTTGACATTTTTGTTTTTACAAATAATAACACCCTAAAGCATAATCATTTTTAATCAATATATATTACTTTAATTTATTTAGTTACTTTACCTTTGCAATTAGCTGTACTGAGGCTGCCCTGACAGTGGTCGTCATGGTCTGCTAGATTAATGCAGTTAGCTTCGATTGTTTAAGTGTGCACGTCCCATTCAATGACTCATTTGCTGCTGACAATTAGTGTCTGTTTAAGATGCACAGCTAACGAGGAGCATGCTGCCAGCCTGCATTAGCGCATGTCTGACATTGTTCACACACAGACACATATTTAAGTCACTGAGCGGTCACCGGGATACAGGCCACCTCCTCTGGACAATAAAAAGTGAATTAAATATGCAGATTCACCAGTGCTTTGATGTGTTCAAGAAAGCTTTCTAATGTCTGCTTTTATCAGCATCTACAAAATGAGAAAGCGTTCCCTAATGTTCACATCCAGAGGGCCTTTTTGAACTTTTCGGAGTGGGAGGAGGAAATAAAAGTGTGGTAGAAGTTTCCAGGCCTGCATTGTGTTATGATGAAGAGGCAATAAAATATTAGAATACTCCGAGGAGAAGACTGAGCTCATTGTTGTAAGTTCACAAACGTCCCACAGCATCAGACAGTGTGAAATCAGAAAGAGCCTCGTACAACTGTTTGTCTGAGAGAGTCAGTCTGCCCTGCTGTAATGAGTTAGAACTAATCAAATATCATAGAGTACAATGAAGAGGTTAGCTGCAGTAAGTTGTGATTGAAGTATCAGCCTCTGTGTATTTATTATACTAAATTATTCAATAGTGGTTTTGAGTACTTTTCTTAAACGTTTAAATTCATTTTATATTTTAATAAATTGAGCACAAATCCAAATCCCTTTTTCCCTGCTTATTTTATTTTTATGTAAAAATATGAATATTAGTTACTACTACTATTTTCTGGCATCACCATCATCCATAATTTCAATACTTTAATATCTCATGATAAACACCAAATCTAATTTTTTTTATTCAGTTATTATTTTAACATATTATTATGTTGTTTACCTTTCTTACCATGTGCTATTATTGCTGTTATTTGACATTACATTTATCTTCTCTTGTGCATTTAAACTGAATAAAAACCGTATAAGTGTAAGTGTGATTTAAAGCACCTTTCTAAGTCTAAGGAGTAACCTGGTTGCCAATAAATGTCAACCTTATGTCAGGGCAGCTTGGCCCGGCAACAAAACATCAATTGTTTCCAATTGGCAGAATTTCCACCCCTTAGCCACAGATCTAGCCAATCAGAGAGAGGCTAGGAGGAACTGAGCACATTCACCCTGGCAACGGCTTCAGTCTACCTCCAGCGCGTCCTCTCTGTCTCCATCAGATGGCCAAATAACAGGCGCTCAGACGGGATGAGGTAACCTCTAATGCAACAGCACCGAGTGTCTATGATCCATGTCCTGTGTATATGGTAATGTCCCTTCACAGACAGGACACTGGATATACAGAGGAGGTTATCTCCGAGCAGGAGACATGAGGCAGAGGCAGGTCCTTCACAGTCTGTGGGGGAGCAGTGATATCTGAGCCTTAGCACTGATGTGGGAGCAGCCTTAAGGCAAGAGTGTAGTGGAGTGGGGCACTTATTTGACTAACCCTTCTCTGACTGCACCACACCAAACGCACTTCTGTAACATGCTACATCACTGCTGTGTTTAAACTGCAAACTCACAACTGTGTACTCCCTGTAGTCACTCCTCTGAGGGGCTTTGAGGGACTCCTATGGGATTATCTGCTTAACATCCCCTGTCTTTGTTCTGCATTTTATGAATAGACACAAGAAACATGACGTGTAAAACAGTAACTCAATCATCTTCAATAATAGTTTATGCTGTAACCAGGCTAGTGTAATCCATACTAAACTATCACTGATCACTTCCAGTTGCATCTGGCTTTCCTGACGCTCAAGCAATCCCCTGCCCTGCCGCCATAATCGCTGTTGACACGGGAAATTTAATCTAGATATCTTGGTGATGATGAAAGTGGTTGTAATAGGATTAAACTGAGCCTGACAGGACTGTGACATTGCCACTGCAGGGCATTACTCCACAAGTGCGCCACAGTATTATGGGCATTGGGCACGCACACGACTGACTATCTGCAGAACACAAACAAATGCATAAATAGTGCTTCTTGTTTTTGCTCAGATCATTTGGAGTAAGCCTAATATTATATACCATAATAAATTGTACAGAAGTAATTCCACAACCTGTAAATGTTTTGAAATTGTACTTTCAGTCTCATGCTGTTTCCCTAGATTGGCCAAAGGGTTCATGTTTAGCTGACTAAGCATTGCACATACACTGTAATAAAGAAGAGAAGAAAAAAACTGATTAGAAAAGAACTGCAATAACAAGAAATAGCTACTGCACTGCTATCTTTAGACATGCTGATTATATGTATTCCTCCCCCATGTTTTAAAAAAGTACCTTATGTAAAATCGGTTGGATTAAAATACAAACAAGGGAGTGCAGTGTTCCATGTCTCTGCTAAATGGCCAACAAGCTACTGTCTGTAATTAGACTGCCCAACCTGCTCCTGTAGTTTTCTCACATCACCACTAGATGCTATCTATCTTACTACTGTCTGATGTTGTGCCAGTTTTGGCTTGATAGAAGAAGACCAGAAAGCACAGGTAAACTTGGGGGGTGGAGGGAACAGGTTAGAACAAATGAACTTGCAGACGATAGCTTTAAGATCATATATATGCTATGATTAATTTTGTGCTGTAAATCACATTACTTGTTAGTTATTTTGAGTTTGAGATACATGGGTTTCAGCACCTACAACTTCATATTATCCATTACAACTTGTTCGCTATGCTAGCTACACTTCGCGTTGAGCAAGGTTAAGCACACTGAGCTGCATGAAATTGATGTAATAAATAGGTCAAAAGATCAGACAGTTTCCACTTACAGTCATTTTGTTCGCTCATGTACTGTATCTATGAAGCCTCTTAACATTGCGACAGATTATAGAAGCAGGGCAGAAGTTTTAGAAAAAACATTTCTTACAAGCTAAAGGCTAAGGGTTAGGATTATCCACCAAGCACCAACCCACATTGTAAAAGGACCTTGAAGTAGCATCCTTTTATCTAGCTAATTGTGGTAGTGTTAATTCTGGGGTAAATTCTCATAATTCACCTATTAAATTTGATGCAAACAATGTCAGAGTTAACGGTCCCCACCAGACGTGCCGTAAGACATCATAAAATTGTCCCTTTTGAGCGCTTGATATGTGTTCCCATAAAATTCTCTTTAATTGTTTAAAAGATATCTCATTTCAGTCCTAAAAGTTTATGGCCTGATTTTATGATCTGTGCGACTCCTATGGGTGTAGGGCAGCTTCTTGTGCTACAAATCACATGGTTTTATGCTAATCGAGTATCAGCTCCGGTAGATAAGAGAATAAAGACACAGGAAATTGACTAAACGTGCCAGGCAAATCCTTTATCTTAAAATCAATTATGGTATTTAGTGTGATAACATGGGTAATATATTTTGTCTATGAAGTTTAGAGGGTGAATCTTTAAATGGAGAAATTACTTAGTAGTTCCATAGGTAAGTTACTTCAAAATAACATTACTCATATATACAGACACAGAAAAAAAACAAAAAAAAAACAAAAACAATTGTCTAAAATAAAAGAATTACAATCTTTAGAAATGTTTTTGGTTTTAGCCAATTTTGAATGTCTATTTCTTGAACAATGCTTCCACTTCTATCTTTTTGCACCAAGTACCACCAAAGAAAAGATCTGGCTTTCCGAGTACCACTACATCTAAACCAGGTCTATCTAAAACAGGACTATTCCAGGACTAATACAGAGCTAAACCATGTCAACAAGTGGACTTCCACTTGTTCTAAAAAAGAAAATGTACAAAGGAGAACTAAAAATAGATAGAAGACACTCACAAACCACCAGTTGTACACGTACCAACAAACATTGGTTTAGATAACTCATATTAGTCATAAATGAATTAAGTAAAACATGGACAATATTCAGTAGATAAATGATTTTATACATATAAGGCTACTATCTATAGGCTTGTGTGCATGTGTAGCTAGATTATGTCCGTGCTGCCTATCAGACACTGTTTACTTCCTAGTCTGTATTGTGATCAATGAGAGATTTGTCACGGCTTGGGGGAGTAGATACCTCCAACTGTTCCCCCTGTGGGCTACTATCAGTCTACTGTGTTCATACCAGTTCATACCAGGTCGGCCATTGATCCAAACTCAGCTGCAGTGCACAGCCAAGGAGTCGCTGAGGAGTTGACCCTTGACCCCTTCACTGCTGCTGCTCCTCGCTTTGTCGACTGCTTTAAAAAGAGATGAAAACTATCACTCACAGTCTGTATCTGAGTGGATGCATAAATCAGTAGATATATGAGGTTCTCTCTGCATATTTATTGAATGAGTTGTTCATCTGTGGTAATGTTTTGGAAGAGAAAGGTCATCCTTATCGTAGGCTTATTATTTTCAGCTACAATGTGCAAGGCCAACAAATGAGCCCTGCAGCTACAGTGAAGCTTATACCCTATGGCCTATTGTCAGTCAAGCAACACTAAGGCATAATTGGAGCCTTAGAAAATATGTTTCAGAGTGCATTGTTTAGGTCATGATAATTATTATATCTACATATTGTTCAATAAATGAAATCTGGAACAATATATTTTTGGGGACAGTATTTAGTGTGTGCATTTTCTTTGCTTTTGGCTATATGATAAGATTTGAGTTGTAGAAGTTGAATGAATAACTTCTATAATACAGATTGTACAGAAGTGTTTCATTTTTGCTCATTTATTGTTGACTTCAACAATATATCGTGCTTCAAAATGAGTTATCGTGACTCGTGATTGTTTAGAGGTGAAGAATGAACCGCCTTTTTGAGAAGTTCTTGCAAATTGCTCTATGAAGGTCAATAGAGCAGGTATAGAAATAAACAACATTATGAACTGCTGAGATAAGGATTATAGATATGGCCTTGGGCAGTTCTAGTTTACACCACTGCACACAAACAAAACAATACTTTTTGTCATTTTGGTCATTTCAGAAACCTACAAACTGTAGTATTCTCTTATTCACCAAGGACTACAAAAGACTACAATAGCTTACAATAGACTACAATTAGTTCACAGGATTGTTGTAGTTGTCAAAAATGATCTTACGTTTTATCAGCTACAGAAAGAGAGGCTACATTGCGTTGTTAACAGCTGCTGCGGTGACTTGAGTCTGTATAAAAATATACAAAGGAAAATATCGAAATATTTGCTGTGCTGTACAAGCCCTGTGACTGTAAATGTGGTGTGGACTGGTCTTTTGTAGCCCTAAAGTGAATAACTCAGAGATTTTACCTTGGTCAAACATTAACTCATTTGTCATTGTTTGTATTTTATGAGCTCATATTCGATTCAGCACACCGCTACACAAACGCTTGCCTCTAAATTGCTCCATAGAGATTAGAATAATAATAACAATAATATAACAAAGTGGAGAGATGCAAATAACAAAGGAAAGTTAAAGGTGCAGTGTAACCTTTCAAGCCACCTGTATGTCTCAATGAAGGCAAGTAGGTAACGCCAGTTGGCCAAGTTACAGGTCAGATCTGTGGAGAGACATACATTATGAGCCATAACGATACCTGTAATATTGTATAATGCAATACGTGGAACATTCCTGGCAAAGAAATAATATTCCCATGAAGACAAGCAGGTGGCAGAACCTTCACCAGAAAAGTTCCATATTGCACCTTTAAAATATTATGACAAAATCAGTGCATCTTTTTTCAGGGGACCACCCAATTCTTGTGGGTAAAACCAGTGAGAAAAATCACTTTGTAACTTGTTTACTGCTAGTTTTCCCCATCTGCCTGACGCACCGCTGTCCCACACAGGCGCAGTTCCTTTACCGAAGCAGAATTGTTTGACTTGTGCATGAGGGACGACAGCATGGCACCATATTACAAACCACAATGAGCCTTTGATGTGTTATTTTTTATGTGAGGAAAGCCTTGTATTTTGGGCTGGGCTCCACTCCTCTTATAGTCCTCCCCCTCTCCTTCCTCCACCTCCCCTCTTGTCTCACCCAGCAGCCATCTGACTTTGCCTGTGTCCTTTGACCAGGCTCGTAGTTTATAGTTGTGTGTATTCAAACAAGAGTGACCCTGTAAATCATTGTCCAGGAGGCAAGGGTCATACCAAAGGGAGCCCAGCCAAAGTCGAGAGCTGTGAGCCGCACGTGATTCTGTTCTTCATGGGAAAGGCAGAACCACTAACATATAATTAGTTGTTACTATTTTTCACTGGATCGGCCCACAGTGCAGCAGCCCTGAGTATACGCCCAGAGCCAGGAAACTTTGAGGCCTCAGACTTTGGCTTAAGGCTGTTAATATAGAATGTGGCAGGGGGTGATACTGTCAAAGTGATTACAGTCATATATGCGCAATACTAGTAATTAACTGGAACATCAGCAACGTTTTCCTCACTTCAGTTCACTTAGAGTCACAAGCAGGACAGGACATTGCTTACTGGTGCATATTTTTCAAATGTCTATTTGACTTATTTTTGGTAACACTAAAAACACTTTACTCACTATAATTGTCATAATAAAATATGAAGAAATTCCTAATGAACAAATAATTTATTATAAATGATTCAGGCTTAGTAATACCCTTACTCCTTAATTAAGTAGTTATAAGCTTGACTCATTCTTAATAAACTATTAATTATGTATTCTCTATGTTTTATGCTGAAGAATTCATAATTAATGCTTTTAAGGCTGTAAATAGTATAGTTATTAAATGTGGTAGGCTATGCGTTTTTACTGCCCAGAACTTGTTTTTCTCTGCAGTTTTCTTTCTTTTTTTTTTTTTCTTTTTTTTTACATTTCCATCCTAAGATCATCAGCCTACAATCAGCCTACAAAATCCTCAGCCTACAAAATACTCCAACATAACTAACCTTGGTTTATGTAACTGTCACAGTTTTAGATATTTTTGTCTATGTGGTATGTCAGGCCATTAAAATATTTATGTTGGTCCCAAGCCTGGAGAGAGTACAAGGAGGAGCATCCCGAACAACCTGAAAAACAACGCAAAATCAATATATTAAATCAATAAAACTAGACAGATGGATTGCCATGGCAGCGTACCTATGACCCCTGGTCCATAGTGCAAAGACAGTAGAAGAAAAAGGCCAAAAAAGCCAAATGACTGTGCACACTTTTCTTAGTTTGAGGCCAGTCTAGCCCTGATGTAGACTTAGTCTAGTCCTCTCCTTAGATTAGCCCTAATTTTGATGTGTGTGCAAATGTCCTCAGCCTATTTTATTATGGTTTTGATGGTTTTGGTCAAGTTGTCTCAGTTTTGTATGAAGATTTTTAGAAAAAACAATGTAATGTGTCAAATTGAGAGCAGAAAACAGGACTGTCATCCTTTGGGAACTCTCTGTTACTAAAGCTCATTTTCAAGCTCCCTAAATCCTGCTCTTGTGAACATGCTATCCACAAGCTAAAGCTAACTGCTGCCATGGCTTCAAAGTGTGGTCTTCCTCTTACAGTTCTGCTTCTTCACTTCTGTCAGACTCCTGCAAGAAAATGGTCAAAACAGACACAATTACCTTGGATGGACTTCACTAAATACTTTAATGCATTTGTCAGATCATGGGAAACCTGGAGGAGTTCTGAAATATTTTGAGGTTAAGGGGCCAATGAAGTGTTTAAGATTATTTCTTTTACATTTGACTTTGCCTGAGATCACCAGAGAAAATCAGCATTTAAAGGTGTACTATGTAACTTTTCAGGTGCAGGGTCAGCCACCAGCTTGTCTTCATGTTCTTAGAATGTCCCATAATATGGCATTAAACATTTCTATCTTCATGACGTAAAAGTAGGTGACACCATTAGGCCAAATAACAGATCAGATTTATGGAGAGGTGAGCCCACAGTATGAATATTTTTCAAGGTATTTTAGAGCAATAAAATATCTTTAATTGAATAAATACAATACGATGTTATCAGAAAAGTGACATAGTGCACCCTTAAAACGGAATTGGGAAAAGAAGTGTTTTAACTACCTAAATTCATACGTTTCACTTGGGTTTAATAAAGATGCAAGAACAATCAAACATAATATATGGTACTTTATTTCAGTTCAAAAACTGACAAGCACTCCTCGATCAACATATTAAAACATTGTTGCCATCTGTTCAAATCTCACAAAATGGCTCCTTAAAATAAATACTTCTCAGAGGAAATAATACAGAAAGAATACCATATGTGAGGTTGGAACCTCACAGACAAGAGACTAAAGGGTTTTGAAAATCCCCAACCCGAATCTCCAACAAAACAAAAACATGTTGGTATAAAACAGCTAAGCATTTTTAAAAATACAGCATCTTACAAAACCTTTTTTAATCTTTGCACTTTTTAAATCACTGTAAAATGTCAGCTGGTATCATGACAAGAAATCAGGAGTCAATTCATGTAGAAGAAAAGACAGAATGTGCTTCTGTTTTGTACATTTGTATTCACATATAAGAGAATATAGTCCTTTTAGTCCAGGTGTGTAACAGGGCTATTGTCCTCACATCTCCTCTGCACCGCCTGCTTGCACTATCCATAAAATCAAAACAGTCAAAAGTACTCAAAACTGATTTCAAGGTTATAAACATTTATATAAAACAAACAACATAAAAAGTTTCTCTTTAGGACATAAACCAGAGGAAATACAGTTGTGAATTTTGATTTCAAGAATACAGGGTACAGTACAAAATGTGGTCCGGTAATAGCATGAGAAGCATGCAGGTTTTTGAATGAATGGCCTGCTCATTTTCCTCACATACTCAATATAAAAAAGGCATGGCTTTTCCTTAATACACCCAACCACTGTCTCAATGCTTTTGCCTTTATTGGCCATTTCTACTATAAAAGTATGGTACCAGATGAGAGAATTAACTTTTTTTCATATTAGCAGGTCCAAAAGATGTTTATGAATAAGGAGGAGGCTGGAGTTGTTTCACAGCTAGACACAAAGTCCAATGCATTTTTAAGTATTAGTACAGTATTATGAGCATGTAAACAAAAGGCTTGAGTTGTCCTTAAGTGCACAAGCCATCAAACCTTTTTTGTTATAAATCTTTCAATGTTAGTACTGCAGAATATAGAAATAAAATAGCATAACTTAAGATAAACTTTCTAGGCACTGGTTGATTTCCAAGGCGTTTTTCATTGTAGACTGTGATAAAAGTCAACAAAGATAAAACTAAAGAAAACAGTAGAGTGTGATGGTTTTTGCAAAGACCAAACACTTTCTCTTCTGTCTAATACCTCAAGGTCCTTTGCCAGCCTTTTGCTCCGATCTCCAAAAAGGGCAGTCTAAAGGATCAAAGAGTCTGAAAGGTCAAAGTTCAATTGGTCAAGTGTCTCCTTCATGCGCAGAACATAGCTGATTTTTAACCCATTATTTTTTGCGGAATCTCTATCGAAGCCTTGATGAAGATGCAGTTGTCCCGGATGTAGTTTCGTTTCTTGATTTCCTCGTGGGAGATGAACTTGGGGTATCCGAATCCCAGGGTGCTCTCGTCCATGGAATTGCGATTGCTGCTTGGCTTTTGGAAGTTTTTCCAGTTGGGATCAGGGTTGAATGTTTCGGTGATGTGTTGCGGTTTGGATAGGGATGGATCGCTCTGGTCCAGAATTGAGAAAGTCACTTTGTATGAGAAGGGCCACTCCAGAAGGTTGTCGTACTCTCCTGGTAGCACTCGGATATACACGGAAAGGTGGGACCCCTCACCGCTGCCATTCCCGTTCAAGAATGCCGAAACCTGCAACTTGTAACCATAGCGATGTGTGTAAAAAGGCGGACTGAAGAACTCGTGGTTGCTCCTCATCTTGGCCTCCTGGAGTTTTCGGGAATAGTCGTTGAGTTTCCAGATCAGGACCCCGTCATGGCTTACGGACAGTTCCTCCATCTCCCTCCGCAGCTCTAGGATCTCCTGCCTCTGCCGCCCCACCAGGTTACACATCATGGTCAGGTGGGACTTAGTGGTGTCCTCAAGGTGCCGGCCAATTGCCAGTTTAGGGCACTACAAAAAGTAAGCAGAGAGTCTATTATATAGGGACATTTTAGAAAAAAAGCTGCTAACATTTAGTTGTGAAGTTTTAGATAGATGGATAGATATAGGAGAAGATGATGTAGGGGATAGGGACAGATTCAAACAGGTCAATTTGCTGAAGATGAAAGAAAAATAAAACTCAACTGCAAGTAACTACAACTTCGATAATTTGTCCATTTCAGACTGAGACAAGTTGCGCCCAACTTTTAAGACATATATTTGGGGAGCTGGCATGTTCTAATGACTATATTTAATCGCGTCTGCTCGATGCTAAAGATGAGATTTGCTTCTTGCCAGACCATCTGTAAATGTGTGTAGCCGACAGCACAGAGTAAGAAACTCATCTGCTCTCTCTAATTTTTTTTTTTTTTTTCAAATTGACGTCAGATTCAAAAATAGGCTGACATGCTACGCAAACATACAAGCTCATTAAAACACAGCTTACAGGCAGAGAAGTTATAAATGTTATACCATAAGACTCATAACTACGGACCTGGTTTGCGTCCTTATATAATGCATTTCCTTCTATTTGTAATGTCAAGTATTATAATAGAATAAAGTGTGTTATCTTACCCGATGTTTGCAGCCAGCATCTTTAAAAGGACATAGAACCAGTGCGCTGCCGCAGTTGTCTTTGACATGATTGGCCAAATCCTCCCTGGCGATGTTGGGGGTGCCGCACTGGTTCGGACATTGCACTGGGAACCGAGGGCAGTGATACTGGTGATTCTGTTGAAACAAGCATTAAAACATAACGTTAATGTGACAGGCAATACGACAGATATAAATAAGACTGAGGAATGAGATGAAAAGGTTGCACATGTTATCAATTGCATACAAAGCACTCTTTAAATAACTACTCTAAAAATACATCAGAAGTATTATTAATAGCAGACAGTTTTGACAAATCACATTCTGCTTTGAAATTAATGAGAGCTTCGGACAGGTACTTCAGTGGGACTGTATAGGGAAGTACAACTGATCAAAATGAAATCGAGATGGAAAACTTTGTCAAGCTCAGGTCAATAAGTCTGCAGTCTGTACTGTTAGTAAAAGCATGTGGTTTGCAGCAGAGAACAGATGAAATTTCACTATTTATTATGTTAAATGATCAAAAGCCAATAATGTGTATGTTTGGGAAATTAATTTAGAAAAACATTTTATCTGCTTTTAAAAAGACATAATTTGATAGAAAATAGTGATTAATCAATCTAAGGGAAAATAAATCTTGATTACTGTCATATATATGCCCCAGCCCTAATTGGCACACATTAATATTTCACATTACATGAGTGACCATTAAAAGAGTTAAATAAAATAGATTTGTAGCACTAAAGCGTGACAAACCTGGATTGTGTCATAGACAAACTCTTTGCCGCAGTACTTGCAGGGCTGTGTGCGTTTGGGACACTCGGCCATGCTGTGCTGGGACAGGAGGCGTCGCATCATCCGAGCTCCACATTTGTTCTCACAGTAAACGCTCTCCTGGGGACACACGCCCTGATGGTTCTGGACAAAACAAAAACACTGCATTAGAGCTTCATATACAAAATACTCTTTATTTGTTAAATCCTATTAGAAATATAGTATTAATGTATATAATATTACTATGTATACTGTAAGCAAACACGGAAAACTACTTATTAATGTAACATTTCTGGTGGAGGGGTTGCTGCCTGCTTAAAATGTTATTGTCTTGTTTGTAATGTTGCTCAGTATTGCATTAAAGATTGATCTCCATGGAGACAAACATGCGACAAAGTTAGATTTTATGCCATATTTGGAACATTCCAGGCAAAGAAATAACCTCTCCAAATGATCATTTATAGCTAAAAGTATTCAGCCCAGAGAATAATTAATTTTTTTTACATTTTTCTTTTACATTACATTTCTTTTACATTATTCTATAAAGCATAGCAAATTATTGTGTTTCTGAAAAATGCAGTACAAACACAATTTGTCCTGTAATGCTAGGCTAAACTTGTCCATTAACATCTCTTTGACCATATATTTGCTGGTACTATGTATGCAGGACTGTGTTAGTGGTGAGTGTGTGTTTCCACTGTGAAGAGCCAAAAGGGGGATTATGTCCTGACACTGTGTACACAGGAGCCCATGTAAACACTGGAGGAGCTAAACTGCCCGAGGTGTTGTGAGGTGGTACTTTAGTTTCCCCAGTGTAAAAGCCAGCACATATGACACATGTTCCAGTGCTGCTCAAAGAAGCTCTTTATGAAGACATGGAAATGATGTACTGTCACCAGGTAGTTTACGTCAGGCCCTGTAGAGGGGAAAGACACTGTACAAACATGTTTACCTCGTACGCCTCTCCGGTGAACTCACTGCCACAAAACTCGCACTTCACTTTGCGTTTGGGACAGTCGTGCTGCAGGTGGTCGGGCAGGTCGCGCCGGGTGAGCTTCACAGAGCAGCGGTTTGGACATGGGATGACGTTGAACGCACAGGTAGAGAAGTGGCCCTAAAGTTGGACGAAGGGAAACGGTGGAAATTTTATTCTGACTCTAAGAATGCAGCAGTGACAGAAAGGTGAAAAAAATGTACCTATATACACCTTTATTGTCTTTAAAGTCATCTTCTTGTTCTGAAACGTCATACTTCACTATGACTGATTAATTTAATTTGTCACTCACTCAGGGCCTTTGTGAGGTTGACCAATAGGAGCAGGGTGCTGTGTTTGATCTTAGAGTGGCATTAAACAGCAAAACACTGAATCACAATATGACCAAACAGCATATTGTCACATGGATCAGTTCATTATTATATTGTTCAGCGTCATAAAGGACTTAAATACTGTACCTGTAGCTGCTTCATTTGCCCCGTCCAGCGGCAGCCCTCCTCACTGTGGATGCAGCGGATGGGCAGGGCCAGGATCTGCTGCTCCAGCTCTGGGTCTGGATAGATCTGAAAGAAGCACATAACATACACATGAAAAATTAAGAGAGTTTCCATAGCAATTAGCAGTTTAAAACAATATATCCAGTCTTTAGAATGAGGAAAAGCCCTAAAAATGTTGTCTATAACAGAAAGCTGAAACCAGTGAATATATCTTATGTGTTAGATATCGCGTGAATAGAAACTTGTCCCATAACAATAAATTATAATTATCCTTACATAAATACATAGTCCTTTAAGTAATTACCGTAATTAGTTAATTTAGGTAATTTAATGTTTTGCGTATTTTAAAAGTATAGTCCATAGCTGTATAGATGTAATTTGTTTTACTTATTTTCATATAGAAACAACTGATAGTGCTGAATGACACAATTTTGTGTTGTTGTTGTATTTAACAATCTCAGGAATAAACAAAACAAATAAAAATAATGTGTCTTTCTTGTTGATGCTAAAAATAGACACAAATCATCGCAGTTTACCCATTTTGTAACAGGTCTCTTACAGTAAGTACTTGTTACAGCATATCACTTTATCTAAAGCACAAACGCCGAGGCCTTGGCTGCATGAGGAATAAAGCACCAGATAGCATTAAATTGAAGTCCATCACCAGTCACTGCTGATAATGAATCTCTGTTAAAGTTTATGGGGCCTTTGAGAGCCAGACGGGGGCAGAATGTGCTCTGATTTATCCCCTGCGCAGTCTCTAAGGGAGGAGGATGAGTGAGTTTTCTGCTCAAACCCCCGTCCCGTCCTAGAAGGATTTACAGCTCTGTCTGAGTCTTATCCCCCTCCGACACACAAGAGCACTCTGGTCAAACAAGAAAAGCCACTTCCTCAAAATGTCACAACAGCCCTCTAACAGCTCACTCAAAGACCAACCACTCACGTGCCTCTCCATGCAAATGTATTCAAAAGCACCCTCGGCAGTTACACTCTAATGCAAAGTGTTGAACAGCTTGTTTTTTACTGGCTTTATGAGGTCTAATATTCATTTATAGCTAAAACGTATACAGCTAGGTGTGTTTAAAGGCAACTTCAGTGGGTGTTATCACAAGGGTATCAGGTATAAGATGTTTTCTTAGGTTCAAGTATCATAGAGATTTAAGTCTACAGACAGCAAGATTCTAGGGCTGTAGTTAAAGAAAAGGAGCTCTGAAAATTATTAGGATCTCTTTATAAATTGATTTAGTAAATGTGAAATTATTAAACTGACCAGTCACTCTCAAATCACTCACTCACGCCTTCTGCTGTTGTTCATATAAAACTGTAATAAAATAATCAGTTGACCAATTAAAAGAAATGAGCTGACAAAGATGCAATCAATCGATTCATTGACTAAGACAACATACTTAAAGGTGCACTATGTAACTTTTTGGTTGGGGGTCAGTCACCTCCTTGTTTTTATGGATACAATGTCATTGCTCTGCTTGGAATGTTCCGCACTATGACATTAAACAGCTCTAGCATACATTTATTAAATTACAGGTGGTTTTATAGCTTAAAAATACCTAGAAAAACAGGTTTTCTCTTTGCCTCTCCACATATCTGATGTAATTTGGTCTGGTTTGGTCTACAGGAAGATAGAAAGGTTTAATACCAGACTGTGAAGCATTCCAGACAAACCAATAATAACACCACAGAGAAAAGCATTTGACAGACCTGCCACCAAGAAAGTTAGACAATGCACCTTTAATATTCTGATTTATTCAATATTATCTTAAAGACAATAACCCTCCTCTTACAGTCATAAACACACTTTATTTCTCCCAAACTGTCTTAAAGCCCCTTCTGTCTATAACTTTGCACCGTACGGTATATTTAAGAGTTTGGCTCCCCGCGCTATGTAATCACCGCAATAGTAAATGCTACTTTGCTGCTATAATCACATTCTTTGAGGTCAGGCAAAGCAAGAAAAAATCCTCTGCAGCGGAGTGAAACATTCCTTCATTGTTCCCGCACAGGAATCTGCAGCGGGACAGCAATAATGACCTTTTAATAACTTAGTCCCCGGCAGATCAGGGGGTTAAGCCATTCAGGGGGCTAACTGGAGCTTTTATGAAGTGTGCTGCAGCTATTGTCAGTCCCCAAGCAGCACTACGGCACTATACTATGCTTTAGTGGCTGCAGCAGTCATCCAGCCCTGTGCTTTTCAAAGAATCTGTTATGTATTTTTGATGGACAAAGGCAATAACACACTAATAAAGCAGCAATGCGGAAAGTCTATCCAGGGTAACAACTGCTTGGACTATAAAGCATTGTTAAAAGCAGCGTTAAAAGCATGTTTCATTGTCTCTTGCAAACTTGCTTACACCACTATGTTTCTATGCAAAGATTTAACAGTCAATTATTATTCAGTGGTAAGAAAGTATTAATCAAATGGTTCACCAATAAAGTGATATGATGTTTAAACATATTACGTGTGATTTTAAGATAGTATATTCCAGTATAGGATAAGCCTATGTGTGTAACTAAAGTTTAATTGTGTCTGAAAATAACATTTCTGTAACACTTTACTCAAGAAATATGATATTGTAATTCACAAGAGTAACATAATTTTTAGTATTGCTCAGTATCTGTTTTAGTGGCCATATTATTAACGGCTATACAAGTAGTGCTAAAACATAGAACTAAACCTGGACTAGAAGAGGACCAAGCCAGGTCTAAACCAGATATAAACGTACTCAGGAATACTCACTATACTACTAAACACTTCAGTTCTTTTGAAGATTTGATTAAGGCCCAATCTCAATTCTCCCCCTTCGCCCTCTGTCTTAGCCCTAACCCTCTGTTGTGCGCGTTCACGAGACAGAGGGGTATCCCAATACTCTTTTCTGTAAATGCGAGGGATAAGGAGAAGGGCTGTTCACCCCTCTTAGCAGAGCTTTTGCAGATGCACCCTTTGCGCAAAGGGGATAGGCGTGGCTTAATGCAAGACGCAGCAGAAAGCAACATGGCGCCAAAGGACTCGCACAAATGTAAGCATTTTGCACTCAAGAACCTCATAAAAAGTTGTATAAAACTGTAGTAACTTTTGAAAAGTTGTAGGTATACTCATGGCGCCTGCATTTACGCTTCCGTATTGGGGACCGGCACTTTTAGCGGCGCTAGGCGATGATGTCATATTGTTGCGACTGCAAAGGGGTGTCCCATTTCTAAGGGTTTAAAACACACCCTTTGCCTTCTCCCTCTGTTTAAAGACAGAGTGTTAGGGCGAGGGCTAGGGTTAAGACAGAGGGGTACAAAAGAGAATTGAGATTGGGCCTAACTTGAGTAACACTGATTTTAAGTAGTAGGACTGTTACTGTTAGCTATTATGTGTATTCCCATACCTTTGCATAATCCAATGGAAGCTGGTCTTCTGGACACTTGAAGACGCCCTCACTGCAAGAAAACAGAAGAAAATTATGGTTAAACCTCTAGATTTTGATACAAACAAGAATAAAAGTCAGACAAAAACCGCAAAGCATTTCAACAATCCACGTTAAATACTGTTGGACTGAATCTTTGCTGCTGACACTGACTGCTGCCAAAAGACCCATCTTCAGCTTTTGTGAATGCTGCATTGATCTTAGTTTAGCTCAAATCAGAAGTTTTCTGACTCACTGCACCAGATGACGCACAATACAATTATACAGTACAATAAAGTCTGATATTTTCATTGCTTTGGTGATATTTTTTATTTCTATAGACCACAATAGAGTTCTTTATTTCCTTATATGGATTTTTTCATGATTATAAATAGCTTTCAATATTAATTTCCTAAACATAAACAACACAGACTTTTCATTGCCATTTCAAACTAAAAGCTGACATTTTTTCCACCTAAAGCTGAACTCTACACCAAACCACACACTTTGCTACAGAGACCTCTCAATTAAAAAGATCCAAGCATATCTTTGATGATGACTGAATCTCTATCTTAATTAAAATTTTATTAACTGTAGAGCCTTCCTTATTCTATGCCATCAGGGTCAACACCACTTCAATAATACAAAACGCCATTGTACGCCTTATGATTCAAGCATTACCAACTGTTATAATGCACATGATTTGACCTTGTTTAACAGCTGAATCGACTTTCTTGCGCTTGTAGCTTTCCCTCTGGGGTTGTGTGCTGCTAGTATACAAGACAAGTTTTATTTTCTCTCTACCTAAAAATAATAGTTTGTTTTACGAGTCCTCCCCCATGCTGTTTGCTTGGGAGCCAGATGAGCAGTGTGCCATGGCTAATTAGAACAGCAGCTCTCCCGATCCGCCGGCATATCTATACCCTATAATGTCATCATGAAATATTCACATGAGTAAATAATGGAGGCAGTCTGAGCTAGAGTGGATACACCTAACCTACATTTAAATGGCAATGCAAGCAGACAGAGAGAGGTTTTACAACAGAAATAGGTTTTACAAAATATCCAAAAAGGAGAAGTCTTATCTGCAGATCTGTTTATGGGCCTCCTGCTGCTCTGGGACACATGGGCTACAGCCCAACACACTCATATGAAGGATTTACTCACACAAACTGTGTGTAATCCCAAAGTACAGTTCATCACTAATTTATTTTACAATATGAGCAAGCACAACATGAGTACTGCAATAAGTAAACAAATCACACAAGTATAAGAGCGTACAAATAAACTGCTTTAAGTCAACAACAATATCTGATTTTGCATTTGTATTTGTTTTGTTGTTTTTTAGTGACTTTGTAAACGTACAGATATCAAATACCTTTGGTAATTGCTAATAAAAACAGTAATATCCATGGGTTTCACAGTAATGAAAAACTGTACCGCTGCCATGCCAATTAAAAATTCTTAAATATTCTATCTTTTGAATGGTCAAAAGTTCTCCAAAGTTGCCTATATATAGGAAGCTGAAACCCATGAATTGAGTGTTCTACTTTCTACATACTTTATTTAGGAAGAATTCTCATTTTTATATATGAACAAAATCCATATATGAATTCAAATTACTTTAGGCACAAGAAAATGCAATAAATAATACATATTTTTTCTAGTTAGTTGTCCTAACCCAGACTGCCTTTAATTTAAGGCCTCCTTTAAGTCCAGTTAAACTCATTAGCGAACCACTCTGACAGTCTTTGCCTTTGGGTGCTTTCGTTTCACTGGGCTGGAAGTGTCAACTGACCAGGACATCCCCGAGGCAGTGGGACATGTGATGAGACGGGTGCATGTGCGCTAGGCCCGTGTGGCCAGCTGCTGCAGGGCACAGAAGAGTGTGTGTGTGTGTGTGTGCGCGCGCATGTGGAGAGAGGAGGGAGGGAGCATAATGCATGACGTGACAGCAGTAATTCACTTCCATTAGAGTCACTGTGTCAGCAGGGAGCTAGGGCCCAATTAACAAACCACATCGTAAAAAACAGGGTTAATCAATTCGGGGCTGCACTAGCACGACAGTCAGCATCTCATGATTACTGCAAAATCACCTTTACCATTCATCAAGAAATCACTTTTTCACCAGCACAAAAACACACACAGCAAATACGGGGAGACAAGCTCGTCCTCTGTAGAGTCATCAGAGTGGACAGCTAGAGGCTTATATTTGAAGCACAGCGACAAACACTGCTCCCCTTCCCATAGTAGTACAGAACGCGCCTGCTCCGCCTCGGGCCCAAAGCGCACAATACTGATGTAGCATTGTGACACTGCAATTCAACTCTGCTCCAATTCTGCTATTGTTTCTTCAAGGCGGTCTATGGGCTGGGAATGACAATCCACTAACTTGCTACAAATGATTTTAGAATAGAAAACTGTAATTGGTATGAGACTTATATACCATATTTCCTTCCTGGCTCCATTTTTTTGTCCAAGCTTGAGAGCAGACTGCACCAAGCGTGGGCTTTTTTTTTTTTTTTTCAAAAGCAGCAACCACTACTAAATCTAACAATACTCTCAATGTTTAGTAAATCTGTTGACAGACAATACGGTTTTACTTGTAGCGTTGTTTTACCAGTAATGGACTCAATTACCTTTAATTTTAGTGACAGCAGTGGCCGTTAATATTGCTCTAATGCAGTTATAAAAGCGTAAACTTGTTCCATAGCCCAAAGGGTGGAAGCCTCTCGTGTGAGAACCTGTATCCTCTAAACCACCTGCTCCTACTGTCATACAAATAGTTGTTTACTTGAGTTTTGACAACTCACACGCAGACCCAGTGCTGCGGGCTAAAGGTTGTTAAACACATGTATTTACAGGTCTTGGACCAAAAGGTCTTTGGGGAGCAGGGCAGGCACAGCACTGTATAGAACAAGTGCTTCATTAAAGATTCAACAGTCTACAATATAAAGGGGCAGTTGTCAACAGAGAAGATATTTCAGTGTGGCTGAGATATTGAAGTCACTTACAGTTCATTGGTTTGCATACACTTTCCCCACAGCTACAAGGAGCCACATGCTAGTCGTGCTAGTCCCAAACCAGGATAAATTATTTACAGGGTTGTGTCAGTGTGTGGAGCTAGCATGACAAACTATCACTATATCAGTTTTAGAAGCAAAATTAATTCAATCTTTGAGCCAAATAGATAAACCTATACTGAAGTGAAGTAAAGAAGTAAAGTGTAACTGGCTATGTAATTTAACTTTATTATACAGAAAGCTGGTCACATACTTGAGGAAACGTACCATGTTACTCTTATTTGGTCATGGTGTCAATAATCATGAATAATCGTTGTTAGTTTTTTTTTTTCCTTACAATAATCTTCTAATAATCACTGCATAAAAATTTAGTTGATTTTAGATAAAACTTAGTGGATGTATTGCTTATATTTCAACCTACCTAGCCTGACAATGGAGCATGTGTACATTGTATTGTTGTATCAGTTGTGACAATAGTGTCTGCCTCTGTCCGCTTGCTAAGGACAGTCTGATGGGGAGCAGCCTGAATCGCTCACTTTAGATCTAACCTCAGCTCCACATGGGCCTGCTTTTCCAGCCGTGACCACACACACGCAGGAGACCTGTCTGTAGTCACAACCACCTCCTCTTCTCCCCTTCAAAAACAATTGAGAATACTCCCTCCCTTGTATTTGCCATTGAAGCCAATAAACCAACCAAATCAGACACACAAGAACAAAACAAAATGGACCTCTGTGTGTATGGCTGTAGTGTTTACTCATCTCCTCCAGGGGGATCACTTTGAACCTCAGAAATCTGCCCCAAACGCTGAAGATGTCGCCTTTTCAAGTTATAACCAGATTAACTTTCAGCTTTACAAACAAAACCTTAAATTCCATCACTGGCCTGAGTCCCTGTGTGTAGTGTCCCAGCTGCAACATGAGTCTCCAAACAGGAAAATGGGGAATTGGGTGCATCTGTTTTGGTTTTGGAGAGCGACGTGTAACTTCCTCCTTCAAGAACACTTATCCTGTATTTATCCTGTAAGTTCTTGGAAGCAAAAAAAAAGTTTCATATTGTGGAAATTAACCCTTTCATGTATGAATTATGATAGCCTACTTCAGATTTTTTTTCCCCAAGTATTTTTTTTACTCTTTAGGCATTAAAAAAATAAACACTTAATTTTTTTTCAAACATGCATTCTTCAAGGAGTTGGTGACATGTCTACTAGGGTGGACAACGAATGAAATGTGTGTTTGAGAAAACAATTTTGTAAACACTATAAAACATGTTTTTGTTTGCTCTTTAACATTGTGTTCATATATTTTGAACATATTCCAGAACTGTTAAATTTATTGCAAAAACATTTAACCAGAGAGATGTAAACTTATTTGAAGCACAGATAGTACAGATAGTAACTCCAACTACAACAATGAACATGCCTAACACTACTTATGAGGCTACTACGGTAAACAGTCTTTCAAATGCACTTAAGTACATCAGTGCAGTGCGTCTTTAGCGGAAAAAGGTTATCTTGGAAATTGGCAACGCACCCACAGCACAAAGCCATAAGACACTGCATGCAGATGTACTTTGTTTTTCGTGTGCAGGCAGAGTCATGGCATGTGTTTGCATTTCTTGCTTCAGTGAGCCTGGGCCAGTGGTCTCCCGGTCCAAACTTTATCTCAGGGGGTGCTTGGACACTGCTCTGTACGTCAAAGGAGGAGGGGTGGCACTGGGTCTTCCTTGTCTTGGTGTCTGGATTGACGTTGCATTTATTGGTGCATGAGCTACAGACGCCTTGAAATGCAGAAGATCCTTCTTGTCCAATTCACACATTCTGTAGATGTGCCAGGCATTCACAGTGGTAACGTCCAAGAAGTGGAAGAACACTTGGAGGTTCCATGATTTGTTTTTATGTCTGTGGGGTACATTACAACACATTGGTCCATGAGATCTACCCCTCCCATATAGGTGCTTTGCCAATTTCCATACAAGATTACCTTTTTCCGCTAAAGACACACTGCACTGATGTACTTAAGTACATTTGAAAGAATGTTTGCCATAGTAGTAGGCTCATAAGTAGTGTTAGGCATGTTTATTGTTATGGTTGGAGTTATTTAGACCGTACTATCTGTGCTTCAGAGAAGTTCATTTTTCTCTAGTTTCTCTGTTTTTTTTTTAATTTTTTTTTTTACCTGCAATGGTCTCTTAGAATAGAAGCAATGTACAGACATTCCTCCCTGCAAGGCACATCTGCTCTTTTGTTGGCCATCTTGTTGTAGAGAATTTTTTTTTTGCACTTGAAAAGTTGATCAGTGGGTAGTGGGATATTGCATCACACATTAGCGTCCACTGTAGTGACCACTATGCGTAAAAGGGTTAAGAACAACTCAGAAAGATGGACAACGGTCAGCTATGACAGTTGATTTTTATTTAAGGTCAATTGGTCAACAAAATTCAGAATAAATACATGTTTCAGAGCTATTAAATGACAAAAGTAAAATGTTACATGTCCATATAATAAATCTGCATTGTTTTATTTTAGATTTTGATACTGTTAATTAGTTATGGTTTGATGAATGAAACATAATAGAATAGGTTTTATTTTAGATCCAACAGACAAGCACCGAACTAGTCCACTGTCTTTCTATGGCTTGTCTTTCCACCTGTGTAACTTAATACACCCCAGGGCTGTGGCTATAGAGTTAGCTTACACCTCATGGCTCTCTTATTTTCTCGACGACAGGAGCCTGAAGATGTTTTAACATATGGGACATCATTGAAAAAGTCCCTAAAATTTCATGTGTAACCTAATACACCTAAACATTTGTGCATACGTTTTAAAAAAAATATTAAAAAGTAAGAACATGAAGTGGCTTTGTCATATTGCAACTTCTAATATCAGCTTTAAATTTTTGCAATGTACACAAGGTTAATAAACTGTGCCATTACTTTAGTAAACAATACTGACTAACCTAATATATGTTTTAGTCCTTCAATAAACTATCACTATAAGATGTTAATATGCACAAAGCCATATGCATAATGGTATATATGTTTAAGCTCTAGAATTAACAGCTTTCAGTACTTGTTACTTCTCCTCTATAGGTTAGAACATGGCAGGGACCGGTTTGTCAGCTTCTATTAAGGGCTCTGAGGTGAATGCCTGGTTAAGAATTTGACACCTGTAAGAGACGTAACAATAGCTGACAGCATGTGCGTCATGGCTATCCACAACAGGCAAATACATTACACCAATCAGATGAGTCTATAAAGAAGTGGAAAATCGTATATTTTTTGCCATTAACAAAATTTTACAGTGCAGGCATTTTCTACTACTAGTCACAAATCTCAATAGTGTGAAAATAAAATGTATTTTGGTAAAACAGGTTACTATGATGCAAGCCACAGTAAGGCACTATAGTACTAGCAGTTTGTAAGTGTGGGCGTATCTGGCCCGAATCCCTGGCTCTCACAGCAGAACCCCATGTACGTAGCACTCACTGGGATGGAGACAGAATAAAGTAAGTAAGTGAAAGAAACACTAAAGGCCTTTTGCACCTAAAAAAAAAATAATAATAATTTTATTTTGTGAACATTTACCATTTTTCCAAAGATACTACAAATGCAGAATCTATGCCAAAAACTTTCTTTGACATTTAAAGGTGCATTGTATAACTTTTCTGGTGGAAGGTCCGGTGCCTGCTTGTTTCCATGAAAATGTTAGTGCTCTGACTAAAGTTTTCCACAGTATAGTATAAAACGTATCTATCTTCATGGATACAAGCAGGTGGAGGGTTTGCAGGTCAGATCTGTGGAAAAAGTAAGCCCACAAAGTAAAGAAATGTTATATAGTGCATAATTTCTTTATGTTTTGTATGTTTTTCAGTTTAAGGTAGATGCCCTTTATATTATGCAGTGTTTTGTAAATGCAGATAACTGAGGAAAAAAATGAGACAGGAAGTCATAACTTGCATTTTGCTAAGAGTCATGGGAAAACAACTTCCTGACACTATCCCTACTCTATCCCAGACAGTTGATTCCCTGTCATGGTACATTATCAAGCGATAATAAATTGCAAAGTGAGCAGCGATTGATGAGAACCATGTGGTAACAAGTGCATTATCCCAGACAGTTATTTCTGTGTCGTGGTTTCTTAGAAAGGACGAAGTGGGCGAGGCTAAAAGTTTTAAAAATAAAAACACTCCATATCATAGTTCAAAATCAGCCACTGATCCTTTAATCTGTTAATTATGTTGTAAAGTATTTGATTTTAGGCAGGGGCCTCGACGACCAGATCTCTGGACATGGAGACTTCAACCCCCACGTGGGCAACGACAGTGACACCTGGAGAGGGGTGATCGGGAGGAACGGCATCCCTGATCTGAACCCTAGTGGTGTCCTGTTATTGGACTTCTGTGCTAGCCACGGTCTGTCCATAACGAACACCATGTTCCAGTACAAGGGTGTCCATCAGTGCACGTGGCACTAGGACACCCTAGGCCAGAGTTCAATGATCGACTTTGTTGTCGTGTCATCTGACCTCCACCCGCGTGTCTTGCACACTTGGGTGAAGAGAGCGGCAGAGCTGTCAACCGATCACCACCTGGTTGTGAGTTGGGTCCGCTGGTGGAGGAGGAAGCTGGAAAGACCTGGCAGACCCAAGCGTATCATGAGGGTCTGTTGGGAACATCTGGCAGAGCCCTCTGTCGGGGCGACCTTCAACTCACACCTCCGGGAGAGCTTTTGCCTGTCGCGGCAGCAATCCCCGAACCCGGTGGTGGACACCAGAAGTAAGTGATGCCGTCAGGCTGAAGAAGGAGTCCTATCAGGCCCTGTTGGCTCGTGAGATTCCTGAGGCAGCTGACAAGTACCGGCGGGCCAAGCGTGCTGCAGCCTGGGCGGTCACAGAGGCAAAAATTCATGGTTGAGAGGAGTTTGGAGAGGCCACGGAGGAGGACTATCGGATGGCCTCAAAGAAATTCTGGCAAACCGTCAAACGCCTCAGGAGGGGGAAGCAGTGCTTCACCAACACTGTTTACAGTGCGGGTGGAGAGATGTTGACCTTGACTGGGGATGTTGTCGGATGGTGGAAGGAATACTTTGAGGATCTCCTCAATCAAACCGTCATGTCTTCCGAGGAGGAAGAAGAGACTGGGGCCTCAGAGGTGGACTCGTCCATCACCCTGGTTGAAGTCACTGAGGTGGCTGGAGGACACGCTGGAGGGCCTATGTCTATGTCTCTTGGAGGGACTATGTCTATGTCTCTTGGCTGGTCCCTCCAGCCGAGGACACGCTGGAGGGACCAGCCAAGAGACGCAATCCCTCCAGCTGGGTTGCGTCCCTCCAGCCGCAACCCAGCCCCGGATAAGCAGAAGAAAATAGATGGATGGATGGATGGGTTTTTGATTTTAATTGTGTACACTGTAACCTACACAATAAAACAATATAGTCATTGTTTCTTCTCTGCCATATGTACCATACACTACTATATATGAACATAACACCTGAGACCATTCCAGATATAAACACTTATGTAATGATTGTGCTCTTCCTCCTGCAGCTCACCTCATTGTGTGACATTCATGTGTGTTGGCCGTCTGTGAAACCATATTTAAAGGTTAGCAGAATATCTGTTTGCTTTTGAAATGTCAATCCGCTAAAGCAGCACATAAAGAGCAGTATCAGTGAGAGCGCTCCACCAATACAAAGACTCAGGTTCACAGAAGATTCACTAAACTGAATTTGGGTAGTAGTTGTATTGTTTTTTATGACAGTCAGGAGATGATGCATTACTTAATGTGAGAGTGAATGGTCCATGTTTGTCCTGAAACTCACAGGACAGAGAGGGCAGGGTGATTATTCTATTACTGTAATGATATCTGCATTTGTCTCATGAATGGCACAAGCAACTATGAGCTTGAGGTGGGCAAATGATCAGTAGCCATATTGATACTTTGCAGCTAAGGTTATCAACATTCCCTGAGTGTGACGCTAGCTAACTGAAAGAACTACTGTATTAGAAGCTCTGGTACTCAAGTTAGACTTTAATCTGAGCTTTATTTGAACACAATCTAACCAGAAAAAGCTGGGTTAGTTACCGGGTGTGATGATGTGTGCTTTAAAATAAATCTCTCTCTCAAAAAAAAAAAAGTCAGATATTGAAATCACCATTTCATGCAGAGAACCATTTTTGTCAACAAACTAGAACACAAAAGAAATGTATTATAATAGGAGGATTACACTTATTATTGGCTATTAACTACATTATCAGAGCTTAAAGTCACCCTTGTAATTCCCCAGGTCATTAGAAGGTTAACAACGGATAAACAGCCTCTGCAGTAGGCTTTTAAATAGTTTGTTTAGCCTTTCTGAAATCAAACTTGCGTGACAGTAAAAGTATCGCGCGGGGGCAGAGAGCGGGGTGTGTTTGTGAGCAATTAGACGGTGACTCATCAGACTGCCAGAGGTGAGGCAGCCGGAAGAAGCCACCTGCTACAAGACAAGTGAGCCACAGAGAAAAGCAAGAGAGAGGGTGGAGGCAAGTGAAGAAAGGAAGGAAGGAGGGAGAGATGAAGCAAAGGATGAATGAACAGGGGTGGACCGGAGGGCGGAGGAGCAGCCATCTGCACAAGATTCTTTAATCTGCCCTTAAGTGTGCGAGGAGGGAGATGGCGCTTAGCAGCTCCAATAATCCTCACGACTGTCCCCTTACATCAGCGTAATATGAAGTACTGTACAACACACCAGGGTCACTACAACAACTTAAAATCCAGATCCTCTCACGTTTTGATTGAGGGTATAGATTTACAGCACCCATAAAATCAACTAGTTTTCTGGTATTTGTGAATCATATGGTCAATAAAACGCTGTTAAAGAGATATGGATTTCTCAGCACTCCCACAGTACTGAGGAAATTCTAGGCAGGGGTTTAAGGAATCCTGTTATATATTGAACTAGAGCCATTTGAAGACTATGAAGAATTATTTGCATCTAGTAAAGAGGTTAATCCTTTTTCTGTAATGTAGTTCTGTGTAGCCAATAAATACAAAAATGGTTTAATGGACAAAAAAAAAAAAAAAAAAAAAAAAAAAAGTCAGTTCTTGATGATATGCGCATTTGATGCGTTAATTCATTTCATAATCAAGCAGCCCAAATTGTATTTTTGGATTTAACATCCATAATAATTTGATCTTCTAGAGAACTGCTTTTAGGTATAACATTTAACATTTCTCAATGATACAAGAATGCCACAAAATGATACTTGCCCAATAAAAATACTAATAAAATGCAGTAAAAAAAAAAAAAAAAAAAATCATAGCATTTCTACACATGCTTATAGGTGAACTGTGGAGGATGCATCATCTTCTACATGTGCCTAGAATGTTCCACAGTGTGGCCATAAACTTAAGAAGCTCCATGGAGACTTGCAAGCTAAATTACAGGTCGGATTTGTGACCTCACTCGAATTAATGTGTTTTTAAGATATTTTTGAGCAATGTACTGTATAACACCTGTATTTGAATAAATGCCAGACAGATTGGTTTAATACCATACTGTGGAAATTAACACCAAAGCATTAACATCTCCATGGAGACAAACAGATTGCGGACCCTCTCCAGAAAAGTTACAGTATGCACCTTTAAGCCAACTATGAAATAAGTGAAAGCAGAAATGTTGCAGAACAAGGTAGAATCTTTGTTGTTTTCTCCATCAATTTCATCTAGCAGATTATACAGTGTTTGCGTGAGATGTGGGAAAATCAATGCACTTTCATTAACTGATGCTGATCTGGTGCACATGCGAGGCAGGTGGGTGGGAGGGAGCTATAGGGGTGGAAAGGGTTTGCTCGCAGTCCACCACAGCCATGAGACCACCAGCATCCACAGGAGCGGCACATGAAAGCAAAGGCAAGGCTTAAAGAAGAGCGTTTGATGTGGCTAAATGGCACTTTGGGCGGCGGGAGCGCAGAAGATCAATGAATTTTAGTTTGTCTCGCATACTACTACTTTGTGAAAACGGTGTTATGAGGTGCCTTCGAGCTGGCTATAGGTGTGAAATTACCCACTCTCTCTTTTCTTTTTACTACATTTGTAAAAAGGGTTGAGTAGTTAGTCAGCAGCTCTCCCTCACATGTGATTTTTTTTCTTGTTGTAATCACAGATGGTGGGGCTAAATTTAGCGCAAAGGCCAGATTTCGGCTCTGCAGTGTTGAATGGAGCCATCATTGGAGAATCTGCCACACTGCTGTAATAATCCAATGGGTAGATGCCAGGACATTTTCAGGTCTATTACAAAAAAGGACACCACCAACTGTATGCATATGGTAGATGAATGCCACTATTAAGGATATTTCTGGTATTTCTATAACTTGGGAGGCTCAGCAGCATAAATAAACTGCCTGAAATTGTAGAATTAACACAGATTAAGTGTGCAGGGCTTTGGGATATTTTCAAGCAATAAATCAAAAGCAGGGGGAATTGATATTAATGGATTTTTTGTATTGGAACTATGTAAGTGGATAATTTTTCAATATACACAATACGAAAAACTGTCTAGATCATGATTTTATCTAAACAGAAACACAATTAAGCCTGCTTGAGTCATTTGTTGTCAGTCAATGTGTCAATACAGGGACGGGCCTGCTTCTAATTTGCCTTTGTGCATGCTAGTGTCATGAAAATACAATCAAACACTATTTTGAAACTCAATACCAGTTTTGATACCACAGTAAAAAGACCCTTTATTAGACAATAGAATGTAATTTTCAACATAAAAAAAAGTTTCTTACCATGTGGTCCTATACTAGCTCTATTAAAACCTTTCTACAACTATTCAGGAAAGGTTCAATTTTGTCCTGTTTATGAGCTTTTCTTCCAGTATAAATACCTTAAAATGAATATTTCGTGATTATCATCTAGTATCAGGGTTTTGATACTTTTGACAACTGTAGCTCATACACAATATCGTATATACAATCTGCATTACAACAATATGCAGAAGTCTGATAGAATATATATAGGGATTTCTCTAGTCTCAATAGTGGAAAAAAGCTTCTTCTACCATCACTCTTCTAACAGCCTCCTCTAGTTGAGATTTATTTTACGAGGCTCATATTAGCCAAGGCGTCTGGAGAGTCCCATTTTAAGCAGGATTTAGAGCACACTTGGCTACCAGCTGGAGAAGTCAATCTGAGACCCTTGGAGGTAAACTTCGATGACAATGACACTAAAGATGTGACAACTATTGACAAATGAAATCAGAGAGGGGAGAAAGAAGCACTGAAGCCTGTAGGCCTGTCATGATAACACATTTTGAAGTTCGGTATATATAGATGATAAATGATAATATTGAAACAAATTTATGCCACTGACACAATCACCCAAGAGCAGATTTATACCACAAAACCTATTCTAAATCTACAATATTGTTAAAAAATCTTGAGCTGCAAAAGATAAACAGCACAATGAAACGCTTTAGTCCATAGTTTGCATCTGTAATGAGTCATAGAAGTTTTTAATTCAACTTTTACAGCTTAATTCTTATCAAATAGCCAAAAAATAACAAAAACTTCCCCAGTTGTACAAAGAAAAAGTATACATGATAAATACTGACCCCAAAAAATCTGCTGTTTATTTATAGCAGCTCTTGGGTTATTGTGAGTCGTAAATTAATATTATCATTTATTGTCTACATTTTCTTAAGCAAAATATCGCACTTCAAAAGGTGTTATTGTGACAGACTTTGAGGCATATGGTATTGAGGACATGCACCCTCCATTTTGAACACTACCATTCACCACTCATATGCACATATAAGCCACAGATTAGTAGCCTATTTGCCCAATTCTGCCCTTCTTTGAGCAGCAGGTGGGCAATGCTGATAAGCTCCAACAGTCACATCTCCTTTAATAAACCTGCACCTGTTCACCTCACACTGCCCTTCAATGCACAACAAAGAGAACCCTGTAATCGCATCACACCTAGAATTCACATATATTAACATCTGATATGCTAAAACAGCTCAAGTGACTGGGAAATGTGGGTCTTATTGTACTACACGGGTTGCCTTCAGTTGTTGCATGGTCGACCTTTTTCCAATTGTAAATGATAAACTTCAAATCATATGGCAATGTGTGCAAGATAATATGTCTTGTTTAGGATGTTGAAATATATGCGCAGTGTCCATAAAGATGTGATGTGTGTTTATGTGATGTAAAACCACAGACTGTATAAAAAAGTGGAATAAGGGAGTGTGATGTCACCTATAGCATTCAGCTCTAGTCAAATAAAACTCACTGAGGCTAGCCGTTATATGAGCCTAACAGCAGCAATGCGCAATGTTCCACAGTATGGCATTAAACTGTTGAAAATTCAGACACAGAAAAAACATTTCCTAAGGGATAAGTAGGTCCCAAAAATGTATATAATGTACCTTTAACTAATTAAGACAAAGAACGAAGGCAGAATAATCTAACTGAACGTAAATCTGTTTGACAACCACTGGCCTATACACTACATGTGGCATTGCCCTTACATCAGCAAAATCATTGCTGTGCATTTCTAGATCAACCCTCACAATGTTCAAATGGTTGAGTCATTCAATTACTCAACAAAGAAAATGAAATCCTTTTTACTGCCGTCTGTGTAAAGTCTGGGCGTTGTGCACATGACTGGCGGTGACAATTTTAGGTCCTGTGGTTTTGTGTCCATGGGAACGGGGAAAAAGGTGTTAAGGTGTCTCTGGGAAGGAGAGCAGAGACTTGATTCACAAACCCCCCCCTCGCTCGATTCATTTTCTCATCATCTCCTATCAGCGCTCCTGTTTGTTCTATCGATCCGAGGCATAGCCTACAGCGTATATGCACAGCTATGACTGATCTGTTTGCTAGAGCTACTTGTCCACTGTTGAGGATGCAATTTCGTTGTTCAGTGGGGCGAGCAGCTGACGTCAAATCACATCCATTGTTTCAAAACGCCTCAGCTGCATTGTGCATCGAACAGGAATTCTTCAACCTGCCCCTGTTGCCGGGAGCAACAATGAGATAAATGACAAGTTTTTTCTTACAGCACATAAAAGAGCAGAGGGAGAGCACAAAGGGAAAGCAAGCGATGGAGTTGTCACACATCACTCTTAATAATTTAACATCGGAGACAAAGAGTGTTGAGTAGGCTTTTGTTGTTTTTCTATGACAGTTCATTCTTTTGTTATAGGCCTGGATTGTACCAAAATAGAACTTAAATAATGAGCCTAAAAACATGTCAAAACATCAAATGACAGAGGCAATTCACTCTGTTTATCTACGTTTGGGACTGACATAAAGACTACATTGGCATAAAGGTTCACTATGTAACTTTTCTGATGAGAGGGTTTGCTATCGGCTTGTGCCAGTAACTTGGCCATCTGTTTCTGTCTGTGGAAATAGATGTTTAATGTCATATTGTGAAACATTCTAAGCAAAGACATAACGTCAATGGAAACAAGGGGGTGGTTTTCCACCAGAAAAGAAACATAGTGGACCTTTAACTTTAAACCCTATTGAAGGAGAACACAAAAAAGATAGTAGTAAAAGTCTGCATGCAACAAAATGTTATTTACAAGGAATGATGATAGGAGATAAAGATTAATTATGTAACTTTCCTTTAGGATGGCTACTGCAGTCTAGAAAACAAGCCCTCCCTCACAGTCATTGGGCTGAGTCTGACTGAGCGACCCATCTGCTTGTGCACCTGACATGAGCGCGCCTTCCCCTGCACTTCCCTTTAACAAGATCAATAGTGGTTCTGTGCCGCGGAGAGTTCAGAGCATTACTTTGTGTTGACATATCTTAAAACGAGCAGCACATAAAGCCTCCGCAACACGACACAAGGGACCAAGTGTACGGGTGAAGCATTGAGCTGCTTGGTTAAAGGACCGCCACAGTAAACAGAGGAGGGAGGAGGAAGGACGGCTCTTGGCAAGGAAGCGCCGCAGTGAAAAGAGCGGAAAAGAAGGGGACAACTGCGCACTGACCTTAACACTGATGAGGCCCTGTGGAAAAAGCTTGAATGAACTGAGTGTGTTATGAGTGAGGGGCTTAAGCTGGTGGTCCAGGCACCTGTTTGGGTCCACAGTGGCGCCTTTCACCCCAGACAGGTGTCCTTAGTCGGGCTGCCTTCCTCTCTGTGAGCTCCCAGCTGCTCTCCACTCTATGCCAAACATAGATTCTTCACATACCCGACCATCAACTCATCAGCAGTGGCTTAAAAATGTAGTCACCGTCACTAACCACAGGGTCAGCTTTTACACAAGTGACAAGGAGAGACTGTGACAACAAGAGTGACTCATTTACAGCAGTATGAAGAGCATTAAATTATTATGATTAATTGTAAGATGCATATGGATGGAAATAAGCATCTGCTATAAGGGCAAGGTATGAACTCAAGTGCAGAGAAATGTGTAAATAAAAGCTATTTTAATTTGAAGGCAGAAAGAAATCTCAGACGCAATAAAAAGTAGGTATTTTGTACTTCTTCCTTGATCTTATTTTCCCTTTTTGCCAGGATTTAAGTCGTATATCACCATATATGTTATGCTTTGATGCATTCAGCCTCTGTGACCAATGGAAGAAATGTGGTTGAAGTGTCCAAGAATCAGATCATAGAAATCAAACTGCCAACAGTCAGTTATGGGCAACCTGCTGAACTTCCTGCACCACTGTCAATCCTTAATATTCTATTTAAGGGCTATTACACTATTAACACATACATTTTTTGCTCCATGCAAATTTTACCAAACTTCAGTTTTGCATGTCCATTATCTACACCACATTTGCCTGGGTTGAATTTTGCCTCCGGGGGTAATTTTGGTGATGGTGATTACATATAGCTCACTGCTTTTGTAGATGAAGCGGTGCACATAGTTTGATGCAAATCAGCGAAACAGGGGCAGTACGCTGAAATAGATGTGTGTGGGAAAGTCAACATGTGCCTAATGCTGTACCTATAGACTCACAGTCTATTGGCTTTGGGCTGGATTCACTGACCTGTGCACAAGGCAAACACATGAGAGGGGGAGGGTCAATTAGCAGATGTGAGGACATAGAGGAGGCTACAATACACTGACTACAAGCACTGAGTTAGTAATGCTTACTTATTTAATAATTGTTAACAGGGTTGGCTGGGCAATATGAAAAAAGAAATCCTCATAAATCTTCATTCTTACTAAAGATGTTTTATTTCATTTAGTTTTATTTCATTTAAATCTAATAAAATAGTTTTCAATATTAATTTCCTGTACCCAAACAATATACACTTCTAATCATTGCACAAAAAATAAGTAAAATGTCTCCTACAAACTCTTCTCCAAACCGCAAGCTTTCACTGACTGAAAATAGGCTGAGTAGACCCTTCAATTACAAAGATCCCAGCATATCATTAAGGATTAGAAATGATTGGATCTAGACCTCAATTTAACTTAATCCCACAGCCCTAACCATTGGGAACTGAACATATCGTGGCAACCAATTTTGACAGTAATATGTAAAAAAAAAAAAAGATATATATGTATTGTTATGTGAAGAAATTAGACGGCATACATCATAGGCAATTGAGATTCTCTTCCCAACTTTGCCAGTACTAATGTAAAAAAAAGCATTTACAACTTCAAATGTGACAAACTTATTATCTATAGTACACAGCACGCATACTCCAGCACGTGTATGAACTAGCCATGATGTTGCTCTGATCTGGGCCAACTGGCGACGGTCCAAAAAGAGGGGTTGGGTCTGGCGTCTCGTATCCCAGCATGCTCAGTGTGTAAGAGCCAAGGTGCTGCACTGCATAGCTGGGATGTTTTCCCTCTTTGTTTGGGCCCCAAGACCATGAGATTTAATTTAAAGGAGCCCCAGTCGAAGAGAGACAAGTCAGGACATGTTCACAACTTTTGAATAGGACAGAATCAAATATTAAAAGTAAAAAAAAACAAAAAAAAAAAAACACCACTACTTTACGACATGGGAGGAAATGGTAATTACTGTGATTTTGGAGTTCGGAGTGTGGTGTGGAGGCTGAGTCACACGTACAAGACTGTTTCGAGACCACAAATTGCCTCTGTTTAAACTTTCACATTGTTGTCGACCACATAATTAGGGTCAGGAGTGACTGGAGCACTGGTGTGGTGGCCTAATGATTACAGGTGAGACTGACATAAACTGCTATGGTGACTGGTTAGAAATATACAGAAATTAAGCAACTATAAATGAAAAATACTGTTTACACTCAGCGAACATGTTCTTAAATGCATGAGGTTCTTGTTTTAGTTGCACAGCTCAGATTTCAGTCTTTAAATCAAATGTTAAAGGTGCACTATGTAACTTTTTGGTTGGGGGTTTGTTACCTCCTTGTTTCTATGGCTATGTCATTGCCTGGAATGTTCCACAGTATGACATTAAACTAACCTCACATTTGTTCATTTACAGGTGGTTTTATGGCTCAAAAATACCTTACATACATTCCAGACAAAGCAAAAGATTGAATCACTATCACAATACACAAAAATCAATACAATACACAGTTTACAGTTTAAAACAGAATTGGATGAACAGATAAATCTAAATTATAACTAGCCAAAGACCATAGACCACTTACTTACAATGGTAACTTCAATTTCCACAAAACTATTACTGATTTTATAATGCAACAATGTACCATAATTAGCTGGAAAAAGGAAGTATTTTTCATGTATAGTATGAGTCATATCCAGTCTGTTTGATTTGATTTCCTTACATCCAAACACTCAGCTGTCACAATAAACATAACAACAGTGTGACTTGGCTGGTAGTGCAATAATAGCTTGCCTCCACTGAGTAAAATGTTCACCTTCTTTCAGCGATGTCATCATCATATCTCCAGCTCTAAAACTATTTCCTCCTAAAAGACTGACCTCAATTATCCCAAACCAGTCCAGCTCATTCTGTCAGGGTTTCAGGGGCGCGAGGAGAAACGTTTAAATAACAAATACTTCCCTTCAAACTCATTTTCAAAGTCAAATATACTATAAAGCTGTTTTTTTGGCTTTTGCCAAGTTGTTGTAACTTTGAGTTGTAGGCTCCCTTAAATCACTGTATAGCTGCATATTTGCCATTTACAGTGGCTGTTTTACTTAAACACAAATAATGCTGACGCCAGTTGCTTGATAACAGCCCATTCTTTTGTGCTATAAATCAGCAGCGGTAGTAGTATTTTCTGATCTATTTCTGCGAGACCCCTATTCAAAGCCATTTTGAATAGCTGGACACAATTCAAGATTGGGTTCACCAGAACGAGACAAAATTAGGTTTTGAAAAAAAAAAAAAATCTCACAAGATAATTTTCCGCATGTGTGCACAATCATGTGGCAATTTTATCTCACAAGATCTTTGACACAAGATCTTGTCCCATCCTTAGTACTCAATGTATGACAGCAAACATGTATTAACTAACCTGCTTTAATGTGTCCAGAGGCTGAAGGTGCAAACTAGTTTAATGGACAGGAGCTGAAACTGGAGTGTGGCTGGTAGATCCTACTGATTGAGAGGGATCATGCAGTGATGTGTTAATAGTTACTAGTCTTTTTTCTTCTATGTCACCTTCATTACATCAGCTGACACACAGCTCTGAGGCCTGGAGGCTTTGATGCAGTGATCACACAGAGCATCTCTGTGTGCAGCTCACCGACCACCATTGACACAGCAGTGAGGACAGACCATACTCCCTCCCAAAGGCCTGGATCTGGAGCCAGGGTACCCGCATCTGTGCCACCCTCAGACACCTGCAGAGGACTTATAATGTCTCCATGTTGGGACTGAATGATAGCCACAGCTTTGGGCCCATTCAGTGAGATACGCACAAGGGACAAAAGCCCAGCTGCCCAGGAAGACTCACAGCAACTGCAACTTGTCTTTCAGAAAACACTCTCTATACATGCACAAGTTCCATGTTAATCAAGTATTTTTAAAGCAAGACTTGTGTTTAAGCTGTACCGATCTAAATACTTCATACTATTTGATTAGAAATGGCTCCAGACTATATATTTAATTTTCGCTATAATGTCAATGTGAGAGTTTATATAGCAAGTCTTTAAAAGTGCAACAGGGTGTAACTTTTCAGGTGGAGTTCGCTATCTGTTTTCCTCTATGGAGATGTTATTTGTTTACCTGAATTGTTCCACAGTGCAGCATTAAACTCATCTGAAGACTAGGTGGAAACTCCACTGGCCATAGAAAGAATGCATGTTTTCAATGTATTTTTACACTAACCCCTGTACTTGCAACATAGTTAAGTCTAATGCCATATAGTGGAACATTTGAGACAACAATAACATTTCTATGGAGACAAGCAGGTGATGAACCCTTCAAAAGCTACAAAGTGCACCTTTAAGTATGTCAATGGCAACACAAACCACTGATAAACAACCTCCTTACAGTAACATAATGAACAGCTGATGAATTAATGTATTCTTAAATTAACCCACTCTGGAGTATAGGTCTTGCTGTGTGGAAGTAGTCGTGATGACTGCGGCTCTGTGGATGTAGGAGGACGGCACAGAGCTGAACAAACCAATTACACCCTGTCAGAGCCGCTGTACAGAGGATGATCCCTGCAGACAGTGTCACTTTGCATGGCTGTGCACAGACCCAGGACCGTTGAGCCATAGGTCCTACTAGAAGCACTACAAAGCCCACACACAATGAGGGAAATTGTGTTACATAGTATTAAGTGCTGATTCTACTCATTACAGCTTATTAAGCAAGCAGCGTGCTCATTGTCAAGGAACCACAGGCCGCCCCAAACGTGGATGCACTGAATTCCTGAGTTTCAGATGACATCACTACATTCTATAGGCCAGTAATATTTAATACACATGGAGGCCAACTAAAATAAATACAGTAAGAAAGTAATTTTTTCTTGTAGCATAGCTAGTTAATGGGTCTAGTCACCAATAGAAAAGATTACATTAAAATTTAGTGAATAAACTTTTTGCCCCCCATCTGGGAGTATGACATCATCGTGTTCTGGAGTGTGAAAACCACCAAGAGTTTGAACATGTGACTCATATGTGACTGCAGGGCTGGTCCGCTTATAGGCCATGACTTTCCTTCAGCGCTGGGTCAGCCTTTAGCTCTGCCTCAGTATTTACACATTCTTCAGGGAGCGGAAACACAGCCCATTAGCATCACATGCTAACATGGCAGTGGACAGAGCAGCACACACAGAGCTTTACACTGCTGACACGTGCTCAAGTGGCACCAGCTCAGGCATGCACTCAGCAGCTGCAAGAGTTTATATACTGTAGGCCTATTATTACAGGAAAATACTGATAATTTATAAACTTGAGTTAATGCCAGACTTAAATAAATATGTCTTGTTACAACACAACAATACTCTCAGCAATGACAGCCTTAAAGTAGTTATGCTCGGTTGGCAAGACAAAACTAGAAAGCACACAACCTCCAATTATAACAGGAATGCATAGTTGCTATTGCACAATTGGTACCGCAGCATTAGCTAACTACTTTCTGTCAGCCTCAATAAACTCTCAGCGCTTTGTCACAAAAGCCTCTGTGCTGTCCCAAAGCGTTGAAGAGGCACACTTTCTCAATTAAACGGGTGACAATAAGGACTGCCCTCTCAGCAAAAGAGCAGCCTCATTTCTATGTTTAACTTTGAGGCCACTGTGCCCCTATACACACAAAATGTTTTAGAGCTTTCACTCATTTACATCTTTTTAAAAAGACTTCAACTATTTTCTCACTGTCCGCATGTTGGATACAGATGTTTGTTGACGCTTCTCACAAAGGTCCAATCAAATTAACAACTTTCTTTTCATGACTCATGTTTTAAGGATGCAAACACTTGGTTTGGTCCTGGTCCTGGTCCTAGTCCAGATCTAGTCCAGATCTAGTCCAGGTCTAGTCCCAGTTTAGTCCCAATTTGGAGGTGGATATTGTGAGAATGCACCCTTAAATGCATAGCTTATATTTATTATGAATGATAACTGTTGTGGAAGAATAAAGAGGTTGAGTCTATTACATGAAGTAGGTCATAAGTTAAGTATTGGGCACTGTAGACTGCTTTGCATTAAGTTCTTGTCTGTAATTGTTGCCATTGTTGAGGATAGTGCATTACTGTAGTAAACTCACTGACCCTGATGGCAGTGCAGAGGGAGAAACAATATGACTTTGTGACTATGAGTCTTCAGACAGACTTCAGCAGCTCTGAGCTGATTAGGAGGTGAGCTGAGAGATGCCTTCTGGGAGAAAGGTCCCATGGTGCCCCTCACTGCCCCTCACTCTGAGTCAAATGAATGAATCTTGTCTAATCCAGGACCTGAGGCAGCAGTCCCCTCTGAATTGCCCGGACACACACATCCTTTGACCCATCAATAAGAGAGGACACCTCAGGGCAAAAACACAGACAGCACAGGGCACCCTGTCTAATGCCACTTAATACGAAATGGAAGCACAGGCCTAAGAATAATATTCTGAGAAGAAATGTTAAGATGTTCTTTGGTGTTTTCAAATCATTTGAAATCTATATTCTAAACACATTTAAAAACACAGTTACTATTGTTGTGATATTTGGCTATGCAAAAATCAACAGATGTTACTGTAATAAACATGTGATAAGAAAAACAGCAAAGCGTGTCTCCTATAGCACAAGCCTACTCAGTTGTGCTTTCATGTTGACACAGCGGCTCACGTGTATAACCCTTCACGTGCAGAGGAGACAGAATGAAATGAATGGCGAGAGATGTTTACATTTGGTTTCACACAATATTCAGGTGACAGCAAAGTAAAATGACTCAAACCCTGTTAATACAAAGCCCTTTGGGTGGAAAGGTGAGGAGGACACACCTACACCATTATTTATCATGCTCATAGAGAAACTGCACGAGCCTATCGCGTGCACAAAGCTGTCACTAAAGCCTAGTACTTGTTTACCTCAAGAATTCTTGCAGACAGGTGTCACAGAAGCGGTGTCCACAGGTAGACACTTGGACCGGTTCCCGCATCGCCTTGCTGCAGAGCGGACACTGGAAGCGTCTCTTTGGCTTTTCCAGAAACTTGTAATCAAACCCGGGCATGTTTACGCTGTTTCGCCGTGCTCCTCGGCCTGCCAGCTGGAGGTTACGGTTACAGTGTCCTCTCGGGTCCTCTGTTGTGCTCTCCCCGTAAACGGGGCTATTTATCTGAGCTGTTGCGCCGTGTTTTAAGCCGATGAGGATGAGGGTTTCATATCACGTCCTGTCCGCTGCCGACAGATGGGGCTTTGCGCAGCTCTCGTCCCCTTGTCTGCCGCCTGCAATCGCACGGCTGATGGCAGCACCAACTCCGGCTGCTGTGTATCGGCCCGGGTCGTGCTGATGTGTCTGAATCGGGAGTACCTCCGTGTGGCCTCGTCCAGGTCAGTCTAGATATAGCACTTCCAACAGACTGAGCACAATGCGTTGGCCCTCTGTCTGTTTAGGTGCACGGAGCCCCGCCTCCTCCTCCACGCAGGAGGAGTCAAGAAGCTCAAACACCATCTTCACGCTGTTTTAGCCCTCTCATTGTCACTATAGATCTACAATACGGCTGTTTTCTGGCAGCAGAGGACAGTGGTCAATGCATTTGTTTCTTTCTTCAATAGAGGGATGTAGTAGGGGAGAAAATTTGTTTTGTGTAGCCCATTTACCCTATTCCACAAAATCTACCCGTGAAAGATGATGAGATCTGCATTATACCTTTAATTTCATCGTAGACATAAAGTGAACAAAGTGTTCAATAGTAGGACTATAATAAGCCACAATGGGAGAGCCCCAGACGGTAGTGATGCCAACACTAATGGACCTGTGCCCTCTAGTGGCCACTTATGGATTACGAAGCACGCAATTGTTAATGTTAAAATGCTTTGTATTTGCTAAAGGTGTTTGCAGCAAATCAATCCAGGCAAGAAATGCGAATGAATAAAATAACTAGACATAGACCTGCTTATGTTATGAAATATTTAATAAGTGATTTGAAAATGTAAATGTTTCTTCAACACAAAAGATCAGTTTCACTTAATGCATTGCCTCTGGATTACATCATCATTACATCATCCACAAACAAAACAATGGACTATCTTCTATTTATTTATTTATTTATTTATAAATAAAGATTAGATTAAAGATTTTATGTTTTTACATAAAACATACAAAGTTGGTTTCACTAAGATATTGGTGGAAAGGTGTTACAAAATTATCATTCTTATATAAACAAACTATATTTGAATACTTAAAAAATATTTAACAAAAATATAAAATTAACACTGCAGAGAATGAATACTGTACATTTTCCACTTCACGCATGATATTGTTTTTTCCTCTCCCACTTTTTATATTTTGATGACTTTCTGGTAAAAGTAAAACTTTATTAATATTTATAATACAAAATATAAAAAATAATAAAACATACTGTAGTGCATCATTAATGTAGATAAAAAGATCTTATACTGTAAATACTGCTGCATTAGATTGTATGATGGGGGTTATACAGCCCTCAACACATCGTTACCTGTAACAAACACTGCCAGTGGGCTAAAATAGACTAACAAGATAATCCAGTAAAAGACAAAGTGACCAGTAACAATGTTATCAAGATTTATTTGACGTTAATTTGACAGGTCTGTAACCAAACACAGAAGTGGCATTCATCCTTTTGATTTGTCTGTTTTGTCACAGTCTCATTTGCCAGAGGCTTAGGAGCTCAGACCAGTTTGTCTTTTATAGCCTTTGGTTTATCATGCTCAGTGCATGTGAAAGAGGACAATACCTCACCACATGAAAGCTCCAAAACGACTTCCTGTTCTCCAGCCTTATGTGTCACACCAGTCCCTCACCTGCGTGATACCTGCCCTAACAAACAGGTTCTGATCCTCCTGTGAGCCTTTGACTCAAGGCTCAGACTCTCTTTCTGAAGATGAAATAGAGCTGAATAAAGATCAAGTGAAACTCAAGGGCCCAGCAGCGTATAAGAAAGTCTGTGGAGCTAAGGTTTTCATAGAAGCGGGCTCGGTTCTTTGGGAAACAGAAGTTGAAGAAGCTCTTTGGTGGGAGGTCATCTTGGAATAGGTTCTTCAAGCAAAGCTGAAACAATAACAATAAAGAAAAAAAATTCACAAATTACACCTCTGTTTATAGTCCAATAAACCAACGACTGGCTACATTTATGAAGTTAACACGACAACTATTCATTATTGGGTTTCATGCAGTTGGAGGATGATTTCAGATCAAATCCCTAATATAGTCATGGAACTCCATGTCCTTGTCACATGATGTGGATCAAAAAAGAAATTGCCAGCAGCCTCGCAGCCTGTACTAAGGATTATCTACACGACTATGCTTTTAAACTTAGATGCAGTTTAATCAGTTTAAAATCTGCCATGTTTTTTGGTTTGATTTGTGAATGACAAACATATAATCTCACTTTTATTTTTGTTGTTTGTTTCTTAGTTTGTTTTTCACATCATGTCATCCTTTTGTTTGTATCTGATGAATAAAAAGTAAAAAAAATCTGACCAAAAATATGTATTAGTTATAATATATATTTGTCATCTCTGACTGAAAGCTTCTTTTGAGTTTGTTCAGTCTCACATCTGGGTACTGCACCAGTAAAAACTGCTGTGTGTTTGTTAACAAAGAGTAATGATGAAAATATTACGTTTCACAGCCAGAAGAGTGTTTCCATGACAACAAGCCACTGATGTCACTGTGAAGGGGTGAGCCTCGTCGAGCTGCACTGCCTTCGGTATCCCAGAATCCTCCTCTTTCCTTCCCAGGCGTCCACGGGCTCCTTTACCCCAGGTGTACACTTCCCCGTCTGTAGAAAACAGGAGAGGGGCAAAAAATGGTTTTAATTTTCCAGAGCACTCCCTGATGCATTTATCTACCGAAATATTTTACTGACAGCCCAGCGTCTTGTCTCGCAGGCTGTCGAAGCTGAACAAAGCTTTCTACAGACAATAAAAAGCTGCACACATAGCAGACACCCCTAGATTTCTTCCCAGGGGAGGCAATCATTGGCCCACACAACATTTTACCCTTTCATTCCCAGATAAGAGCACATGACGCTAAATATAATGATAAGATATTCAATTTGTTTTCTTTTGTGCAGACAAACAACATTTTTATTTGGTGAGATTTAAAATAATAAGTCTTATTTTGGTAATGATTTGGTCTAAATTTAGCCTTGTAATTTGAATGCACAGGGGTTTAAGGGTAGATTTGCATATTACAACATGCACGTCCTGGTACTCACCTGATCCAATAGCTAAAGTGAAAGCATCTCCACACGCTGCCATAGTTATGCCCTGCAGATTTGGCACAAGGTATGGCACACGGCGGCTGCGGCACAAACTACAGCCCATCTGACCATGCTGGTTACTGCCGAATGTATAACACTGACCATTTTCTGTTGTAAAGAAGATAAAAATGTATTACAATAGCACAATACTAAAAATGTGAAACAGTGACAACAGTTTACCTGTGACTGCAACAGAATGGGCTGTCCCAATGTCAATGTAAACAATTTTCTCCCTGTCCAGAGGTGCTGATTGGACCGGTGTGTAAGAATGGACCTCTTCCACCTGAGTGGAGGGCCCTGGTTCCTCTCCTTCCAAGATCTTATCCAGTCCGAGTTTGTTGAACCTTATAACACAACAAGCAGCATTAATGCAGTGAATCATTAGAAAGAAATGATTGGACTCAATCCAGGCCTCTTTCTCAACTGTGATAAAATATGAAGAAGTAGGCTTGTGTAACTTTAATTATAGTAGAATTGTTTCATCCATGTTTTGGTGATAGAAGACAACATTTTTAAAGCCCATCATATGAAACAACTTAACCACAATAGTTTGAGTTGTCCAGCACAAATATTTGATGGCATAAAAATACACAAACAAGTGTCAAAGTTTTTTATAAATCATTTGTATGTTTTGCTTATTGCAAAAGCAGAAACCAGCTCTTAAGTATCTAACCTTTGTACAGAATGACAGGCAAAGGTATGTGTTCATCAGAATGTTGTCACACTGGTAGAAAAAAGAAATATGGCATTCACTAAATCTACCATCTAATCTACCCCTAGGACTGGGGAGTGGTTTGTTTGAATAAAGGAGAAAAGGATGCACATTAAATATATTTGAAAACAGTACTTTTTGAGAACACAGTACCTGTTGCTTCCACATGCCACTATGCTGTACTGGGTGCTGATAATCATAGAGCAATCAACTCCACACACCACTTTTTGGGCCTCAAATTCCACTGGTAAACACACCTGCTGAGGAGAATTATGGGTGTCCTGGGTGCCTAAGCCTAGGCGGCCTAAAACAGAGGGAAAATAGCCTTAAACTTTAGCCTAGTCATTCTTCATAAAAACTGTGATTTCTATTTGTTCAATCTACCATGCAAAAAATTAATACTATCTCTATTAACCTATGGGACATAATGTCTGGTCTCATCAAAATTACTTGTTTATCTTAAGAAAATAGTAAAAGATTTGTTATGTTAAAATTGGATCATATTTTACCATTGTCTCCTCGACCCCAGGCAAATACTTCTCTTTCATTTGTCACAGCAAGCACATGGGAAGCACCACATGAGACCTGAACCAGCTCATAGCCAAGGAGCGCTTCTACAATCTTAGGCTGGAAGAACAAAAACAAGAGAGTTGTTAATTATTACAAAAATCTCAATATGGATATCAATATAAATATTGCTTGGTGTTCTATAGATACCTGTGTTACATCATTGAAGTTACCATGTCCTAAACAACCATTACTTCCACTACCAAAAGTCATGATAATGCCCCTGTCTGCAAAATGAAAATAAACAAAAAGATCAAAAGTGATTCCAACTCAAATAAGTGAAGAAAAATCTTTAACTCAGAGGTAAAAGGAGAAATTTAATTTGTCAACTGGACAGAGTTGCCATATTAAATTTCTCCTTTTGCTACCTGGATGACTGAGAGATTCTACACATAACTCAGAGGTATTAAAACTGTACACTCCTAAACTGCAGTTTGACTGACAGAGACCCAAAATAAGCTTTACATTATAACGTTTTCATTTGCAAGTAATAACTGTCTATGTATTTATAATTACTGACTTCCTTTAGCTCAGCTCTTTGGCAGACTGTGCTTGGACCAGGGAGGGATGGGTCACAAACCTTTGTGTTGCACGTGTGTATGAAAAGCGCTTTATAAATAAAGATTGATTGATTGATTGATTGAAACCTGTCATGCAGGTGGTGAAGAGATCACCGCAGGCCACAGATTTGATGGTGACTCCAGACTGACCCTCCAAAAACCGGGAGATGAACTGAGGCTGCATCTGCTCCACTGTCCCGGGGAGACTGCCCTCACCTGAGGCCACAGAGGGAGCCTGACGAAAGGAAAGATTAAAACACGGATGTATACATGAAACAGTTTGGGTCAACGACAGATAACATACCTCCCATGTAATTAAACGGCCTGATTTGGTGACCCCCATCTTCTGAGTGCGTCCCAAAGACACTTGCAGCACTTCAGTGTTGAGCATTGGCAGCCGGAGTGGCATTGAGATGCCACTACCCCAGGTATACACTGAGGATAATGGGAGGGACTGCACTTTACCTGTGCCAATGCCAGTCACTCCATCTGTGCCAAACATTTTCATTTTTAGCAATGGTCTCAGTTGATTTGTTGCAAACAAACCAAATACTCTGCTTCACCTCTTGACCTGTTGGTGGGCACTCTGCCTCCTGGTCTTCCCTGTGGACCAGTCTGTACTGTAGATAAGGGCTTCTCAATCCTAAAAAAAAGGCCAAACCAACATACGTATGTAATAAATTATAACACAACGAAAATGTATAATAGAAGTTTAGTACCTTCGCATTTTGACATTGCCTATGTCAGTATACAGATTAAGAAGTGGTCGGATACAGATGGGCAAAGCCATAATTTCATTGAGTTGTGGGCGTTTGGATGGGTCCAGATTTAGCATGTTGAGAATAAGATGCCGAAGTTCGGGGCTGTATCGATCTGAAATAGGTGCAAAGGTGCCACTCATGATCTTCAGGACAAGTGCAGGCAGATTCTGAAAGAGAAAACTGTGTCACTATTTTCTAATGAAGACAAATGTTGTAATTTTACTAAAATAGTTTTCTTTTCACACATGAGATAGTACTTCTTTTGTAATAACAGCTCTGTTTTACATGAAAAGTCTACACAGAAATGTTGCATCTTGAAAAATTGCATAGCATAAAACAGATAAAATAAACATTCTCCATACAGCTGCCTCAAAGGCTCTCTTTAGACTAGCAAGCTCATAGAGCACACAGCCTAAGGCCCAGATGTCACTCTTCTGGTTGTATGGCTTTCCTTCACATAATTCTGGAGAGATATAACATGGTGTCCCAACCACCTGTACAAAAAAACAGGTAACCAGTAAAATATGTAGTTTATGCTTTGCACAAAGACAAAAACATTTTAACACAAAAGGAAACTCACTGTGTATGCCTTACTCTTGCTGACAAGGATTTTTGAGATTCCAAAGTCACCTATTTTGACAATCATTTGATGCTTGTCAAGGAGGATATTTTGTGTTTTAAGATCTCTATGCAGAATTAATTTGTTGTGCACGTGGTAAAGTGCCAGTAAGATTTGTACAAAGAAATGCAGAATAGTGTCTTCATCCAGCAAGGAGTTGCACCGCTTCTGAATGTAATCTGCCAATGTCCCACCTGCATAAAATAATTCTCAAGTCAATGAAAAGATTAAATAAAACGTAAATTCAATCCAAGTAAAAGGCAGAAGACTACTGGATAGAGAACAATACAATATGGGACTGTGTAATTAGATATTAATAACAAAATAATTCTACCTGGCGCATACTCCATGGCGATCATAAGAGCTTTGTCCTCGAGAAAGTTTTCATAATATTCAATGATATTTGGGTGGTTGAGCAGCTTCAGCACTTGGCACTCGTTCTGTGCTGCAAGACGCTCATCTCGGGACATTTGCTCCACTGGGATCTCTTTGAGGATGACAAAGGCTCCATCACTGCGCCTGCGGCACAGGTGGACAATCCTAAGGAGAAAGTATCATTATTATGCAGTATCCTCAATGCAGTCATGAGGGTCGTTTAAATACAGTCTATAGCTGGAACTGTCTGGGAGTAAATCCATGTTTAACTAAGGCTAAGTGCAGTTATTTGTTTTTAGAAAGGAGGTTCAATCAAAAATACAGTTAAATCTTCAGACTTGCCTGCGCCACTTTGTATGAGAAGTCTAACGGTATATAATCAAAACTTCGATTGCTGTAGACCATTCAGATAAGGTCAAATAACAAACCCAGGCCGTATATATACTATTACATTATAATTTTTAAATAAATAACACGCTATCGTAAACTACTGATGCCAGTGTCAGCCAGTATTTCCATAGTTTCCATCTTTAGTTCCTTAGGGCAGAGCAAATTCCAGCACAGCCATTGAAGCCCAATTGCTACGAGATATAAAGAATGCACGGAATAAATTAATATATGGGAAATGTTTTAAACTTTACCCAAAAGCGCCTCTCCCCACAACTTTGATTTTTTCATACTTCTCCATTACAGCTGCCCGAACTGTGCCGTGGTCTCTAAGCAACCGTCCAGATGTACTACGGGTTCCAATGAAGGACAAAAATGTGAGCCAAGCGCGTTGTCTAAAACATTAAACTTCATTCAAACACTACAGTTGTACAGAGAATAGGCAGATCTCTTTGCACTGTTCGTTACTATTAGGACTATATTTTACCCTTTCCTATATGCCTATTTTCTGGAAGTTTCAACATTTGCTAAGGTAGAAGCCCTAATTCGTCATCATTCTGAAACACATGGATATTTTTTAGTCTGTCGTATAGTAGGATTTTTTAGGCTGCAACGGCAATATGAATGTCCTGTTTTTAGGAGAAAAAACATAGTTGTTTTAGTCTAGGTTTTACAGGTTTTATGGCCATAGTAAACTGACCTGTGAGTATCAGTCAACTATTCCTGTCCAGTCACACAATCCGTATTATTATATTCTGAGGTAAGACTTGAAATTCTCATGAAAATAATATGTCACCGCAGTAGTGCCCTCACGCTTTGCAACAAAAGATGCTCCTCAGTCAGATCAGCTGACATAGTTGGCCGATCATCGGCTTCTGTCATTATCAGAGACCCATTTGCCTTCAGGCACCACAGTCAGTGTCTAAGAATTTAATATGTGAATCTAGTGAAACTGATTCCAAACCCAAAGGTGAGAGGCACTGCCTGAGGAGCAAAGGATCCTCCACCAGCCTATTCTTTTCACAGGACAATAAGAAGAGCATGGCAGACCACCAACTATGACCTACCCATCACCAAACTGTTTAATTCTGATAAGGCACTTATGCAAGAGTGTGCAGAGGTCATTTTGAACATTTTCAACATTAGCTAGCTCATTTGCATTGTTCTGGGAGAGAAGAAAGGCCTTTATCTAGCTACCGAATAACATATGTCTGTATTTCTGTCTGATCACTAAGGTGGCAACAGTGTTGTCCTAATAGTTAAATGTTTACATTTGGCATTGCTATGGGTCCTCCTGAGGTCATAAGAGGGACCGCTGCTGCTGTGGTAATTAATGTAATACTGCTGCCATCTAGAGGTGAAGTTGATTCACTGCTTTTCAAAATTAATGTGTAGCCTATTATTAGACTGGAGCAGGCTGAAGTAATTGTGATGATTGGTGATTATGCCATTATAATAATTATATTTTGAACCACAGATCAGTGCAACTGGCCGGTGGCAGTAGGAATACACAATAGACAATGCAATCCAAACCTGTGGATTGAATAATATGTTTGAACTTTGCCAAGGTATGGCAAGCAGGCTATGTGTGCATAAATACTTTAGCCTGAATCTAGATGTCTTTTAAGATCAGCCTGATAAAGCAAATATTAGGCCTATAACTCAACTTTTTGGAACTTTCTATCATGTTAACATTGTTTTCTCATCAAAAACAAACCTGAAGTGGTTTTATATGCCATCCATGCATGTTTAAGTAAACTTGTGACCTCTCCTGGGCACTATGCAAACCCTCCTTACAGTTAGGAGTACAAGCCCACGCCTTTTGTACAGGGCTATGCTGTGCTCCCACCCATGCCCCCGCACGGTCATTTTTCATAAACATACAAAAGGAGGATTCAAAACAATAGGCTACACTACAACTTCACAAACTTGATGAGATGTCCAATAGTTTCAATAGGTGCTGCTGTGTTCTGATGGAACTCTGAAGGGGGAGTGACTTAATGCAGGGAGCATTTTCAAAAATGAAAATAGTTTAACATTTTAATACGTTTAATACGTTTTCGGCGAATATAGCATTTTAAACAGGTAACATGGAGATCTAAATATGTTATCTGTCATAATCATGACAATAATCAGTACCATATAGGTTACGTGCAATACGCCTTCTTTAAAATTACATTTGACACTTTTTAAAGTTTTAAAACAGTTTTATTTCGAATCATATACTTGTTGAGCGTAGCACCTACATCACTGATTACGTAACTCGATCTCAGCATCTGCCCCACCTTGTTTCTGTGTTTGTGGTTAGGGCAGCTCTACTCTGTCGTCTCCATACCACACCCCCTGCTCCTTGCGCACACAGAGCGGAGCGCGCCACCAGTGACAAGATTAACAGATCGCCCAATGGACACGCTTGAAAAATCTTCACGAAAGTTTTGATTGGGACGGAGGACGCTTCACAAACGGAAATAGTTTGACACTCAACTTTGTGGGAAGAGATTGTGGAGAACAACATCATCTTGTAACTCCCTCCTTTTTCACTTCTGGATTTAGGAAACACTCCCATCACGTACCGTGCATATCAGTCCGTCATCTCGCTGACAGAGGAGTACACGAGCTGAAGTAAGAACGCCAAGAACTTGTGAAAAGGGAGAGAAAAAGGGGGCTGGTGGCGGAGGATGGAGGCCCTGCTTCCTGTTCTGAGGGGGTACCCAATCCCCTCAGTGCTGGTGTGCGCGCTCCTCTTCAGGGCGGTCGACCAGCTCCTCCAAAAGCTGCCCGTGCCCAAATTGGTTCAGCAGGACAAGTTTCATGCTTGGAAGTGGAGGAACCTTTCTGTGTCCATGGTACATTCACTGATCACTGGCACATGGGCCCTGACCTGGTAAGTGTCCAGCTAAATGCCCAGTATAACAGAGGCCATTGTCTATTCACAGCGCGCATGATGCGTCTCTGGCAGTGTGTGGGCAGTGACAGTCAGTGGCAGTCAGGACAGACAGCCGAGGAAGAAAGCATGTTCAGACAGGACAGAGCAGGGACACAACGGCATTTGAAGCTGAGAGTGGAAATATCTATGTACAGTATAAGTGAGCAAATCTTAGGCTCTTAGCACATGTCTCCTGTTCTATTGACTGGAGAAATGAGCTCTCAGATAAAAAGGAGAATTAACTGGAAAAACCTGCTGTAAGCGGCTCTTGAGAGAAAACAATTTCTTAGGGCGGGAACTATGATTCATCCTCACATATTCCCACATAAGACACAAGACAGGCTTTTCATGCTATATGCATTTCAAACTTGATTCAAATTAAACTGCACTACTTGTTCTTAACACATACTAAGTATTAACCCTAATTTAAGTCCTGTACTGTAAGTGGGAAGGACACCGTAGAAGAACACTTATTATTGTGTGTGGTGCTGGCTTGCCTGACTGAACACAGTGATTGTGTTGTGAATGATCAGTACATAACTAAATAAACCTTTAAATCTGAAAATTATAAATTGGGCGATCAACTAAAAATGATGTAAAAATATGTTCTGTATGAAGTCTCATGTACTCAAAGATAATGTTTCTGTGTAGTTACTTTGTCTCCAGGAGTGAGCCCAGTAAATGTGAGTAGAGCCATCTCCCATAACCTGTGTCCTTCTTCAGTGCGGTGGTGTGGCCTGAGACGCTGCAAGACCTCCATCTGTACCACACTCCTCTGTCCTACCTGCTCGTCTGTGTGTCAACAGGTCTGTGTTTCCGTACTTTGAATGAATATGAGCACATGTAATCCTTTATAAGAAAAAAAATGCCTGGGTCTTAAGGATCTCAAATAGCCGTCTCCCCTGGAAACCCAGATCCCCCATAGACTGGCTCGTCTAGTTGAGCTGTGTGCACTGTGGGTCTTCTGTGCATCTGTGTGTAACCATGAGGACTCAAATCTGTGCAGGTCTGCCTTGACAACAGCCGGCAGCTCCCAGTCCCTCTGAGCCTATCCCCATTATAGGCTATTACTCAGACACTTGCTGCATCTCTCTGGCCACTGCCATCCAGCCAAGAGTCTCAATCATTTGGATAGTCCCATGAGACCATCAGGGTTTCATTGTCATGACTATGTCCACATTCTCAAAGGACTTGGTGTGAACTTGTGTGTAATATCTGGTCTATAAATATCACATTTTATAGCTTTTTTATCCCTGTTATTTGATTTATATAATAAGAATATTGTTATGGCGGGAAACACACTTTGTTACATCTTCTGTCAGATACATTAGAACTTTATATTGGAACAGTCAATTCCAAATATGATTTAGTGATACCTTTGTGATACCTTAGTTGGCCTGTGATGTGGTTGATAGAATCACTTTGTGGCTCTCCTTGTTCCCAGGATACTTTATGCAAGATGCATGTAACATAATTTTGAGCGGACATGCCCGGGGGTCATGGGAATTCCTCCTGCACCACGTACTGGTAAGAAAACACACAATATAGTACATAGGTTTGTTTAAATGTGTCCATATTATGTGGCACAGTGGATTGAGGGTTTGCCAAACGACTGGGGAGTTACTGGTTTAAAACTGAAGTTAGAAATGTAACTACGGTTCTATGCATCCCTAGTGACCAGCAGAGGGCAGTGCTGAAACCACTGAATCATTCCCTGAGAAAGACAAACACTGTCCACTCCTACTACCTAACAATTAATGCTTAATGTGATTGTGCATGCTTGTCTGGTGGAGGGTCCACCACCTGTTTGGCTCCACTGCTTTGCGTAAAATACCTAGAATGGCTTTAACTCATCTATCTCCATGTAGACAAGCAGGTAAAGCACTAGGCCAAGTTACATGTCAGATCTGTGTTAACGCAACCCTGCTCACAGAAATGCATGTTTTTCAAGATATTGTTGAGCATTAAAATCACCTGTCATAGAATAAACCATAGTGAGATATTTTAATGCCATAATGTGGAAAATTTCAGGCACACCAAAAATATCTCCAAGGAGACAAGCTGAGGCAGACCCTCCACCAGAAAAGTTACATAGTGAACCTGTGTTCATACATAAGTACAGTATGTGATGACATCATAGTAAAACTCAAGTCTCCCTGTGTGTGCAGGTGCTGAGCTGTTTCTGGTATGCGCTGTGCACTCAGGTGTATGTAGCCGGGGCAGTTGTGGCTCTCTTTGTGGAGGTCAACAGTGTCACTCTGCACCTGCGCCTGTTGCTGAAGCTGGCTGGAGCTCAGTCCACTCCCCTTTATCACATCAACAAAGTGGTCAATGTTGTCACATATGTCATTTTCCGGCTGTTCACCCAGTTCTACCTCACTTGGTTCATTCTCCACAACTACACCAAGCTAGACCATGCCGGGTTTTTTCTCTTTTGTATGATTCTCATGAATATTATGATAGGTGTATACTTTTACCGCCTAATCCGCTCTGACTTCTTTACTCGAAGAAAGGGTAACATCACACAAAATGGGACTCACAACAATTCAAGAAAGTTTCTTACAGATTAAATGTCCAGGATACAAATTACTGCAAAAATCTTTTTTTTTAAATGAACTCTCTTTTTTATAGGAACATTAATGATCATGTCATCCTTCCTAGAGCCGACTGGCTTGATGGATTGGTCCCTTTAAAACGTATTACAGCAGCTTGGTGTGTGCATGTTGTTTTTATGGCTTTAAAATTATTTTCCAAATTTTTCATTCAAAACATTTTAAAACAGTAGTGACGAACATTTTCAAAGCTATTGCCAAATTCTTTACAGGACAACAGCCATATTCTAATAGAAAACTAAGCCCCAAACGTTAAAATGTTCTGATCTAATGTTTGTATTTGTGTGTGTGTGTGTGTGTGGGTGTGTGTGTCTCTATGATGCCTTGTGCGGTGGAGGAGACTTTCTGGATGTTATACAAGCTAGCCATAGACCTCAAAACGGGTTTGCATCAGGCAACATCCAAGGCTGAAGGTGCTAAACATTAAAAACTAGAAAAGCACTCAGAGAGCGCAGACCTCCGCCAAGCAGCTCAGTTTTCAAAGTGATCCAGAATCCAGGATTTCTTCTGGATCATCACCAAAATTTAATCATCTGTTGGATTTACCATTAGGAACATTTCCTGAAAATTTCATCAAGATCCGTCCATAACTTTTTGAGTTATCTTGCTAACTAACAAACAAACAAACAAACAAACAAACAAACAAACAAACAGACAGACTCAGGCGAAAACACAACCTCCTTGGCGGAGGTAACCAGGCTGCACAGTCATTATGGTATCGATACCCTATTCTAAAAATTGATAGGGTAATTATTGACATGTTAGGGAAATTGAATTCATTTTTATTTAACTATCTTCTTCAACAGAGTAAAAACATGTGCCTGTACCATATTGCCTTATTTTTTATTTAATTAAAATATGAATGTAACGAACACTATGTTTACAACACATCCACAAGAATGAAATGGACTTGACTGTGTGTCTTGTTTGAGGTTGTTAAACCTGTAATTTGAAATCATGACTTTATTAGGCCTACTTTTTCAATTAAATAAAAAGTCAGCTTTAGCCTGTTCATAGAAAACATGGCAATATTTCTTCTTGCAAAAAGAATAAACTCTTTTGTGGCTTGTAGGCTGTACTGGGTGATAAAAAGTAAAAAGCATATTGTGTGATTGCAGTTTAAATTATCTTAAATGTCTCAAGAAAAAGTGGGACAACTTCTGCCTCCCTCTTTTTCAACAACTTGAGCTGACCACCCCAACTGCTGGCTGTGCTGAAATGGACTATATGGCCTAAGTGATTACTGATCACTTTGGTAGTAGTGAGCACTTCCCTGTAGCTGTAGACTGGTTTAGGCCAACTTTACTGTGTGGGCGGGCCTTATCCCAGCAGCGTGTCAGGCTTCCTCATTTTCTCCACAAGGGGGCGTGCACACAACCCAAAATCTCAGCAGCAGCAAGGCACAAATATTCCTAAACTGAATCAGCCAGACTCCCACTGCCCTGGCCGCTTCTTCCGTGGTTTGTTTTCTGTTTATTCAATGTAAACGAGGGTTAGTAACTAGGAGTAATATTTTTAAGAAGAACAAAATCCGGAAAAGCGTCCCAAACCTGAAGGCTTATTCCGTCGGTAAGTAACGCATCTCCCACTGTAGCACGAGGCTAAACGCAACAGTGTCTTTAAAGTTACAGTGTAAAGTTTCATTGTGGCACTGTCTTTTGTCTTTTAACTTACAAACACATTACAGAAGATTTGGCTCTCTCCAGCGTATCATTTTAAACAAAAGAATTACAGCACAATTACTATTTTAATCACTCACTTTAGTTGTCTGGTCTGGTCGTTGCTATCTCTGTGTGAGGTCTAAAGCTGCCCTGTGTAACTTTTTGTGGTTGGGTCGGCCATCTGCTTGTCTCCATGGAGATGTAATTGTTTGCCTACCCTGTAATGTTCCACAGTGTATCATTAAACATAAATCTTGCATTTATTTTTTTGTGTGGACCTTAAACAAAAGGCGTTATAGACTAGGCTAGGTGGATAAGGTTATTCATTTTTTTCTACGCATTTATCTGTAGTTGAATAAACAAACCCTGTTAAACAAAGAAAAAAACAAACACATTCACATTCTCTCGCTTAACTCTTTTATGGCCCTACATTTTTATTGAGTTTATAAATTATTAGCCTGGTTGGAAAATAATTATGTAAGTTTCCTCTAGTTTGTATTTTTATTTGGAAAATGGCTCACAGTAGCCTATGATGAAATTATTTCCCCAATTCTGTCCCGGGCAATGGGCTACAGTGAAATGATAACGACATTAATGAAATATGTCAAGTGTAAGGAGTATTGATGTTGTGTTTAACCTCCTCTCCTCCTTTACAGTTTGATACATTCATGACCTTATGTCTGTCCGTGCATCAGCCATGAGTGTCCTTCCTCCAATCAGACGAGACCGTGTCATTGCGCAGCTCCCTCAGGTATCACTTTTCCTCCTCCTGTTTTTTTTAAACACAAATGTTTCATGTGTGGACCAGAGCCAGAGTTTACCATTTATGTTCTTGTGCCAGTGTTTCAGGAAAGAGGCTGCACTGCACACCAAAGAGGAATTCAATAACAAAGTGAAAACTGCCTGTCAGGAACAGCGCACTGGTACTGTGGGGTGAGTATAATCTGGGTATCTCTCAGGTCTTTAATGTAAACTGTACGTCAAGCCTAATTAACATTAGTTAATTTTAGACAAATAATCAACCACACACTTACATTAGTCTTTATGTGTATTTTGTCCTTTCTTTTTCCTCTCAGCAGATTTAAAATTTCAAAGGTCATTGTCGTGGGGGATCTTGCTGTGGGTAAAACCTGTCTGATCAATAGGTAAGCAGCATTGTGAAACAATAACCATATATGTTCTTAGATGTGTGTAGAATCCCTCAGTCGTCCAGGTAGAATCCATAGCAAAAGGAGAAATTTAATTTGTCTTGCTAATAACCATATAGTAAATTTGGTGAGATATTTTGGTGATGCACGCTTTTAATCCTCTTTAACTTTAGAGGTGGCAGAATTTCTCTTTTATTATCCCAAGTTAAACCTATTGCATTCATTTTAACTTGTGTTTTTTTTTTCTTTTTTTTAAATGTAGATTTTGTAAAGATACTTTTGACAAGAACTATAAAGCAACAATTGGTGTTGACTTTGAGATGGAGCGGTTCGAGGTGTTGGGTGTTCCATTTAGCCTACAACTGTAAGTAACAGAATTAATTTTAGTTTATTGAACAATTAAAGAGTCCATTTTTTCTTCACAGATGGGACACTGCAGGCCAAGAGAGGTTCAAGTGCATTGCTTCTACGTATTACAGAGGTGCCCAAAGTAAGGATTATGCTTGGAAACACAAATTACATTTTATACACCACCACATATTAACTGTATAATAATTATAATAAGAATAATGTATAGGTTTACTGATTGGTTATTGTAGTTTGCAAGTAGGCCTGTCACAATAATGACTATATCGACTTATCTTTCAATATATAAAAACTGGAAGAATATCTCTTGGGGCTTATTACTTATCGTGTTTGCAGTTTTTTTGTGAAAGTGGTGAGTATTTTTGTTGTAATATGATCAGATTTGAGCTGTAGAAGGTTGAGTGACTTTTATGGCTAATTATTGGTTAATTCTCTTAGGTATTTGTTGCAGCTCATGATTCTTAATGATACTGTCCATTTAAAAATGTTTTGCTGAGATTATCTTGCTTAATTGTTATTGTATCAGTGGCATAAAGTAAATTTGTCACAGTATAGGTCTATAGCAATATATCAATCTTTGTTATCGTGACAGACATGTGCAAGTTAATGAAAGCAATACAGTCATTTCTATACCCAAGTAAGGTGTTGATCTACTTTAGAGCAAACTAAATTCTACAGATATTTTCCAAAATCTATCATTATTTGACTATTTTTAAAACATATTTGTAACAGAAAATATTTTGTTGCAGTCGTGATAATCGTGTTTGACTTAACTGATGTAGCCTCGTTGGGTCATACAAGGTAAGTGTGCTTTTTATCCCAGATTTCCCTCTTGTACCATGACACAGTATTTATTTATTTGAGAACCATTAATAATATACAAAAGAATAAACCATTACAGTGTTTACAGGTGTCCGATGTGTTCACAGACAATGGTTAGAAGACGCCTTAAAGGAGAATGACCCCACTAGTGTCCAACTCTTCATTGTCGGGACAAAGAAAGACCTAAGTGTACGTCTTTACACAGGAGTACATGCTGGGGACTATATATGGGTTTCAGATGAACAGTTCTTTCCTGATTTGAAGGACTTTCTGAGGACCTTTCTCAGTTTAAAAGATATAGTAAGATATAGCCATAGCTTGAAACCCATGGACACAAAAAGTCAGATGGGAACTATTCTGGGCTGACGCCGGTTCACACAAAGCCTTTATGTCCTGGCTCACCCCTCAGGAATGTGCTGCTTGCTGGCTGTAAACCCCAAAGTATTCGTAAAACTGGGTCACTGGATGGGCATGACAAGTCGGGGTGATTTTATTGTTTCTTTCTCATTGTAAACTCTTTCTCTTTACAGTCACCAGCCCAGTACACTCAGATTGAACAAGATGCCCTTAAAATCGCACAGGAGATGAGCGCTGAATATTGGGCAGTTTCTTCACTTACAGGTGGGTCAGAAAAATATGTTCAAGAATATATTGTGCAATTAAAGCCCAGTTTATTAAAATGGTCAATGTTTACAATATACACATGTTCTTAAATTGTGCATTCTAATGTGTACTTGAATACAGTTTAAATAATATTTTATGTACAAACCCATCCTTCAGAAACATCTTTACGGTCATGTATTTGATATTTTGATAATTCCCCTGTTTCCGGTTTCCTTTCTACACTGTACATTTTAGCCCGGATTGCCATCGGCCTTTCTCCATGTATTCTAAAATTCATTGACATTTTAGATTCAAGTACTGAAAAAGAATGCCATGTTTATTTTTCTTTAAAGGGGAGAATGTAAAAGAGTTTTTCTTTCGAGTGGCGTCTTTGGCGTTTGAGATGAACGTTCTTGCAGAGCTGGAGAAAAGTGGGAAAAAGCAAATTGGAGATGTTGTCAGTATGTATCTATACAATTATTCTCTGTGTCCAGTTCTATATCGAAATTTGGTATAAACCTAACTGTGTCCTATAAACCATTTTAGGGATAACCAGCAACTCCAGTAATCTCTACAGTACTTCAAAAAAGAAACAGTCGGGCTGCTGTCAGTGAGTCTGGGAGGAGGAGCTTCAGTGGTACGAGTGTATTTGTGTCTGTGGAAAGGAAAAGCTCTGAGCGCATGGGCCGAAGTCTGACTCAAATTCACTTTTTCCTTTGGCCTTGGATTCTTCCATGAGCTGTGCATTTTTGTAGTCTTGGCCTTTTTTACTCAATCCTTTACTCAAGCCTTTTTTACTCAATCCCTTCATGCAATTACACAGTATATATAGAATATTTTGCTTAAGACTGACAAGAGCTGCTAGTATTATGGATTAGATCTCTAATGTTTACTACAGGATAATATGCTGCTGATGTTAAAGGTACCACTGCATTCCTGTTATATTTTATACAGTTTTAAGAAAACTATTTTGTCCCATTCCATTTCAATAATGATGATATCTAATTGTAGATATTTAAAAAGGGAAGATTCTCCCATGTTATTTAAAAAATATTGAAGCCAGTGACAGTGTTTTTAAATACGATTATGCATTTTGTGTCACAGTATGTGTTAAAAAATAAAATATTTCTATAAAAAACTATAATTTTACTTCACAAAATTCATTTGTTTCTCATAAATTGATTATTTTTTTCAATTGTTCAGTCTTGAAGGAATTAAGATATTTCTGGTCGATTTGGCTTTGGAGCTCCTCAGGAATACAGTGAGAGAACTTGTAATTTTTCTTAATCCACTTTCCACCTTCAGTATTTTCAATAGCCACAGCTGCGACGCCTATAACAGAAATAACACTCACTAAAATGACATAGTTATAATAGAGAATGTTACTGTGCAGTACACTGACCCACTACAGTGGCACCTAGTCTTTCCGCCAGCTGAATCGCAGCTTTCATGGTTCCTCCGGTTTCTATCCATTGATCCACTAACAACACTCTGACACCTGAAACAATACAAGAGCAGGGTCAACCAGTTTGTTCAGTTGTGTTCAAAATGCACTAGAGGGCGATGTAGCAAAAGAAATGAGAGGCAAAGGAATGATCTTTTCATGGTTAAATGTACCAAGCATACAATATTTCATTAGTGTAACTGTCCTTTCAATCAATAATTTGTGGACTTTAAAAGTGTGCTGTCTAACTTTTCTGATGGAGGCTCCACCATCTGCTTGTCTTCATAGAGAAGTTCCACAATATGGCATTAAACTTATCCACCTAAAAAAGAATACAAATATGTGCCAGGCCAAATTACATGTCAGATCTGTTGAGCGGTAAGCCCACCCAAAGTTCAAATGACTTCTATTCAATGGATTTTTGAGGAACAAAACACTGATTTAAATCAAAGTAAGATGGATCACTTTAATGCTGTAAAGTGGCATTCTGCGCAAAGCAAAAACATCTCCATGAGATAAGCAGGTGAACAACCCTCCACCAGAAAAGTTACACATTTGCACCTGTTATGTTATATTGTGTGTCACAGCTGTGTGTCATTTAATTCTAAACAAAGTTACTCAAACAGGTTACACATACTCATCCCTTTGTTGCTGTAGTCATAAAGTGTGTGTCCATCTTAAAAAGCAAAGTTTAACCTGGTTTGAATACATCCACCCGCACTTCCATGGTCTTCTCTCTGCCAGAGTAGTCAGTGTAGTTCTGAGTTTGGGTCTCCACACACAAGTGCCCAACTTTGCGAATTGCCAGAAAGCCTTTTCCCAGTGCTGTAGCCACACATGCCCCTAAAACAAGTACACTTGTTTTTCCTGCACTTTGTAATAACTTTACACTGTACAGTACATGTGAGTGCATTAGGAGTAGCAGTGTGAATCTAAATTTAGCGGGCTGACTCAGTTTTCCAAGTCCTAAAAATAGTGTTGCTGCCCCTTTTAAAACATAACCAGGAGAAGTAAGTTTTCTTACCAAGAATGAAGCCCATTGCATCAATCCCTGCAACAATATCAATGCTGTCATTGTGGAATGGGCTAAGTAGGTCTTTGACACAGTCTGTAAGCGCCTGAAGAGAAGTGACATTGTAACACTGTAGAGGGACACATAGTTTAGATCAGGGCTATATTTTACCTGTGAGTTACAGTAGAGTCTGGAGGGGTCGAGCCAAGCAAAAGCAGGTCCTTTTGTGTTGGGCACCATGAGAGAAAGATACCATCCTTTAGGCCTGTCTGCAGGAACAGCCAAAACGTCCATTTGAAACAGTGCAAGGGACAGTTAAGGAGACGGCTGAGGAGAGTCAAACTAACTGTGAGCAGCTCTAAACATGAGGAGTTGCAGGACTACAGAGTGGGAGGGGGCTCTGTGTAGTTACTCTCGATCTTTCTGCAGGGTGTTAACAGAAAATGATATAGAAGTTAACATTTCCAACTAAATTATGACTTGATTCAGAAATGTTTAATGTAAAGGCAGTCAAATGGATATATTTGGTATAAATGTCATTAGGCTATACTTACTTAAAAGTGCACCACTATAAGTATAAAGTACTAAGTGTCTCTGTGTTGTCAATGAGCTGTAATCTTACGGTGATATTACATTACATGTGTTTTGACTCAGCAGAGGACCACTGTCTAAAGGCTGTTATCATATTCACAATTGTACCAGATAAATCCACAATATCAACATCTCCATGGATCAAATCTCACTTTCAAACAAACCAATGTGGGAAATTTCCAAGACTGAGCAGCTTCAAGCTGAGCCTTCACCTCATTCCAGAAACACTGGCACTTTCTCACAATCTGGTGATGAAGCAGTAAACCCAGTGAACTTGGGTTACATACCTTTTGGATGCTGTTAACATTCATTTGAAAACTGTGGATGTGTGTAGCCTATATATAAAAAAGACTTTTTGTTGATTAAAACATCCCTTGGAAAAATCTATTCCATTCTACTTTTCATCTCATTAGACTAAGGCTTCTCATTGTAAATGCCACTTTTGTTATATAATTTTTTAAAGTCAGTTACAGGCCTTTTACAACTTATACCCTCTGCATAGCGATGACATATCCTAAGGGGTTCTGTAGGCCTATCTAAGTTGGGAAAAGTGGGTTCATTGATCACTGGGATGTAAACATAAGCACCACAATGAACTCATAACGTTGAGAATGCCTCGTATGTGACAGCAGGGGGCGCCAGTATGAACTCTTGCAAAGATCCTTTTAGCCTACATGAATATGGATTTCGTTAGAATATTATTATTATTTTAGCCTATATCCATACGCAAACCAGAAGATGATAGAAAGGCAATTTGTTTTATCCCTAACAGGTTTTTTTTTCTCCCTTCCAAATCGTACGGGACATCGGGTGATTTTGCATCATTTCTCTCCGCCTCCAACAATCGGATTTCAGTGCCTTGAGCAGGCTGGGCCCCCGCCTGTCGAGCTCACAGTAAAGTCCAATCATGTGACTAAACTTTGGGCTGATTATAAGGCCCACATGAGCGGCGCCTTTTTACTTTTTAACACTTGCTATGGAATACAGGCGCAGCATCACTGTGCTTTCTCAACTGTGCCAACGTGTTTCAGGCGTAATAAATCTTAAATACCACTTTTGAAGTCCAATATGCTTTATAGCGGATTTTTATTCAAATATGAGTTCTCCCAACTTCAAAGATAATAGTCCTAGCCCATAAATGCGGTAACATAGCCTACTATTGTTTGTAGCCACATGCAACTGGAAGCTGCCAAGTTATTTGATCCTCCCCGAATAGTGTCACATTTTGACCGAGTTCCTTTCATCTGAGCTTCTCTCTCTTGCGCCTTCCCCTTCGTGGGCTCGCCTCTCTTCCCGTGCCCTCAGTGGTTGTTACGTGCGACAGGCTTGGCCAACCTTTTTCCACATTCCACAATGAAAGAGTTTTGTTCCCGCATTGTAATTTAGGTCATCGGTGATTCTGCGTCTGTTTTGTGCACTTGAAAGTTGTCCAATGTCCTGGTTTGGCACAATCGCCCCGTGCTTGTTGCTATGGAAAACGGCCCCAAGTTTGAACCTTCTCTGTGCGTGTTCCCAAAGTAAATCTCCGCTTTGAGGGGGGCGCAGGAAAAGGAGGAGAGGCAGTAGGGTAACTAGCGGTCACTGTATCAGCCCCATGTTCTTCACACGCACCCTACATTAACCCCAGCCTTTCTGCGGGTCTTTTGGCTTAGGGGCTTACCCCCGTGAGCAAAGCAGGTGCTGAGCAGTGGTTACAAGGCGGTGTTGAAGTTAGAGGTTAATTCGCTGACTCCTCCCCGTGACACTCTCCCGTGTATTAATAATCGAACCGTCGCAGCTTCCACTTAAAGGTGGGAAGGTAGCGGAGCGCGACAAGAGAGGAGCTGTCTCCATTCAGTGGTGCTGAAAGTGCCACTGAAGGCATCATGTGGTCGGTCCTGCTCGTCTTCCTGTCCTCTCTGGACAGAAACCTGGTCAAAGGAGGATTAGTTAGCAGCGCACTTGACGCAATGAAACCGGACAAAGAAAGTTTTTGCTCCAAAGTCTCGTCAGTTGAAGGACTTTTTCTGTATGAAGTATCCGATGGAGCAGAAGTGGTGCGCTCGCTGGTGACCTCCGTGGGTGCGCTCGTGGACTGCTCTATCAATGAGAGTCCAGAGCAGGTGATGTATTTTACGCGCGAGTGCAAGAAGGGACACAGAGATGACACCGTGGAGCAGCAGGCTCACGCGGCCTATGAGCGCATAGATGAAGCCAGGCTGCTCTGCCAGCGCTTCCAGCAAAGCGAGAAACTCACCTCTACGGACCAAGCGCTTAGACGAGCCAAGCGAGGCTTCACCTACCCCGGGACCCTGTGGTGTGGAGCGGGGAACATGGCGGATAATTACAATCAACTAGGTACGGTGTAATTCAAAATTTAAATAACATCCAGTGTTTAGCGCACTAATTAACTGTGGACTGAATTTTGCAGGTGATTTTGCTGAGACTGACAGCTGCTGTCGAACCCACGACCACTGCCCTCACGTCATCCACGCTTTTTCCTCCAACTATGGCTACACGAACTTCAAATGGCACTCCATCAGTCACTGCGACTGCGATGAAACGTAATTATTTTTTATGAAAATATATTTGACAATACAATGCATTAGACTATAGCCTGTTATTTTCAGTGAAATCCATAATAGCATTATCTTGCACGATAAGTATTTTACTACAACGATGCATTTTCTCCACAAAAAAGCATTAACATTTAATGGTTAACCATGGGAGTATAGTTTGTCAATTGTTCTGTGAAATGACAAAATGCTCCATGCTCCATCTTATTTCTGAGCAGACTCAAAGCATGCTTGAGGAAAGTGAACGACACATCTTCCAGAGTGGTTGGGCAAGCTTTCTTCAATGTGATTGAGGCTCCCTGCTTTACATTTGCATATGAAGAGCAGTGTGTTGAGCGCCACTGGTATGGCCTGTAAGTATTACCGATTAAATCTCTCTTTAAGATGATTTGCAACATACTTTTGTGGGATAATGGGATTACATATGAACATTACACTGTGTGTCTCAGGTGTAAACGATTTGAGAAGCGCCCCATTGCGGTGCTCACAGACGCTGTACCATATGACTTTGGAGGAATTGACGTCATCGATCAGCTGACGGTGGCTCCCTCCAGGAAAAAAGATTTCAATAAGAGTGGAGAGCAGGTGCAATCTGAGCCGACTTCACCATCTCCGGTGTCAGACTCCCAGAGCAGCAGTCCTGATGAGCCCTCCCTCAGAAACGTGATGACCGCTGCAGAGGACTTCATCAAAGTCCTGGCCACTGTGTCCACATCACAGAGCTCCACAGCTGACTCTGACAAAGGCGACTCACCGAGTTCAGAGAAGAAGAAGAAAAAAGAAAAAAAGAAAAAGAAAACTAAAAAGACAAAAGGAAAGGGTAGAAAGAAGAAGAAGCAGGAGGCAGTGGTGAAAATTGAAGACAGTGGTGCTGTTCCACTGTCCAGTCCAAAAGAGAAGGGAGCCACAGGCCTGAGTAACTTTATCAGTGAGCCTCAGTCACCAGAGCAGATAGGTAGAGCGTCCAACACGGTGAGTGAGAATGAATATGAGCTGGGAGGTAAAGAGGAAACATCCAACGAAGTCATGAAAGATGAACCAGCTCTTGAGCAGGAGGCCATTTCTGTTACAGCACCAAGACCCATCAAGAGGAAACCTACAAAAATGGGTTTCCTCTCCACAGTGTCCGGCACAACGAGTTTACACAGAGCTAAAGCTAAGTGGTTACGAAATAGACAGAGGAAAGTTAAAACTGCTTCTACATTTCAACTAGAAACCACATCTGCATCATCAAAGCCACAGGAACAAAACATTGTGAACACATCTGAAAGGCCACTCTTTGTGAACACAAGTCCAATTGAAATCTCTAAAGTCAAAAAGAACAGGTCAAAGTTGAGGAAAGATAGGGAGGAGAGGAAGAAAAGACAAAAAGTAGTGAATGAAAATGTTGAGGACAATATGAAAGAGGGCAATAGTCTTCCGACAACCACCCCAGGGCTTTCAGTGTTTTCTCAGGAGGCAGAGAGAGGCAGGGTCCATGTTACGCCTCTTAGCCCTTCATTTAGTGTGCTAAAAAGACAAAGACACAGGTCAAAAGAGAAAGGGCTCAGCAAGAAAAAGAGGAAAGGCCCATCTGTTTTAAATGAACATTTCTCTGAAACCATGGAGGAAGAGGCTATTCTTCCAACTCCAAGTGGGGCCCAGATCAGTCCTGCTATCACCACGGAAATAATTCGGTTAACGGACAACACCCAACTAACTACCTCATGGCAGGTTTTTACTACAGCAAACATGCCTTCTGTCAACACTAAGAGACCTCCGAACAAAAAACGTGGAAAGTTGAAGAATAAATCCAACTTCACAACTTCAAGTAATCCCAAACTATTCACAGTTACAAGGCCCCCTTCTAAACCAGCAGTAGTTAAATATGTTTCAATGACAACTGATAACTCTTGGTCACCTCAATCCACAACCACCTCTGCTGTCAGCGCCCTCAGCCCTATGCAGTTAACTATTGAAAAAGTGAAAGAGCAATTTGAGAGAAAGAGAAAAAGGAAAGTAGCTTTGTCTTCACGCCAATAAGCAACAGTAGACAATGCATATTAAATGATGCTGTTTGTGTTTAGACTGAGTTATTGTGATTTAACATTTCAAAAATTACAGCTTTTCCTGTCCTTTTAAATTAACTTTTTCCCACAATCATGCTTTCAGTATTGTATTCTTGCATGCCTTCAATAAACTTTATGCAAATTCAATAAGTGGCTCATTTTTATGCATATTAAATCTAAAAAAAAGAAAAATGCTTTTATTTAGAATTTAGATTTTTTTTTTTTACAGAATAAAAACCAAAAATAAAAGACAAAAACAAAACTTTTTCTCACTTGAAAGTTCTCATTATACACAAGGCTGAGGTGTAGTACTAGCATCATTTTGTAATTAATCAATATTATTTAGCCAATAAAGGCTCAGCTCCATGGCTTGATTGGTGTAATTAAAGGTTTAGCGTATACAGTGGTATTGGCCTGGTAAGGTCACATTCTCCGCTCAGATTAAGAGCTCACTTCTTGCCCTCAGCCCTGACCACTGCACCACTCAGTCCTAAAGAGCTATCTGAAATCCTAACCTTCAAGGTCAGCTGATTTCCACATGATTATATAAGGAGACACTAATCAATACAAGGCACCATGATAAGATGCATTTTATGCCATTAGCACAACTTTGAAATGCAATGCAATAATTAAGATAATTTATCGTGCCACATCATGGGAACAAGGCAACAATAGAGACTTTCAGTTCAAGATTTTTGGATAGAAATCAAGTTTTCAAAAGAGCTCAGTATTCACACACATTTAAGTCATAACAGCAGAGCCACTCACACAGCTGAGTGTGTGAACAAATCTCTTTTCACAGAGAATCAAGAAAGTGGGAATTTTCCATTTGATCCACGTCCACCTCTGTTTGAGTAGCTAGACTGTTAGATAGCTTTCATGAGACATATACTATAAGTTTACATTTGTAAATTATTTTACAAATAAGTTTTACAAATACAAAAATGTTTTCCAGCACAAAGTAGCTACACAGCATTCTTTGTTATATGAATATGACCATTGTTCAAACAACTGTAATGCTGGTTCTCCTCTGACACTCAATGTAACACTAATTATATGTGTATTTCACACGTAAGCATCTTATATAACAATGCACAACTGCAATCAGTCGTTGAGAGAAACACTGATACAGCAGCAGTGTTTGGAAACTATCCCTTTGATTTTAAGAGAGTAACTGTATTCTGAATAAAGTAAGGGATTACTGTTACTCAGAATGAGTATTCTATAAAGTATTTAGTTACTTCCCAACACTGTACATTGCTACAAGATAATAATCTATGAATAAACTGACTTCTTGGAAGGATTCTCAATCACAAACTTGAAATTGTCCAGAGGGTTGTGAAGAACAAATTAATACAAGCTAAACTGAATTCAACAGCTCAAATGATGCTTACAAAGTGAAGACATGTGAACTGCAGAATCTTATGATTCCAAGAGTGAGGAGTGAAAGTCATGTCCTTGCTCTTAACAGGAAACAATGCACTTTTTACTAAAGGACCACTGAACATGAAAGGGCAACACAGTCCTGCATACTATTGGAAAAATATTCAATAACTCATCTAAGCTTAACTCACTGTATTGATTAAGGAAAACCAAACACACAAAAATCTAATAGACTCAAGCGACAGTGATGTATTATGGTATTATGGTAGTAATACTAATCGTTCTCTGTTCAATATGACCTCTTCTTTGACCTTGGAACAGTTATAGAGGTTTATAAAGAAAACAGAACTGATTTTTACCATATTATAACATGAACATAAAACCAAATACATTACCAACTAGTTCAATTTGTATTTGAATATGGTAAAGGAAATGCAAGTATAAATATCCAAATCAGGTAGGTTGGTATATGAGTGTGAGCTCTATGAAAACTGTTTTATTACTATTAGAAAAGCAGTGTGGTTTGGCCCTCTAACTGAAAAATCATTTTATTTCTGTATTAGGAAAACCTGTCACGCTTGCAAGATTTTGTATTTCTGAAAGTGAAAAGTCTGAATGGTGGTTAATTTAAGTCAAGGCCAACGTGTTGGATTATCTTCTTATAAATTACACTGTGTCATAAAACACTGGCCTGTCTCATCCTCAAGGTAAAATAACGACATTAAACATACCCACATAAACCACTAGTTTTGTCTATGGTCTTTATCTGGTGCAGCTGAACAAACATTTGTACATGGATTTTGTCCCAAGGATTCCTATAAAGAGTATTACATGGATAATTATAATTCAGAGCTTGTACAATATCACAATTAAAAATAAAGTAAACCCTACAGCCCCCATAGCTGTACTGAATCAATTTATATTCCAACTCAATAGGAGCCTAGTGGATATCTGGAGTATTGATCACACAGAAGAATTTCCTTTAGCCAAAAGGAAAGCATTGTGTGAATAGTCAGATAGCATTTATAAACTTCTTTGATATATGTGCTCATAGAAAACTCATTAATTAATGGGTGACAGTAGCTGAGTTGGTAAAGCGTTTGTCCATTTATCAGAAAATTGGCAGTTTGAATCCTGCTCTCGACATAAACATCATTGGTTGAGCGGTCAAATGCACTGACCCACAGGTTGGCAGTGTGATTCCACCTATCGTGCTGTCATTTTGTCCTTCGGCAAGACACTTAACTCACCTCGCCCCCAGTGTCTGCATACACTGGTGTGTGAATGTGTGTGTGTGAATGGGTGAGTGGTTTCTTGATGTAAAGCGCTTTGAGTGCCTTGAAGGTGGAAAAGTGCTATACAAAAATGTGACCATTTACTATTAATTTAACAGACAAAGACAGTGTAATGTCTGATTGACGCATGTGTTAGACCAGGGCATAAAAGTTAACTGTTATAAACAGTTATTCCAAGACCAAAACATTAAATAAACTGCATTTGCTATCATGTGTAGGCGAATTAGAAAAATTAACAATCCCAGTATAAAAACAACAGTAGATGTTTTCAAATGTGTAAGATATGACCCTATGATAAATGAAATAATACAGTAGTAACTTTATTTGGAGGTAATACAATGTTTTCATTTTGGTGGTAACCAAGAGAAATAAACTTAAAATGTATCGACTGATAAAAAGTAAAACTGTACTGTATTTTCATTGTTGTACATTGTTTTTTTTATATATTTTTATATATTATATTTGCAGATGTAAAGTAATTAATCTAAGACTATTTATCTGAATCATTTTGTAAACTAAGAAAACTTAAAGGTTCTATGTTACACAAAATGGACTCTTGTGAGCTCTAAGCCATGCCATAATGTTGAATAATAATAATGAGAAGAAGCCAGCCTCAATATGCAGGTTTGTGTGTTAAACATGTGTGAATGAAACAAAACACAAGTCCAGGTATGTTTGTGATGTCAGCGTGAAACAATACTATAACAAACTGTTATAATACTAATACTAATACAAATACATTAAGCCCATATTGTGACCATATTAAGCCCATTTTAAGACCATATTGTGAAGATAAAATATGATGTTTGCAGTTGATCAAACACAGCTATCCATTTAAAACTAGACAAAATGATCATAGTCACTTTTAATGTAGCACAAGTGTGAAAACTACAGCACATTTAGTTGAAATTAAGTTATAGCTATGATGAAAAACAAGAGTCAGTGCAAAATAACGAAGAAATACATCTGTGTGAAAATATATTGTGATTTTATTTGCAAAGCAGTTTAGGCTTGTATTGAAAAAAAAAACGTTTCAAAACCATTTAAAGATAACACAACAGCATCATCTAGTGGACACATTTATGTTAGTTAAATTGCTCCACAGGGCGCATCTGAACGTCTCCAATCTAAAAACAAAACAAAAAGCAAAGCAAAAATATAGTCTAATTAGACTTAACTTGAACCAGATAAGACAGCGAGAAGAGTATATTTAACATGTAGAGGCCGATGTGTAGATAAAAAATACAGCTATTACCTGCACAAGGGGAGGGGCACTTAGGGCATAGATCACAGCATCGGCGGTGTCTACAGCCTCAGTACACTGTAAAATAAATTGCATATCGAAATATAAATGCAAGTACAGTGCTCAGTCCTGCCATATGATAGACCTACCTTAAACTGTTTGGCTGCTGCATGTTGTTCAGAATCTTCAGAGTAAAGTCGCAGCACAAACTCAACACCTGGGGATATAGACTGAAGAGAATGACAAATTAAAATAAGCATTACTATTACTATTGTTATTGCTATTACTACTCATAGACTGTATAAAGAAGTGGACTAAGGGAGTGTGACGTCACCCATAGCGTTTGGCTCCAGTCAAATGAAGCTCACATTATTTGCAGTTATAGAAGTGAATTTGGAGCCAGGTCCATATCAGGAATTTATTAACAGACACAATGGTGAAATAAAAACACCAGGATCATGTAGAGTGTTTTTTTTTACCCTGATTGTTAAGCTGCATTATATGTAATATAAGATGTATAAGATTTATTTCGATCATGTATAAGATACATGATCGAAATAATAAATGGAGAGCAGGTTAAGACGAACTATTTTCAAAAAAATGACAAAGCTCACTGCAGCAGTTATAGAGAGAGGGGTGACTCAATGACTCAAAGTCAATTGAAAACAGTCAAAGGAGCCGGAAGGGCTTCCATGAACACTTCCTATTTGGATAGTGGGTTAGCTATGTCCATTTATATATACAGTCTATGCTACTACTACATATACAAAGATTCGCACTGATGCAGTGGCTCTGATGTGGGTTGTGGCCTCTTGTTGCTATAAGGCACGGATGTAGGACCCAAAAGCAGACCAGAACTCAGGTAAGGTTAACAGGTTTATTGTTAACCTTGTTAACAGGTTTATTGTTGTTTATTGGGTCCGGTGGAGGCAGGCAGGCACAAGGCAGTGGGGTCCGGAGAAACACTAACCATGAGAAGAACAGGGGAGCCGAGAGGGGAGATCCAGTGAGCACTGGGAGCAGAAACAACAAAAAATTACAAAATTACAAAATAACAACCATAAAACAGTTTCAAAAATAAGATCCAAAGAAGCATGAGCCACGAGCTAGGTACCGGTGTGGTAAACTGACGAACTGGCAGGGAGTGGAGGAAGAACCGGGCTGATATGGGCAGGAGGAGATTGGGATGGATCTCAGGTGTGATGATGACCAGGCGGCTGCAGTTGGTGAAATGCGACTCCTCCCAAGGCAGGGGACACAGAAGGGAGGGGGAAAGGGAGAGACTGGAGGATCATGACACTTGTAGCTCCTGTCCCAGGACAGGGACAGGAGCACTGAAGGCCTGTGACCACCCTCACAGGCCTTCAGTGAGGGTGGTCACATTAAAGTTAGTGGCACTGTAGAAATGGGTATCTGAATTGTGCACCACTCGATGCCCACTCATGCTGCAACAATATAAGGATGTCATAAAAACGTAGGACTGACAATGTTAAAAAGGAGTCAACTTCAAATTTACCTGCTAATGTTTATAATGTGTCCATCATCTACTTTTCTCTCATTCATTGACTGATAGGCCTCACGGGTGCAGTCTTAGTAGGGACTCCCCGACTTCTCTCACCCCGGACACTTCCTCCAGCTCCTCTGGGGGCATCCCAAGGCGTTCCCAGGCCAGCTGAGAGACATAGTCCCTCCAGCGTGTCCTGGGTCTTCCCTGGGGCCTCCTCCTGCCCGAGCCACCTCAGCTGGCTCCTCTTGACGTGGAGGAGCAGCGGATCTACTCCAAGATCTTCCCGTGTGACTGAGCTCCTCACCCTATCTCTAAGGGAGCGCCCAGCCACTCTGCGGAGGAAACTCATTTCGGCTGCTTGTATCTGCAATCTTGTCCTTTCGGTCATTACCCATAGCTCATGACCATAGCTGAGGGTAGGAACGTAAATTGTCCAGTAAATCGAGAGCCTTGTTTTTCGGCTCAGCTCCCTCTTCACCACAATGGTCTGGTACAGCAACCACATCACTGCTGACACTGCATCGATCAATCTGTCAATCTCACGCTCCATCCTCCCCTCACTTGTGAACAAGACCCTGAGATACTTGTTACTTCTTAAACAGAGGGACTCTGCCTGTCCAGAGGTACTGTCCACGACCACCACGCAATGTTGCAGAGACATGTCAGCCAAAACACCCCCAGAACATCCAGAGACTTAAGGTACTCAGGATGGATCTCATCCACCCCTGGAGCCTTGCCACCGAGGAACTTGCCAACCACCTCAGTGACTCGGCCAGCGTGATGGACAAGTCCGCCACTGAGTCCCCAGCCTCTGCATTCTCCTCGGAAGACGTGATGGTGGGATTGAGGAGATCCTCAAAGTATTCCTTCCACCGTCCGACAACATCCCCAGTTGAGGTCAACAGCTCTCCACCCGCACTGTAAACAGTGTTGGTGAAGCACTGCTTCCCCCTCCTGAGACTGTGGACGGTTTGCCAGAATTTCTTTGAGGCAGCCGTCCAATATTCCTCCTCCATGGCCTCTCCGAACTCCTCCCAACCCTGAGTTTTTGCCTCTGCAACCGCCCGGGCTGCAGCACGCTTGGCCGGTTGGTACCTGTCAGCTGCCTCAGGAGTCCCATGAGCCAACAAGGCCCGATAGGACTCCCTCTTCAGCCTGACGGCATCCCTTACTTCCAGTGTCCACCACCGGGTTCGTGGATTGCCGCTGCGACAGGCACCACAGACCATAGGATCACAGCTACAAGCGGCCACATCGACAATAGAGGCCGAGAACAAAGCCCACTCGGACTCCTGTCGCCCCGACAGAGGGCTCTGCCAGATGTTCCCAACAGACACTCACGATACTCTTTGGTCTGCCAGGCCTTTCCAGCTTCATCCTCCACCAGCGGACCCAACTCACAACCAGGTGGTGATCGGTTGACAGCTCTGCCCCTCTCTTTACCCAAGTGTCCAAGACATGCAGGCAGAGGTCAGATGACATGACAACAAAGTCGACCATCGACCTCCGACCTAGGATGTCCTGGTGCCGCGTGCACTGATGGACACTCTTGTGCTCGAACATGATGTTTGTTATGGACAAACCATCACTAGCATAGAAGTCCAATAACAGGACACCACTCGGGTTCAGATCAGGGAGGCCGTTCCTCCCGATCACCCCTCTCCAGGTGTCACTGTCATTGCCCACGTGGGCGTTTAAGTCCCCCAGTAGAACAACAAAGTCCCCAGTCGGTGCACTGTACAGTACTCCTCCCAGGGACTCCAAGAAGGCTGGGTACTCTGCACTGCTGTTTGGCCTGTAGGCCGACACAACAGTGAGAGACCTGTCCCCGACCTGAAGGCGCACGTTCACCGGGGTGAACGCCAACACATGGCGGCTGAGCTGTGGGGCAATGAGCAGGCCCACACGAGCCTGCCGCTGCTCCCTGTGGGCAACGCCAGACAAATGGAAAGTCCAGCCCCCCTCAAGGAGTTGGGTTCCAGAGCCCAAGTTGTGCATGGAGGGGAGGCCGATTATATCTAGTCAGTAACACTCAACCACCCCCACAAGCTCAGGCTCCTTCCCCATTCCGTGACATCCCAAGTCCCCAGAGCTAGTCTCCATGTCCGGAGATCCGGTCGTCAAGGCCCCTGCCTTTGACTGCTTCCCAGATCTCCCTGCACCGGCCCCCTATGGATCCTCTTGCAGGTGGTGGGTCCACAGGAGGATGGCCCTGTGTCGCTCCTTTGGGCTGTGCCCGGCCTGGCCCTGTGGGGGCATACAAAAAGAATTAGTTACTGTTGTGCACTACTGTAGACTTCAGAATAATCTCTGAAATACTGTACTGTATAAGTCATAGTATATCAAGTCATAGTACATCAAGTAGTCAAGTATAATCATGAATAGACTATGGCAACACATTTGACCCATTATACTTTTTAAATACAAGTACTAAAACTAAGTATTCATATAGGGTGACCAGATTTTCAAAAGTCTGCACTTGACTTGATTTCCACATATTAGCAATAGGCATATCTAGCCTTGGTCGCTTTATTTTCTCCACGTCCTAACTCGCTCCGACAACCACAGCTCCAATCCCAACTGAGGCCCCACTCACTAGAGCCACTCTACCCCTCCAGTGCTCCATGTCTCGTCACAGCCTACTATGATGCAGAAGAATCACTTCAGAACACTTTTCAAAGTTATAGAGCTCTTGCACCCACATGACTAAATCTGACGGGACGCCAAGTTGGCAGTGGTGGATTAGTTTAATGAATGACAGTTGCTTTTGGAGGTTTTTTTTTTTTTTTTGTCCTTAAATGAAATCGTAGTTAATGATTTATCTCAAAACTAATCTCAAAACTAACCTGAAACTCTGATGAACTTTGTTAATTGCGGCCGATGCCATTAGATTCTATGGGAATTCTCAGCTGCAACCACTGCCAGTATGGGGTTTGGAGCTGCATGCATGGATCTATAGCAAGAATTTAATACTTTTTATACTTCCATAGGTGCATGCTGAGACTGCTGCAGGAGCTCTTTTGTATCCAAGGTTGTGGTCAAGTTATTTTATTGCTTTTTTGTGCACATAAAGCAGCTGATATAGAGAAAAACTAGCCTATTAAAAGACTGTGTTACAAAAAGTCATAGACTTAGGAGAGAGTTTGGGGAGAGTTGAGGACAGTTGAACTCAGTTTAGAATTGGACAGAACAGTGGATATAATTTACATAAAAGCTTTTCTTTGGCCTCGTAAACGGGGTAGGTGTTTGTGCCAAACAAAAAAGTGAACCTGGGACCTGATAGAGTGTGGATCTGGCGGCCACTGGTCAAATGAAAGTGCAAGTAGTAGCTATTAAGTTACAGTAGCCCGGTTTTGAATTTACTGGAGCAGCACTTGTAATAGACTAATAGGTTAATAACAGACTATAGAAAAGACAATGTGCATCATGGTACCACAAAACTTACCTGGCACTTGGGATCTAATCGATGTTTGTGGAGCGCTTTAAACGGGAAGCACCACTGTAATGTAGAGTTGTGGAGTCGCGCCAGCGTGGCCCCGTCTCATTTCTCTTTCATCGTTTCCTTCTCCTTGACTCCTCTTCCCGATCCTGCATTTTTCAGTCTAGTTACTTTGCCTGTCGACGGGTGCGTGGATGTCACTTGTGACAGCATCCACTAGGTGGCAGCACCATGCAGATGATCACTGGGCTCAGTAGGCCCAGATATATATATATATATATATATATATATATATATATATATATATATATATATATATATATATATATATATATATATATATATATATATATATATATATATATATATATTTTTTTTTTTACTTTAAAATAATCAAGTGAGAGTACAAAATGTTTAGAAATCACTACTCAAGTGAGTAGCTGTCTGCATGTAATATGTGATTTATTTGAAGTTGATGTAATTGACAGGACAAAGCTAATGGCTAAAGCTAATGGCTAATTAGTCAAATAATGCACATAATAACTAGGCTATAGGCTATAAGGACCGCCCAATAATTTAGTTTTAAAATAAAAAAAAAAAACAAAAACAAAAAAAAAAAAAAAAAAACCAACAATTATTCAAATCACATTTGTCAACATAAACAGTGGGAAAAATAACCATTAGTATTGTTACAGAAATAGGCTATGGTGTTTGGGGTGATGCCGTAGACTTGGAGTAATTGTCAGTTTACATTGCACCACACATCTGGTTTAAAGAAAAGTAAGAGATAATTGAATCAGGTCTGAGCTCACATTGTCGAAGGTAAAGATGAAGTGTCATTCGACGTGGCTCTTGTTTTGGCCGTTTAACGCTATCTATACCCCTCTAAGCACTGCAGAGATCCATTTAGGTATAATCCCATGTTCCACAAGAGTAAGTGTCTGAGGTTAGAGCAACTGTACTGTGCTAATCTGCAGGGTGCAGTGTCATGCTCGCCGATGATACAGCCAGTCAACTTTCATGTGCCAAGAACTTTTGAGAATGTCTAGTGAAAACATTTAGTGTCTGAAATTTTTAACCTATACAGTTCAGCACCATTTTGGATTTTATAGGATTAACTGCTGAAGAGCATACAATCTAGACATCTTGAGTATACTGAGCATTTTATTAAAACAGACTAAAAACTAAAAATAGTCTTTGCTACCCATCTGTCTTGTATGGTCGGTTTGGCTTTCACTGAGCCACACATTAAAATGACTTAAAATGTGTACTTTTCATACTTGTTGGCAGCCCATCCCCCATTTCCTCTTGTGTTTAGGTGTGACTCTGAAGTTTGGGTCTTACATTATAATGTTGAATTGTGAGCTGTTTTCTGTTTCACACTTTGCACACTTGCTGCTGCAGGATGGGGAACTGCTTTTGCACCCCACCCCCCACCCACACCTCAGCTCGAGCTCAGACGGGAAGCACTTCTCAGAAACATCAACCTCACTCCAGTTTATTAACGGAGACATATTGTACAAAATGAACTTCAATTTAAACTGTGTTCCCTCCCTCATTATTAGTTGACTCAAAGTTGTATTTCAATTGATTCATGCATGTAGTAATTCTCAAATAGGCACTTTTCAAAAATAAAAACACATATTTTACATTCAAACTGCAAGTGCCCTTAAACTGTATAGACACAAACCTATTACTTAAATTATTATTTTGAATCAAAACTTGATTATTTTCAGTATTTGCAGACATTTTAATTCACATTAGTTATTTTCTGCTATTACTGCTTGTTGAATTACTACAGTGAATTTAATAGACTACGCCTACATTACATAGCATCATTATATTATTTAGTCTTCTTATATTTAATATGCAAAGCTAGTGCTACATATTTCTCTTATACAGTAGGCCTACATAATGAACAGCAGTCAAATCTATAGGTCTATAGTTATACATTTGATGTCCTTTGTTGCTAAAGGCCTCGTGTGTGGGAGTTCACATCTCAGTAAATTTTGCATGTGCATTTTTTTAAGCTTCCTGTCTGAAGCTGAGCTAATATAAGATCACGCTCACTTCTGGGTTTTTCTTTTTCCGCCTCTGTTCAAACAGGTAAGACCAAAAAACATGCTTGCTCATATATTAATTTTGCTATTTGTGAGGTTAACTTATAATATCTCTACCATGTTTGAAATATTGATGCCAGGTTGAATATTAAGGATGTCATCAGAAACAATGTACTTTGTCTAAATGTCTAAATGTCTAAATGTGCACATGGAGCAACCAGAAGCTACAGATGTACAGTGTTGTCACCCATAAAGTAGAAAGCACTACTAAACTCCTCTACAATGTGTAGTGTTTCCTACTTTATGGATGAGTGGACTGTTTGCTGCAGGCGACTGAAGACCTAAGTGGATGTATTTTATAATAAGTAACTGACATGTATGGTATTTTTGAAGAATGTTGTCAAATTTGTGTTTTTGAATAGAAATATACATGCAATTAATACTCTGATGTAGCCTATGCTTTACTCCAGCAATTAAAAAATGGTACAATACAATGTTTCTCTTTATTGTGTTTTGCATTTCTTAAAGTTTTATATAAAAACAGTCCAAACAGAGCATAAGGCAAACATAAGAATACTAAATATATACACTCTGGTTTGAATGTACATTTAAGGCTAATGTTCATTACATCAGTTGTACAAAGTATTTTCCCAATACCCACTTTGCTTTATGGTTTATGTAAATGTCTCTATGAATTACGCCGATAAGATGCTCTGTATATGGCATTCGTCTATCTCTTAAGTACAAATATAAAAAAAGACTTGGCCCAAATAGCACTTCACCTAAAGTGAGGATCTCTAATCCCATGGCAGCGGCTGTAGGTAGTTGGATGGGACCAAACCTCTTCTTCCATGTAGATCTCCCTGAGATTTGAACATTTGTCTTATGTTAAATTGTGGCCTGTATTAAACTGTAATTCACAAATGTCATAAACACTTACATAGTAGAAGCCATCTTGATCCATTTCCCCCAACACATAAATGATGTCCCCTGATCGAAACCCTAATTCTTCCTGAAATAAAATAATATATTTAAAGGACATTTTTTTGTTTTTTGTCAAGACAAATTCAAGATTTGAGATTTTGAAATGGGCGGCATAAATCAGACTTACTTCACTGTCAATATTTGGTGAACTTTCCCAAGGATCATAGTCAAATAAAGCCACCATTCGTCGCACCACCAAGTCTTCAGGAACACTCATCACACTACTGTTCAGGTCAGGAGTCAGCGCCATACCTATCACAAAGACCCTCACTTTAGAACAATACAGCAAATTAGAACCATGGACTCTTTTGTCTCAAAATAAATCAATGAGTCAAATGTTTTAAATAATCTGGCACTTGAAATGTTCAGCACTTGTAGACACTAATGGTGGAGTACAGCCTTCCAAAACCATAAAGCAGTGAAACAATAAAAAAATATATACATTTAGGTGGTTTTTAATGTGTATTTTTAGTTTTAACTGAGCAGCTTCCTGTCTCTGCATGTCATGGTTTCAAGTTGACTTCACATTGACAGTTCCTCTTGTACAGAGCGTTTCTGTGGTTTCCTTGTTACCTGCATGGTCGACAGGAATGAACCCCTGCTGCAGGAGGAGGTGCTTGAGGTAGTCATCGTCCACTGGCACTTCAGCCACCATGTTACTGGGCACAAACCCAGAGAGTCCCCCAGACTCACCACGATAGAAACCATCAGAGTCTTTATCACCAAAAACCTAGCAAGTAATTTTTAGTCAAGTGATCTAACAAGTGAATCACATTACATTCAAATGAACTCTTATGGTGTCATACCTTGACGATCTGTCCTGGGACAAATGGTAACTCCTCTGCAGCAGCCTCGTGGTTTGGGGACATTGCCGCAGGGTTGTACGGGTATAGTGCCACAAACAGACGAAAGGTTGGGATTGAGGCCTGGCTGGCTGTCTCCAGCTCCCATTCTCTCAGGTCCTCTGGTGTAGCAACTCTCACCTCATCTGGAAATATTAAAACATCCAGCTCTAAATGACTGTCCATGGACACCTACGTGAGCCCACCTCTTCACTCAGACAGATGGCTGCAGAAGACAGCACAGTTCATTAGCCTCCTTATTTCAGGTAACGAAGCTAAGCAGCTGATTCACTAATCCTCTTTGAAGGAAGTGGATAGATCTGGAGCTATATGCTGCACAGTATAACAATATAAAAATACAATATGAATCTAATAAGAAAATGAAAGAATATGAATCTGTTATTAAGGCCTTTTGGATTGGCCTGCAGTAACTAAAGAGGGAAACAGCCCTGAAAAAGACTTAAAAGTATAAAACTTCCTATATGTTATCATCACTGAATATACAGTGGATAGGCCTAAATGCTAGATAAATGTATTGACTGGGCCATCTATAGTAAGCATTGTATGAAAATATAGACCTCACGTGACTGTGATGTTTCCTGTTTAGCCCTACTGCACACGTTTACCCTAACCCACACTTTATACCAGTAATTAGCAGCAAGATGACATTTATATTGACAAATTTATATTGACAGTCAGCTCTTTGACTTCTCCTCTGATGACTTGACCTACTTTATGGCTCACTACACAACACTTCCTGTGTGACCTCTGACCAGGTCAGCATCTGATAATCTCTGACATAAAAGAGGGCCGAGCTGGTGTACATTCACAAGCATGTTTACACAGAGAGTTATTTTATTTACCTGGCAATAATAGAGCTGTGGTGTGTACATTTAAGCAAACAGTAATATAACATGGTCAAGCTGTATCAGTTTAAACGTATCAAGGTGTACCAGTTATTAGGCTATAGGCTTACACTGTATGGACACTTTTTCCAATTGAACATAAAAATAATTCTGTGAGCTTCAGCACTTATTATAGGCTACCTCATTTGACACTGTTGGCTTTGAACCAAAAGAGGGTGCCATTATCAAGAATACATTACAGGCTCCTCTTATTTTAAAACAAAAATGGGCATATACGTTGTAGGTACTGTCCATTATAATGTTACATGTGCTGGCTTCGACATCTCTATGCTATGGGCTACACCACAGACGTGATGATCTCTGCTCAGGAGCATTTAGTCCTGAGGACAGGAAGCGCTCATGTCTCACATTTCACTTTAGGGACACCACTGAGTGAGCTGCTGCTGTGCACTAAACATTACATCAAGATCTAAAGTAGGCCTGTGCAGGACCCACTACAGCTATAGGACTAAAGCTCTACATTTCAGCTGATGGGTGTAAGCTATACTGTGTAGCCTATAAATCAGTGCAATAATGAAAGTGGATGCATAATACCAGTGAGCAACCACATAATAAATTGTAAAGAATATCCACTAATCAAACACATGCAACTACCTTAACACTGGGCATTATCCAAAGTTCTCACTTTTGGATCATAGTGGGCAGGACATCCATCCTTAAGCTACACACATAGCCTAGAAGATGTAGCTTTTGTAGGCTTTTTAAAGCAAAGACTTGTCATGTTTAATACTGGGCCAGAAGGACACGCCCGGGCCTTATATTAGTACTTTAAGAACTCAATATCCCACAAGCCCGCGGTGCGCCACTAGTGCTCTCGTGCGCGCATAGCCCACTGGCGCCTATGTACGGGGTGTTACATCATTGGCACCGACTCCCACCTTCCTGAGTGATGACGCAGCCGAGGAACAGCGTGTGAGGAGGGGGAGGGCGAGAGGAGCGAGGAGGAGAGAGGGTGTCCCGTCTGAGCCCAGCATAGAGACAGACAGCAGGGAACAGCTGCAGCGTGAGGTGCGCCTAGGATTTCACTGCATTGCGATTTAAATAACGACCATTTCACTCCCATATCCCCGAATAGAGCAAGCTCGACCAAGCAACCAAATATCAACGCAAAAATGGTTGATCGCGAGCAGCTGGTTCAGAAAGCCAGGCTGGCAGAGCAGGCTGAGAGATATGATGACATGGCGGCTGCTATGAAATCGGTAAGTCCGTTAGAAACCATTAGGTTACTGTGTGGCATGTATGAATGAGATTTCATTCTGAATGACCCGCCTGACACCAAGCCGTGCCTTGATTAGATTAATAGCCATTGGACATGATCATTTTATCAGTGTGTTACCACATCGTCTGTCTATTACATCGTCAGCCCAATTTTTGTGATTCATTCCTTCCTGAATACCCTTTGGGCGGTGCCTTGAAGCCCACAGTGTCGTTCAATGAAGCCATATTACAGCGTTACGCGCACGGGGCTCTTCTGGACATCTCCCTTGTCGCCTCTAATGAGCTCGCTCGGTTGCATCCTTCGGGTCTCATCCTTTAGCAGCCCACCTCCCCTTTTTTCATTACGGTCAATTTCTAAAAGCTAACACTACTGCTGCTGTCGGGAGCCATGTGAGGTTGCTCGGAAAAAGCCTATCAACCACTGCTATTGCTGCGCCCTCCTCCGCCTCCTCCTTTCTCTCCTTCCTCCCCCTCTTTCTCATCCTTTCCTCTTTGTCATTTTCTTTTCAACAACTGCAATTAGCCTATCATTTTAAAATATATAGGCCTGTTTAGAAACCTTGCTGTTAACGAGGCTTTAATTAGGGCTTCACACACAGTAGTCTTTCCCCCAAACTAACGCAGGAGGCAGCACCTTCTCTAGAATATTCTTTGTCATATTGCAGAGACACAATGAACAAATTTGCAGGTTACTCCCTTTCCCCAATTTCTGCTTTATCTTTACCTATTCCCAACCTACTGATTCACACATAATATGAATTTAGGTTAATTAACAACATAGTATAGTCTTAAATAGGGGGTTGGCATGGGTGGCCTTCCTCTTACGAGCTTCCTCAGTCCTTATTGGTCAGTATTAGGATGGTTTTGTCTGCCTGCGTCCCTCCCTAAGGCCCCTAAGGAAAATCTGAGAACTTGATTCACCCTTGAGTTATAATCCGTGCGGGACAGGAAAATGCTGTGTCATACCAAGTAAAAGGAGAAATAACAGCATCATAGTGGACTTGTCTAGGCCTATGAGCTTTCACACAAGATTATATAATTATATGTAAAATTTGGAAGATGTCGGTGACCTTTTTGAGTAGGAGTCGATCATTTGATATCAGGGCTTTTGGTCTGTGGGGATGGGCTGATGCCAGTGCAAGGATGGCATCTTTTCCCTTTAAACAATCTGCCATGTCAGGGCTGGGCTCTTTATGGAGGGTGTGCACTCTCACTCTGTTATACCAGGGAATCCCTCACAAAGCACAGCCACATTTAGATTCTAAACTTGTCTATGTACATTTCCTATAAAAGAAATGAACTAAGCTTGCACGATAAAACAGTAGAGGCCAACTTCTCTATGCATTTATGGTTACAACTTGTTTTTATTCTTTAATTTCTTCTTTCAAAATCAGATCAGTAGGTTTGTATGTCAAACCTGATCCAATCACTCAAAAGTCTATAGTCCAAAGGGTTTGGCCCTCCTTTTTATCTATCCACTGAAGCTGATAATTGTCTGCCATGTTTGTGCTCCACTGCCGGGCAACAAATGTGAAAACATCAAGGAAAAACATGTCAACTGAAGATACAGGCCGCAGTAGTTTTTGGGCCTGACTCTATTAACATAATCAATAAAAGTAGGACGTGGGAATTTAGATTAATTAATTACTTTTGTGTTCAATATTGTTGCACATTTAAAAAGCTGATATAACCCTGGGTCATATGTCCTGATTGCGTTGTGGTGTAACTTGACTTCTGTATTGTCCGAATCTGTCCAGTCTAAACACACAAGTGTAAATGGGAGGGATGCAGAGGTGCAGTGGCTCTGGTAGGTAAAAAGGTCAGTGGGTGCTGCAGAGAAGGTCAGTAGGACACGTGAACCACTGAGCAGTGATGGTTTTCATTTACAGTGCAGCTGGCCTCAAGTGCTCGTGGGAACATTTTAGCCATCTCAAACCTTCCTGTGCTCCTAACCCCCACTGCTGTCCATCTTAAATATCGTTTTTACCTAGCATTAGTAGTCCAGCTCGAGGGCCTCTAAATGAATGTATTACCATGGAAACAAGGACTTGCTCATGTCAAATATTGCTCATCTTTCATCTCCCATGCCGACTGTTTTTCAAATGTAAAAGCATGAATAACGAGTTAGTTACTCCTGCGTGTAAAGGTCTGTTACGTGTGATTAAACCCCCCTTTGCCTTGTTTTGTAGGTCACAGAGCTGAACGAGGCACTGTCTAATGAGGAGAGGAACCTGTTGTCTGTGGCGTACAAGAACGTAGTGGGTGCACGCCGCTCGTCCTGGAGGGTCATCTCCAGCATCGAGCAGAAGACTTCCACTGATGGCAATGAGAAGAAGATCGAGATGGTGCGTGCCTACAGAGAGAAGATAGAGAAGGAGCTGGAGGCTGTGTGCCAAGATGTCCTCAACTTACTGGACAACTTCCTGATCAAGAACTGCAGCGAGACGCAGCACGAGAGCAAAGTGTTTTACCTGAAGATGAAGGGCGACTACTACCGGTACCTGGCTGAGGTGGCCACAGGTGAGAAGAGGGCTACAGTGGTGGAGTCCTCGGAGAAGGCCTATAACGAGGCCCATGAGATCAGCAAAGAGCACATGCAGCCCACCCACCCCATTCGCCTGGGCCTGGCCCTCAACTACTCTGTGTTTTACTACGAGATCCAGAACGCGCCGGAGCAGGCCTGCCATCTGGCCAAGACCGCCTTCGACGACGCCATCGCCGAGCTAGACACCCTTAATGAGGACTCCTACAAAGACTCCACTCTGATCATGCAGCTGCTTCGAGACAACTTGACACTGTGGACAAGTGACCAGCAGGACGACGAGGGCGGGGAGGGCAACAATTAAAGAGAAGACACACTTCGAAAAAATGTTGAAAGGCCGGTGGACTTTGGCAGCCGCTTTTGCCAATGATACTACCGCTGACGCAGTTCTTTATTTTTCCATGAGTTAAAAGAAAAGAATCAAAAGAAAGGTGGGAGTGGAGGTTAAATCTTAGTTTAAATATATATAGAAATATATATACAGTTGAAAGGGGCCTCCGTCTTCTTGATTTTCTCTTTGACATTTGCCAAACCACTGATATGTCAGTCAATCAGTCTGAAGTGGTTGTTGTTGGATTGAAATGGCAGCCTCACACTGGCATAGGAACTGATCTTGATCTATCAAGATAAGCTGCTTAGTTAGGTTTTTGCGCAATAGAGATGCATTTGAGTCACTTGAGAGAGAAAATGCTTGAATGGGAATGCCTCACAAATAGTTTGCATTGGTTCCAGTAGTAGAAAAGGGCCCCTATGAAAGCCATTTTTTTCACTCTAGCTACAAGGTATACCTGTCTCCTAGTCCAAGTTTGAAAAATTATTAACTACAGTTTTTAATTATATTAGAAATTAGAACAAATGTATTCCCCTTTTTTTCTGTCTGAAGTGTATTTGGCATCTCACAGAATAGTCTTCAGTTGTCACTGGAACCATACTGTTGGACGTGAAGATTACTAAAGGCAGAGACTTAATACAACAAAAAGATAAAAAATAATTAAAAAAGCAGCATCAGAGTTTGTGGTTTACTTCTGTGTTTGTTTTATTAAATGCACTTGCCTACTATACTGTTTCTTCAGTGTAAGATGATGACAATAATATCGATTATTCAATATTGTGCATGCTGGTGATGTATTTATACAGTAGCTTGACTTTATTAACTTATACTGTGGGTGTTAAGTATTCATATGATTGAAAAACAGGCTTTGTCTAATGTTTATTTCTAATTTATTTTGTTTTGCTATTGTTTTGATTTGCTATACCAAAATGGTGATCGTAAAGATTGATCTGTAATGGGCGTTGCTATAGTGACATGCAATATGTGTTTTTAATTTGTTGAAAGAAAAAAGGAAGATAAAATCCACCAGTGATCACTTAACCTTAGCTGCTGGTGTTTGTCACATTAAAGTATGATTCTGATATATTTTGTTTGAACAGTATTTAAGTACTTTTTGTCATGCTATTATCCAGTTTGAATAATGGTGACTTTTCCAGCCTCAGTGTTTCTGTTATGAATTCACAACATGGACCATATATTTTATTTCTAACAGTATACATTTTTTGTTTTTATACCTTTTAGCTGTTCCTGAGTGACAAAATATCTTGAATGTGAGTCATTATGTAGCAGTTGCACAAGAATCAAAATAATAGCTATGATAATAAAAAATATAATGACAAAATTATCAACACACCATGTCCATGGTGGTCTAGTGTATTATATTACCATCCATAACATGTGGAGAGCCATTTCATAGAGGTTTCACTTTGTTTGGTGCCCTCAGTACAGTCTGTGCTACCTATCTGTGCCTGTATCTTGTTTGAATAGGCCTCATTTACAAGTCAACCTTTACCAGAAAGGGGTTGTTTTCCAGTATTTAAGTTTGATCGCATGTATGTAAGAAAAATTCCCCTTATGTGTCTTAATGTTCTACATTTCTAACTATATATTACTATTCAGTGATGCACAAATAGAAAGATTAATGTCAAAACGGGAGCGAACAAACTTGCTGCAAAGCACAGAAAGCTGCTGAAATAATTTAAATGCTGCTAAACCTGTATGTTATATTAAAGCCAATGGCAGTTTTAGGACTTTATTTTCAAACTACACAAAAAGGTGGTTTTCATTCAGATGTAGTGACTTTGACGACAAACCCAAAGCCTTAAGGTCGGTCACACAACCTTGTTCATGTATGCCAACTATGCCACCACCATGAGTCAGCCTGCATGAGCTCACACTATGTCCCAGCTGCCTCTTTTATTTTTAACTTGGTATAAAGTTGATGGCTTGCCAGACAAATAGCATGGATCTTTTGCCTAATTCTGTGCAGCTGCTCACACATACACAATTGTGTTTTAGATACATATTACCATTACAGTTCAGCATGAGCTTTGATGTTCTCTTTGTGGCTAATGAAACATATACGTGACACCTGTCCAAAGCCATGTTAGGACACTTTCACTCATTGCCATAGAAACTGCATTATTTTTTGTTTAAGGTATTTGTGTTTTCACTTCTTTTTTTTATGTTAAAATTTTATAATTTGAATTTTAACCCCCAGCTTTGCGACATGGAAACAAACGATTTTAACCAGGCATTAGCAAATTACACCTATATCAATAAGGACAATAGCTAAGATTTTAAATGTATTATTTGAAAATCTTTGGTTCCCATCTGTTGTCCATTAAAGTAATTTGTTTATCTGCATTCTTAATTTTCTCTTCTCTATATTGTTCCCAATGTACTCTACGACAACATGTCAACCTATGAAATCACATCACACTATTTAACCTCAGGTAAACGCTAGTTGGTAGTACATTTGATCTTATACATTATGCATGTATTTGTAGGGAAAGGTATTGCAGCCTGCAGTAGGCCTAGCTGCAGTGCAGACATGTGCACACACATCAGTGAACTCTACATCCAAACAGGGCGCTTCACCAATCATTAACTAAATTAGGCCAGAGATCAAAGAGTAATACTTCAAAAGACACTGTTTACGACCAAGCCACCAGACACTATCCTGTGGATCTTGTAATACAGAGATAGAGTACATGTTTTTCTGTTAGTGTATTGCTTTATAAAACCCGTATGAGACGTGCATATTTGATGGAGGCCTGCAGAAGTACCTGAACTGCTGAAGCAGTTGGATCCACCACCCACCATCACACTGCAGCCTTGCGCTGCAGCCTGCTGCACTCAACCTTTCATGAGATGAAATTCTGCACTTTGAACGGTTCTGGTCACCAGCCAATCACAGCTCGGCTCTCTCTCCTCACCCACCAATCCTGCTGCTGTTGCTAGGGCTATAATAAGGATCTTGCTGGTAGCCCAGCTTCTTGCTGCACTGTTCTGCAGACACCTATTGCATCCTTTAAACGAAAGCTTTAAACACATAGGACATAGTTGGCCTAACCCACAGTCTGCACATTATTGCATCAGATTTCTATTAATGTCAAAGGATTTAGTACACATATGTCAGAGAACATTGGGCCCAGTGAGGCTCACAGCATTTTACTTTAACCTTGAAGCACAGTTTACACCAACACCACATGGCTGTGTGTTTACACCATGTAATCTGCTGTCACCTCATCTACCAAACTGCACTAATCACCACAACCCTCCATGAGAGATGCAGAGGTCAGGTATCAGGAATGTTGGTAATTTAAAAAATGAAACACATAACTGGTCCAAGCAGGCCTGTTTTACTGTTTTACTTTACTGTGCACACACTCGTCTATTCTCTTTGACCAGTAGATAATAGATATTGCAGCCAAAGACAAGCCTGATGTCACCCAAAGGTGATGCTCTTTAAACGTCTGGGTCAAATCTGTTGATCTGTGTGAGACTCATGTCACACTACAGTCAATAGGGCAGTGATTTCTTATGTTAATGTTTGTGTCATTCTGTGACACAAGTGTGACAAAAAGATAACATTCTGGAGTATTTAGTGTTTCTACCTTCTTAAAATTATAGCACTTGGGGCCCGTGGCAGGTTTCTTGAAAAAACTGAGGTCAGAGGATATTTTCAAATGTCATCAAAAGTGTGGTCTTTGTTTGAGCTCATTGATTTCCTTTAACTCTGCACATGAGGCACCATTTCCCCCTCACTGGGTTTGTGTGCTGCTTAACCCCAAGGGCATCAGGAGGGTGTCTGACAAAGGAAGTAGAGAAAACAGTTCATTCATGACATGTGTGACGTATTATGAAATATATATATATATATATATATATATATATATATATATATATATATATATATATATATATATAAATTCTATTACACTGTACCAGTCCTTAAGGATAAACAAGTTTCTTACTAAAACAAACAACATTTATTTTAATATCGTTTTGATGTACTATTAACAAGACTTTTAAAAGAGTCAAATTGATTCCTCCATAGTCTGAATTTTGCTCCAAAGAACATGTTTTACTGTGCAATAGGGCCTCCAACCAATCACCTGCACACACCAAATTCATATGACAAGTGTCTTGCTTAAGGACACAACAACAGAAAGATGAGCAAGATTTCAAAGTTTATGATGTGTCACGATGCAATACACCCTTCAACGCTCAGCTCCAGAAACATCCAGCTATTAGACAGAGAAAAGAAAAGATGAAGAAGGATGGAATGAGGGGACTGATCTACAAATCTAAAAATAGTGCTCCCTGCAGCCTGTGAGTAGACAGTGAATAGACCATAGACATCAATGTGACAGGCTCTCCACTACAGAGGCCAAAGTAAAGCGTCCATACTTTGGCCGACTTCATCTTTTCAGTCATGAAGTCTAATTTATGACCAAACTAAACAAATAAATTAAAAAATCAGGACGTGTATCATTGTAACAGGACACAGAGGCTCTTTTCTGCACAAAGACAGCAGTTATGCACGAGTGCTGCAAAATGAATAATTTACAATAACATTTAGACTTTGTATTATTTATCAAACCATGACACAGTATTCCACTAAAAGGTTTTAAGGGGCTATTTCAGGGAGCACTTGTCCTAAAACATTCTCATATACATTGTCTGATAAAATGCGTTGTAACATTATGTTACTGTTTTTGTTATTTCATGTGAATATACTGCTGCCTGTATGTTCACAGAAAAATGTTCTTCAGGCTTTTCCTTAAAATAACAATAGAATCATAGAATCATGCACTGATTTGCCTGGGTGTCCTTTTAGGTGCTGTCTTTTTCTGAGTGCTTGTGACCCTCTGGGGATGTATTATTACAGCCAGATAACGGCATATGCTACACATATATTGTTTGAGTCAACTATTTCTCGTGTTGCTACAGCTAACAATAATGTCTGTTGCAGGGTGCTCCTTAGGGAAGCCAAACTTCATTCACCGGGCCCTGATCTGTTAAATGGTTCTGATTGTAAAGTGACTTTAATGTCCCCAGATTTGACCACATCTGAGCAAACAGATGCGTAAGCTAATAATAAATATTAAGTGTAAGTGTAACATCTATTCTGGGAAATGTGCTAAACTGGCCTACAATGTGATAATAACCTGTCAGTGATGAAAACCAAACTTGGTTCTTTTGAGCTTTCAGCAGTCTGGTCTATTTCTGAACAATTTAAATGGATCACATAAGTTGGCCTAAAAACAGTAAGAGTTATTGTATCACGTGCTGCTTTCCCCAGTGCTCTCCAGGGCATCACAGATGTCACCCTCAGCATTTGTGAGGCTGCCTGACGTGAACAAGTGAATCATGAGTTGGGTATGGGCAGGGAATTCCCTCAAGTGTAAAAATGGAGGCACAGATCCTTTATACAGTGTGGGTAACAGCTTGGTGGTGCTAACCAGTGGACTTAGCAACGGACTAACAAGTTAGACTAGAGACAGGAGAGAGGATGAGAGAGGCTGAGGATATACTGACAGAATGGCCTTTACTGTAGTCTTTGGAGCAGACGGCAGGAGCAGAGCTGCTTTTGCCTGTGGAAAAACAGTGTTGTCTGGGTGTGGGACCAGACAGAGAGCAGTTTCCTCGAGCATGTGTTGAAATGACACAAACACACTAAAGATTTGAAAGGTAGTGATTGTAGAGATGAATATGAAGCAGGCAATGCTGAACAGCTGCTCAGAAAAGTGCAGCATACAGTGAAGATACTCCTCTGTATGAGAGCAGCATTGTGCTGTTGCATGGCAACAGTTTCCACAGAAATCCTCCTCAGAAACACTCCTCTTTGGTCTCACAAAACTGCAATGGCATAAAACACTGACTGCAGGAATACAAATGCTGTAAACATGTACAAGATATTAAGGCATTTTAACACATTTAGTAATATCTGTCATTATCAAATATGCACCTGGTCTGTGATGTTTTACAAGAGGATAATTATTGTGAAATATGTGAATGATTGCTGGTTATGGCCTATGACTTCATGTAGCCTCATTTTAGGGTCTGGACACCTTTACTCTTTATCATAACCTGATTAAAAATATAACAGTTAATCAAAATAAAACCTTAATTAAAAAAAAAAAGATCTAATAGTCTTAATGTGATGACACCACTGAAGTGACTGGCAGCAGCTCCTTGCATTTTGCAGAATCATGCTTCCCTTTTATTGTCAGAGCTAACCACCTATTTTTCTATCACTATCAAAGCATATGAATAAGCAGAAAAGATGCGGTGTCAACGCCAGGTTTTAACCAACATGTTAACCTGAATGAAAGATTAGTTAGTAATTAGTAGAGGCATATGTCACAGCTATTGGAAATATAATTTCAACAAAGCACACATTTGTGGTTTCACTTGAGAATTGTTCCACATGTCAACTGATAACCAGCGATTGATCACTGTCATGAGAGTGCTGCCCTCTTCTGGTAATAGTCTGTAATGTTGTGATGTGCACTATTGGGTTGCCAGGTTATTTTAAACTCTACTACACATTACTAATGAGAACCTTATCCTATAAATACCAGTAAAAGTAAAAAAAACAAAAAAACAAAAACAAACCCTAACCCTAACCCTCTAGTGGGACACTAGTGGTTTTACTATATTGTTGAAATAAATTGCATTTAGGAGCAAAATATAACATTTATTGTCTTTCAGTGGGTAGGAAAATGTAAAAATAAATGTAAAAGCATATTTACATAAACAGCAGTAGAATGCGAATAACTACATTCTTGGTCATTTAAAGTTACACAGAGGTGGTCTCACTGTTAGCTTTAAACTGTGTTTCAATAAGAAAAACATAAGAATGTCTTCTGCTGAAGCAGACTCACTGAAGCCTGTTCTATGTCCTTATTCAGCGCTTTCTGCAAAGGCTTCGTCTTCGTACAAGTCCTCCAGCTCTCCCTCCCGGCTGCCCTCACGGCTCACTTTCCTGTGGGGGAGAGAGTCCAACAAGCCGCTGAAAGCACTAAGTGAGATTGCAGATGAGAGGGAGCGAGGGAGGGGGACGAGGGAGCTTGGCTGAAATGTCAAGCAATGCACATCCTCCACTGTAGAGCTCAACACTTTTCATTCATGCTAGCCCTAAAGAGAAATGAGCCCGAGGACGGCTGACCAAATAACCTCAATATGAGTGTTTTTCTCAAGTAATACTCTGTTGTTATGTCATCATTCATGAGACAAACAAACAAGTCAGTGAAGTCAATGAGATATTTACCTCAAGGAAGAGTGTATGTGAAGAGAAGACCGTAGTGAGGCCAAGTCACTGCAAGAAAGAGCAAACATTATAAAATATCATAAACAGACAAATGAATATACCTTAACACATACATTAATTCTTAGCTTAAGTCACAATCTTGTTTTCAGCACAGTTCATATATGCACAGTAGATTTATATTATTTTTAATGGCTAGCAAAATGTTTCTGCTACTTCTTTAATTGATATACTGGACACATTATATAGCAGGCCTGCAACTGTAAGTAAACCAAATGGTGACCCACATGAAAGAGATAACACTGCCAGAAACATGCAAATACTCAAAACTAAAACATGCTGCGATCAAATATAATATAGAAAAAAAACACATGATTTGGATTGTGAAAATAGTAAAAGCAATGTTTTTTCTCATTTAATTAAGTGTATAAAACTGCTGATTAATCTTTTGCAGTGTCCCACATAGTCACCAGCAGCCCCTGTATTCCTGAAGAGAGCTCAGATAAGACTGGCACGATAATAAATATACTGACTTACCATTCAATATAAATAAATTCCCCAATGTTCGAACTACCTGTAAATGTTTCTGTGTGTCTATATGTGGTGCAAAACTCTGGAACAGTCTGGATACACATATCAAGAAATGCCAAAATATCCATAAATTCATCTTGTTATATAAACATATGGTCTGGTCACAGTATATAGAGAGTGGGTCTGAATATTAGAACAATACTGCCTTCTGTAGTGCTGGTTTATGTTTGTTGTTTCCTTACCATTGCTGTTATGTTCTGTCCATTACATTACTTGTATCTGGTGTCTGTTACCATTGTTGGTATCCTTAATTTCTTTACCATTGTTGGTATCCTTTTGTATTATTGCATTATGATGATAGTTATGTTACCAAGCTGTAACAGTGACTCATTGTTCTCATTTGTAAATAGTTCATACGGTCTAATGTAAAATGTCTGAAGAATACAAAAGAAAGCTCATTATGTTAAATTAGAAGAGGGGGTGGGATTAAAAAAGTTTTCTTCTATCCATTCCTTTTTGGGCAAATGTTTTTGTTATATCTACAATATTGTAGATTTAGAACAGCACCAAACCTGGAACAGTCTTCCTGAAGATGTGTGACAATGTTTATATGCCTGAGGTTTTTAACCTGCTCTCTTCCCTTTTAATGTTAATTTTATGATGATTATTTATGTTTTGATTTGTTTGTATTATGATTTTAATGCCTTTCTTATTCTGTAAACACTCTGAATTACTTTGTGTACGAATTGTGCAATAGAAATAAACTGATCCTTGCAAATCTTTGTGGTATAAATCTGCTATTAGGTTATTGTGTCAGTGGCATAAATTAGTTTCAATATTATCATTTATCGCAACATTTCTCTGTAGCAATGTATCATGCTTCAAAATTTTGTTATCGTGACAGGCCTAAGCTCAGTTATGTGCAGTGTGGAAGAGAGAGAAGCAGCAGAAGCTCAGATCTCCTTATTTGGATGTGTAATTACCAGCACCAGTGGGTCCTTACAAACATCAGAGTCTTGTTAATGGAAAACAAAAGCACCAAAGCATTACTGCTGCAATAAGAGCTCCATTTAGCTTATCAGGGGACGACTAATGCCTGTATCTGTGCCTCTATCTGCCTGAACAGTGCTTAATTGTACCATTGAAACAAACCCATACTGCTGATCAATATTCACAGATGTATTGATAACTAGGCCTTGTTGTATGTACAGTTTTATGGATAGCTGTATGAATGCATGGCATGTGCTAGCTGTTTTATTTTGTTGAAAGGCTACTCGCAGAGTTAACAGTTCGATGGAGCAGAAGAAGCAGGATTTGCAGACTAGGGCACTTACGTAAGAAGACCTCCAGGGGCAGACATGGACCTCTCCGCACGTCTGGCTTGACACTCAAAGGGATTACTGAAAGAGCGCTTCCTCACCATGGACTTCACCAGGATCTGCAGCACCAACAAAGCACAGTTCATGTTAAGAAAAAGACAAAAGATATTAGAATGACTATAGAGCTTTGTTAATAAATTACCATTTTTAAAAAATAATAAATTTATTCTATTACACAGAGAAAATATAACCACACTAATACTTAAAAGTTTATTAAAACAATCAAAATCCACTACATAAAAAAAACAAAAAACTAAGCACTGTATTGAGCATGTTATACTTTACATCATCAGTCACATTAACTATATAACTCTATATCTATACCCGTCTTTAGAGGCTGTGAGCTTTGACTCACCACAGTGGAGAGGCTGGGGATGAGCTTGATGCTGTTCTTGACTTCCTCCTCAGTGAGCTCCAGCGCAGTACAATGCTCCTCCTCTAGAGGGAGTGGATCTGTGCCGTTTTTGGTCACCCATGGGTGCACCTGTAACACACATGTGCATGAAAAATCCAAGGAGCTAATACAAAAAAAATTGTATTTCTCACTTTAACTTCTGGGAGTGTGATTCTTGTTTCTGGGTTTTTATCCAACATCCTTTCAATAAGATCTTTTAAATCATTACTAATGGCGGGTCTGCAAAAGAGTTCATATTCTTGCTTGAGATTTTACAAGAAAAGGGGAAATAAAGCACTTTTTTGCATCTAAAAGTTTTCTTACGTTTCAGGAAATACCACAGGGTCTTTCTTGATCTTGTTGTGCAGTGCTACAACGTATTCATCGTAAAAAGGACACTGAAACGGGGAAGGGAGGGAATGCAAATGAACTGAACATTTGATAATAAAATAACAAAAATAATATTTGAGGTTTTTTTAAGTGCAACATCACCTTACCTTTCCAAAGACAAAACAGTAAAGGGTGACTCCCATTGCCCACAGATCTGAAGCCTGGTCAAAAGACAACATACAGTGTGAACATAAATATATATTTTTATCGTTTTGAAGTTAAGATTGCACTTTACAAGCTTGAGAGCCTTCTCACTTTGCCACTAAAGGTCTGCTCGTGCTCAGTCATGGTTTCAGGGGCCATAAAGGCGGGGGTCCCGGCAGTGCCTGACAGCAGAGCGTCTGCGCCCTTGAATTCTCGACTCACTCCAAAATCTGCAATCTTCACATGACCATCGTCCCCCAGCAGCAGGTTTGATGGTTTAATATCTCTGTGGATGATCTTGTAGAAGTGCACTGTGAACAGATACAGTATCTATTGATCAAAGGTAATTTAGGGAAATATCACACTATAATTTATTTTAAACATACAATATTCTATTCCCAGGACCATATCCCTGAAGTAAAAGAGAGCCTGCTCCTCTGTGAGGGGGTTATCTGTAGGCACCTCCATCACCGGCCTGACAAAAAATCCACAATATTGTAATTGATGAAAACATTTGTCTTTGTTTATTAGCTTAGCTTGTATGTATAAAACATACCCCTTTTTCATTAGTTCGAAGGCTTTAGGTATAAAAAAAAATATATATATATATATTATTCCCATGTTAAATGAATGAATGAATGTACGAACTATCAGATGTTTAAGATGTTTATACCCTACCCATGTGAAGTCCATCCTCATTCGGATCATCAAGCACCTAACACACGCACATGTCAGCCTCACAAACATTTAGTTTATCTGTCTAAACAATTTAATTGTATTATTTGTTCTTCTCTTACCTCCACTAGTTTGACCACATTCTGATGATTCAGTTTCTTTAGGATGGCAATCTCCTTGTAGACTTTGTCCAGAGGCAGCACAGCGTAAGGATATGGATCCTGCTGTGAGCCTTGAGACGGCCACCGACCTGAGAGGGCACCCACTCAAACACCAAACACCAAACCAAATTTCATCAAACTATTGCCACTGGAACAGTACTCACGGATAAATCCACACTGCTTCATCATCCTCTTCTTAGAAACAACTTTCATGGCCTAGACATGGTGCAAACAGTATCAATAAAAACACACAACAAGAACACAATAAAAACACTGTACGGAGGAAATTACGACTAATTATTAAAAAATCACTTGCATAATATTCTTCTGAGTCCTCATTATATGCCAGTTTCACAACTCCATATGAACCCTGGTAAAAAAAATAAAATTAAAAAATTAAAAAAATCAGTTTGGGGCAGAGCGGCAGAGCTACATGACCACATTTAATTTTATTGTACGTCTGCAATCACTATAATCTGATAATCTGAGATGTAAAAACTATTCTTTATTTATTACTTAATATTACAGTTTATTAAAATATTTTTATGTGGCCCCACAGCCCCAAACTTAACCATATTTAGCTTTATAATCACCTTTCCAATTTCATTTTGCAGCTTGTATTGGTTGAGCTGGACAAAGTCCTGCAGAAAAAGAAACAGTTCTAAGAAGTGATGTACTGTCTTAACATGTGCCTTATTTTCTGCCACTTACCTCCCCGTCTGTAATGGACACCCGTTTGGTCTCGATGGTGGGCTGGCGAGCGATGCGACGCTCCTGCAGGGACATCTTCCTGTAGGATTTGGTGAGGGGGGGGCGGTGTGTCCTGTAACCGTTTGGGGGGGTTAGGCGGTTGGCTGTGATGTTCATGGCTGCGACCAGGTCCTCTAGCTCCGCAGGGTTCTCAGGGTTTTCAGAGTCCATATCAGCACTCATGGTCCACACTCAAGAGGAGGTCTCTAGGTCACCACAGGGAGTTGGGTAAGGACGCCCAAACACTGGCAACAACATAGCACTAAACACAAATGATACATATCGATTACACAACGTCAGACAATAGCAATACACAAATGGGCTATTAAAATAGCTTATTTCTATTGTAAAGAAGTGGATGTCAATCTGCTTGGCTTTAAATGACTAAAGTTTCATTGTTTGAATTTCTCTTGGTTCATACAATATTTTGTAGGAGGCGACTGCTGTTGTGATTTTGGCCTATATAAACATTTTATTGGATTGAAATTGAATGTAAAATGGGTACTTGTCACCAAGCATTTCTCTGATGCTGTTCAACTTATACCTAGGCCTATGCTCGAGCCTACTAACTTAAGACAAAAACATAGCCTAGGGACACAAGAAAGCCTGTTATGTAACTACTACAAGGCTACAAAACGATTTCAGCTCTCAGTTGCAACATTTCAAATATAATTCTAGTATTGTAGTGAATTGTAGGCTGCATTTCTTAACTGTATTTTGCCGAAATACAGTAGGCTATTCATTAAAAAAAACAATGAAATACAACAACTAGGCTAGTCAAAATAAACAAATAACATGCATGCAAATGCTATGCCATGCTATTTATGCCTTTCCAGGGCATCCCTATTTTACTTACTGGGTGAGGGTGTGTGGATGCGAGAGGAAAAGTCCTCATGTCGTCGTGGGTCCGGGTCTGCACTTCAGGATGTCCCTGCAGGACTTTCTCTGCTGATCAGGCGGGACAGGCTCACTGCTCACCTCAAGGATTAACCAGAGCTACATTTAGCAGAGGCGATGTTAACGAGCTCAGAACATGGTGGCCCTGGGCTGTTTGTACAACTAATATCAACATATTACATTAAATCTAGAGTATCCTTGAAACTGCACTTGTCCGCAGTAGGCCTATTAATGAAAAAACTAAGTTATAATCAAACATATGATTAAAGTAGGTGGCAGCTTTAAAAAAAAAAAAAAAAAAAAAAATCTGGGATAATGTTCCCACAACTCACAATTTCCTTGATTGGAGAAATGCTGTAATCTGCATGTTTGCATCTTTTTCACAATACAAACCAAAATTAAGATAACCGGCAGAGGGCGGTGTTTTACACCTTGATATACAGGAACGCCCGCAGTGAGCGCCATCCAGCGGACAGAAACGGAGACACGGCTTAGTTGATCTGGTGGTGGAAGAAGCATGAAGTATCATGAGACGAAGGAGTACTCAGTTTTGTTGAAAAAGTACAGATACCGAGGGAAATAAATAAATAAAAACAATTCTACTTAAGTAAAAGTATTTAAGTACCCATTTAAAAATGTACTTAAAAAGTAAAAGTATAATGTGCAGAGTTTGAGATCTAATAAAGCTCCAAATGTAGTGATTTTGATATAGATTTCTGCTGAATCAACAGAAACAATTTAATTCTTTTTTCCCCCTAGCTGTTTTTACTTGTATATTTTTGTTTGCTCAAACTATAGCCTTTATAAAAAAAAAAAAAAACAACAACAAAGCCCTGCAGGGTTTTCAGCAGGTCTCAGTCAATAAAAATACTACTTTTCAGTCCTGTTCAAAAATATATTGAAGTAGAAAATACAGATACCTGATCTCAAATGTAGTAAAGACAAACGTATTTAAGTAAAGTACAGATACCTAAATTAAGTACAGTACTTTACTACTTTTGCTTTGTTACATTCCACCACTGCTCTAAACATGTATCCATCAGTCTAATGGAGAGTAATGAATGACCATTTAGTGAAGATTTTAAGTCATATACTGTATATCCATGGGGTTCAAAATGATGATGTAAAAAAACAAATATTTTATCTTTAAAATGGTTAAAATGGTCCTCAAAAGTAACATATAACAGGAAGCTGAAACTCATAGTGCTAAGCATGGTAAATCAAACATATGAATGGTTTATGCATTTTAATTTGACTTTCAGGAGCTGCAAAGAGCACCACCATAGTCCTCCTTTCAAATCATAAATTAGTAACTTCGGTCTTTAAGGTCAACCTTAGTGATGCAGTTACTTGCATTTAAAATGGCAAAAGCTTCCTATTAATAGAACTTACATGATGACACCATTAAGTCAACTGCACCTTTACAACTGTGTTTTTATACATAAAAACACAGTTGTATTTTCCCCACATGTATATTCTTTAAACTTAAATAAAATCCAACATTCAGCAGCATTGCACTTGAGGAGAGTAAACTTGGACATGATAGGTAGTTACATTAGCTCAGAACTAAACTTGAACACTATCAAACACCCAAACCAAACACCGTCATCTATGAAATAAAACATGCCTGGGCCAGTTTCAAGAGTCCTCAGCTTGAAAAATATCATTTAGGAGAGTTACAGTATTGCTTGAGTCTTGTGACACCTCTCTTAATTTGCTCATAGCTTACAAACATAACTATATTCCATGATCCCAGTCGAAGAAATGAAGGCACAAATCTGGAAAATATAGCATTAGTTAGGTTGTTTAATCATATATTATTAACAGTAAAAGTGGCACATACCCCTTGTAGAAGGCTGTGGGCCCTTCCTTTAGTAACATGGTCAGGGCACAGTTAATGGCCCCAGTGTACTGGCCTGGCACTGAGTTCATGTATCGCGTCTTCACCACATCCACAGGTGACGCCACAATGGTCGTGCAGAATCCTGCTGCAAAAGCTGCTGTGAAGTGGCACGGCATGTTGTCTGAACATTTACACATGGTACAATATATTTAGCACAGACAAACCACAGCAGCAGCTTAAGGTGAATGCATCTTGAACTAACCTGTCATTAGCTTATACTTCAAAATGAGTTCTTTAATAATATCATAAGTAACCAGTTCCGAGCAATTCACAATGGAATTTCGAGCTATATTTGGCAAGCAACCTGTGTGATCAAAAGTAAAAAAAAAACAACAAAAACAACAACAACAACAAACTAAAAAGAACAATCAGAACATTTGAACGTTATATCAGTTATCTGCAATTTCAGAGGGTTTCTCCAGATATCGATATTGGTCCAGCCAATCTAATTACAGATGGTAGCTTTAAAAAGCTTAATATTAGTATAGGTAATTATCGGTTATCAGCCACAATAGCAAGACAAATATCAGATTTGTTATCTCAAAAGAGCCATATCAGACCATGCCTAGTTAATTTAGTAAAAAATAAAGACCTTTCCACAGGCCAATGATGCCCTCATCTCTGGCGATGGTCTTGTAGGCGCTGATGGTGCTATCATATCTCTTCACAGCTCCGCTTTCAGGCAGCCTCATCTGAGCCTGGAACCGCACCTTCACCACGTCGGTGGGCTGAGCGAAGGCCACAGCCATCGCTCCTGTGGTGGAGCCTGCCAGAATCCGTGTGCCAATCCCAACATCTGTACAGTATAGTAATCACCAGCAAACAATGCCAGTCAGCACAACATAAAGGACTGTTGTGAGCAATATCGAGTAAATGAGTTGTCTGTGATTTGGACAATAGGTCATAAACACAACAATACACACAGTATTGAAGACTTTAAACTTAAGGATTCTTCTTCCTCAGTTCTAAACCAGTTCAACTTGTTTTAACAGTTGCAGAGAAAAGTGGGCGGCTCAGGCTTAGTTGTGGTAAAGATGTGCAAGAGGCAGGTCTGTGCCTCCAGCATGTTATGTTCTTGAAAGAATCTGACCTTTGACCTAGGAGGAGTCGCTTTTAAAATAAACAGCACTTCTGTGGCTCTATTAGACATGTGACGTTAAGAGTGAGCACACATTTGAGCCATACCTCCTGATCCTCTGGTGTAAAACTGCTTCATTGAGTCGTAGAGGCCGATGCGCACAGAAGCAAAGGTCATCTGTCTGTGAAGTCCTGCCACAAGTCCACTGTACAGGCTGCGGGGCCCCTCTGTCTTCACCATGGTGAAGATGGTGCCAAAAACACCTCTGTACATCTTTTGCACATTTGTGGATTTAGATTCACCTTGAATCTGGAAGGAACAAGAACCACAATGTAAATATTTTATTTCACTGTTCAACCAGAACAGTAGAACCACTGTGACACTTTGTTCTTTTAAATTATGTTAAAAGTGTGCATACAATTTAACATACATGTTTAAAGGAACACGTTAAGGGTCTCACCTGTAGTCGGACTTTAGCTGTGTCCAGTGGAAAAGTGACTAAATCAGCCACACATGCAGCTGTCCCAGCAGAGAAGATTTTGACAGCCACAGTCGGGGCAAGCTCAGGTGCTATTGTAGCAGCCATCCTCAGAGAAAAAAGTTTTAAAAGTTTAGGTTAAGACAAACAGAAGTGGTCCAAAATATCCGGTCAAAAAGTCTCTCTTGAAGAAACTGTCATGTTTCAGGCAACAAAACTGTAGTATTCTGAAAAATATAAAAATGCATTTTTGTTGATAGATTCTCCATGCAAAACTTGAATTTCCCTTGGGATCAATAAAGTATCGCTCTGCCTCTCTCTCTCTCTCTAAAGCAAATTCAGTGTCATTCAATTGCACCGGTCGGATAGGATGTAGAGCAGTGCACCTAGACTACGGTGACGGACAGAAAAACTGTCTCTGTCACCGCCCCTTTAAAAAAAACTGCACCACCCTAAACCCGAGTTTTCCAAGAATTCCTATGAGCTCTCTATTACAAAAGGCTTTCCCCATAACTACAGAACAATGTAAACAAAATCCTACTACTACTACTCTCCAACCAATAATTGTATTTATTTTGTTGCAAGATTTACTCAAGACAGTTAAAAAGTTATTTTTGAACAGTACAACAACAGGTAATAATCATGTAGAAAATATTTATTTATAAATAGAAAAATGAAACTTTAAATTATACATACATGATTTGCATTGACTATAATTACGGTATAATACACAATTTCATCAATTTCTTTGAGCCTCGTCAAAATGAGCTGCAAATATCCTGGCTATTCTGTCCGTCTCTTTCCTCAAAGATGAAGGCGACATATTGGGGCGCAGCCTAGGGCCTCTTGCCGGTGCAGCACTGGGTCCCTGCAAAGGTATAAAAACAAAAACAAAAGCATTTCAAGTTTTTCTTGTAACTGAAGTAATCTTACTCAGAACTCTACACAACAGATAAACAAGTCTAACGGCAACTCAAAGAATACTATGCCAATATTTACACTGTGCAAACAAGGCAGTGATTATATATAGAAATAATAAAGGCACTTCATCTGTTACGTAATTGGCATTGAGCAATAACACTGGTCTACAAGCAAAATGCTTCCTGGATAAGAGTAGTGAAATTTTACCAACTTTTGGTCACTATTAAAGAAAAAATAAGTCAGAAGTGCCAATTAGCTATAGTTTTTGAGATACAGTATTAGGTCAAATTGTGAAATTTCCTGAAAATTAATGAGAAATCGAGTCCCATTTCAAATGGGAATATTTTGCTCTGAGACATTATCGATTTAAAACAGTGATTCCAAATAAGAATACTGTCATGTTGAATAGAAATTTGAATGAGCATCATGTATTTGACACATTACTTGCAGAAAACCTGTGTCAAGGTAATGTATTAATGTAGAGATATTTCTTGATCAGTAGCACAAGTTGACCTGTGGATTATAATTCCCATGCAGCCGTTTTCATAACTGAACAGTTGTCAAATGTCCAACACTCACCCCTTGTTAATCCCCAGAAAATTTTGTTACCACCTTTGCATATTAAGCTGGGGCTGATGAAGAACTTTGTAAAAGCTCTGGATAAAACACGGGCAGGGTTCAAATATCTGTATACAAAGTTTCCAAGACTAAGTGAAGCTAAAATCAAGGAAGGCGTCTTCGTTGGTCCTCAAATTCGAGAACTTCTCAGTGATGATACATTTAATGGTTTGTTGCGTGGGAAAGAAAAGAAGGCATGGGAAGCCTTTAAGTCAGTAGCAACAGAATTCCTGGGAAACAACAAGGCAGATAAATATGAGCGGCTGGTGGCAAACCTCCTGAAGTCCTACAAATTGCTTGGGTGCAATATGTCACTGAAAATACACTTTTTACATTCCCATCTGGATTATTTTCCATTGAACTGTGGATCAGTAAGTGATGAACATGGCGAACAATTCCACCAGGACATATCAGCTATGGAGAAAAGGTATCAAGGAAAATGGAGTCCAAGCATGCTTGCAGACTACTGTTGGAACTTGACAAGGGATGATCCAACTGCAGTGTATAAGAGACAAGCCAAAAAACGTTGTGCAGACACTGAGTAAAGGTGGAACTATGTTGTTAAATGTGATGATTCAGGTTGTTTTTAATTGATGCATTCAGTGCAAACAAGCCATTTGACTTCTATTTTATTCCTTGACATTTCATGATCTTGAAAGTCAGTAATTTTTAGTATGTAAGTGTTGTTTCTTTATGCAAGGCTTGAAAATCTGTTTGAGAATATACGCAAAATTACGCATTTATGCAATAAAACTTTAACATTAAATATCTTGAAAAGAGTAGCCAACTAAGACTTTAATTGTATCAAATTACACAAGATTTACCAAGTTTTATCTCTGAAGCAGAGACTTCCCAAAATTTTGTAGACCAGTGTAACCTGAAGAACTGCATGCCATTCACATTCAAGAGCCAAGTCAATCATTTAATGACACAACAATGACAATACAATTACATCTAGTAGTATGTAAGTATGTAATGCATTATCATAGAAAGACATAGTTCCATCACCACCGGTTTGATTTGATTGTTACCACCATTACAGCTCAGTTATGAAACTAGACAGGTGTGCTTATGAAAAAATAATGAATGAACCTTTAATCCTTCCTATATAAAATATGTTTATGATACTACATTTACTTACAAGGTCGACAGGAGACTGGGAAAAAGATGGAGCCAAACGTATGACTTTCATAGATGCCTCCATCTGGTGTGGAGAGAGGAAGAAATTTGGCACCTCCGGAATAACAGGTCTTATAGAAGCATGTTAAGAAATGTCACTGTTCAACTGTGTTAAAACAGTTTCACTGTTAAACAAATGGTTTTTAAAGGTCCTACGCAAGATTTACTCTTGTGAGGTTTTAGCTATGTTAGATTGTTGTTACAATGCAAAAAGCTTGGCCAAAAATTAAGATATAAACACTTAAATCTATCAGAAAATGAAAATGAAAAGAGCAAGATAATTTTACTTGACAAGTTATTTTAAAATAAACTACCTCTAGACTATAATTAAGCAATCTCAGAACTAGTAAGTAGATAATAAATCTGAACAATAAACAATAAACCTGATATAAGTTTTAAAATCTTGGCCAGATCAGAGAAATTTGTAGTGTACCTCATCAAAAACATACCAGGACAAGAGTTGTGTTGTTAGAGAAACCCTTTGTTATTAGTCTGTCTACATCTCTAATGCTCTGTTCGACCTTGTGATGTCATGTAGTGGTAGTTTTCAAGTTAACAGCAACCTTTTGCTTTTGTGGAGATTGGTAATTCCAGGTCTGAAATTATCCAAATGATTCTAGTGAAAGTGTATGGACTTTAAAAACAAAGTGAAGCACTTCCTGTATTAACACATGACATCACAAGGTGGAAGTGTTTTCTGTTAAAGAGAAGAACACAATAGCAGGATTTTTGTTTTAAACATGTAAATGAAACAAAAAATTTACTGTATACTATAAGCTTAAACGCTATGTGCTTTCTGCTTAATATAATAAAATTATGAATAATAATAAAAAAAAAAAAAAAAAGCATTTGAAGGATACGGTTTTGGCTGTAGGTCATCGATCTTGTCTGTACTTTTGGGATTGTGGATTTCAGTTGAGAAAGCTCTATCTGGCTCATCCTCTGACACGCTGTTAAACTCCGGCTCCTTGTCTTCTATCTTCAAATGCAAACTTTCACATTTTCTGGGACTTTCTTCATCTGTATCAGACTCCTCTTTTTCTGAAATATTATCACTTTTATTGTCCTCTTCACACTCAGAGCTGGTATTACCTCTGGAGTCCTTTATGGGCAGCTCTGTGGTCAGTTGTTTGTCTTTCTCACCATGACTTATTTCAGTGTTAATACTTTCAAGAGACCCTAACTCAGGGTCTGATAAAATGCTAGTCCAGGGGCTGGTTTTATCTGTTAAAGGCGTCAGTTCATTCAGATGTCGAGGTTTGACAACAGTTTCCTCATAATCTTCATCATCATCATCCTCTGCATCTTGGTCTATTTTACATCCTGCTCCCTCTTCATCATCGGTCTCGTTTCTTTGGTCTTCCTCTGATAGAGCATTCACATTATTTTGAAAGTCTTGTTCGTGACTAGAATGTATTGTCTCTTCAGTTGTCAAAAGCGGTTGTTGTGAAGTCGTAGGCGTATTATGACAAGACTCTGGAGTCCCGTGTGGAGTCTGAGGGGCGGGGTCTTTGACAGGAGAATTTAGGTTACTCCGTGGGATGGACGGTATGGTTTCCAAATGCTGCCCTTGGAGACCTAGTACACAGATATCGGCATCAGTCACTGTAATGTTGACCGATAATTCTGGATTACATATAAACAAATATGTGCATACAGTTTAAGGGTTAAGATAGTGTATGCTTTACCTTACCCTAACCCTATCAGTCAAAGTTTGCCTTCTCCTTCAGTGTTTTTTTTCTTTATCTTTACTATTTTCTACCTTGTACATACATATTGCAGACATAAAATATATAAAGCAAGATGTAAGAATTTGTGGATTTAAAGAAAATAAAAGTATTAATGACTCTAAATAGCAAAGGGTGGTTACTTGAAGAATATTATAGTTATATTTTATATTTAGTTATTTTGCACTGTTTACACACATTCCGTGTGTGCATTCATATAGTTTTGATGATTTCACAGAGAATAATGGATGTAACAGTCATGAAAATAACTGTTTAAGTACAAGCAAAAAATTAAGACTTGCCTATTACTAAAATAATAAACCTGCACCGACCAATAATGAAGTGCCTGGAATTTTATGTGCTGGCAATTAATAAGAAAAAAAAAAAGCTTACCACTAATTATATTGCTGACTTGTCCGATTAACATATTAGACTTGACGAGAAGGTGGGTAGTGTCCATCTCAGAAGTTTTCTGCACTTCTGGTTTATGGATAACATCTTCATCACTCATTGGAAAAGTGGGAGTTGAGAGTTTGCGACTGAAGTATCTCTGAATATTATCGAGCTCGCCTAGTTTTGTCCTTAAATCCAGAATAAAGTCAGTATTAATTATGTTTATTTGATTAGAAGCAATAGTTAAGTATTAGTAGTTGTAGTATTACCTCAGAGCTGAAAACAGGATTGAGCTGGATGGATTTAGATCTCCAGTACCATTGGCAGAGGGAGCAGTTATTTGCTCGTAGATGCTCTGATGGTAAAACCGCACTTTGTCCATGTGTTCGAAATGGCGGTCACTCACACTTGATCTAAAACAGTTTTAGACATTTTAACATAACAAAATTGTTGCAGCAAGTAACAAGTTTTTGTTAAATATTTCACCTTTCAGAAAACAGTTTCTCTGTGTGGTCTGGAGAGGAGATGTTCTGTTCAGGGTAGCGGCTGATGTGTGAGGGGAAACTGCTGTAGGTGGCTGCTGTGTGGTAAGTGATTGGGTGGCCTTGGAATAAACCCTGTAAATAAAAATATATCTTTATAGAGTTGTTTATTCAAATATTTACTATAATTAGGGCTGCAACTACTGATTATTTTAGTCATTAACTAGTCAGTGATTATTTTTTGGATTAGATGAGTTTAGTTAAATTTTTACAATTTTTACAAATAAAGTGTATTATTGATTGAAATTAGAGATTTTATTTTTAGTTTAATAATGTTGCTTTTTTGGCATGCGTTTTGAGTCTGTATAGTCCACTTAATTGTTTATGACTATGAAAATACAAAAACTATTATTTTATTAGCTGACTAGTCAGAATTATGATGATTAATAGTTCTAGTCCTAAGACATACTGATGAGTTAGTAGGCTTTTCTTCGCACGCTGTCTTTCTTTGTAGCCTGAGGTCCTGGATTCTTTGGAGCGGTGTGATGGACAATTTCAGTTGGCCGTGACAATGGCCGCTGAAGTCTGTGATGTTGTACCAGCCACAAACAGAGGGCAGGCCGCAGAGCAAAGGCATTAGGTCGACTGAAGCAAATCCAATCACCCTCTCGAGCGCTGTAAACAAAAGCAGAGATTTTCTTTTACTCATTCTAATAAATAATTGCAATTTGTATTTTTCAATAAATCTATTATTTACCTCCTTTGTGCCACACTTTAAAGACAAGAGATTGTTGAGGATCCACAAGTAGGTCCTTTGGCAGTCTGTAATTGAATAAGGTATACTATGTGCTGTTTTTTAGACAATCAAACGTAAGTCGCAACTCAAAATAAAAGCAATAGTAATAGTAAAAGTAACAGTATAGTATTTAATATAATAATAATGTGGTCCATTACTAATTCTTACCATTGCAAAGGAGAAATACAATTCTGTCAACTGGACAAAAGTTTTTTGTTTTAGTTTCAGTATAAGGCAGTAAGGCAGTCTATCTGATCAGACATAAGGCAGTGTCCACCAGCAATCTCACCAGAACTGAAGAAGCAGTTTGGATGAGCTGCAAAACGTATTCAATCCAAAAAACTTTTGTCCAATTGACAGAATTGAATTTCTCCTTTGCTATGGATCCTACCTGGACGACTGAGGGATTTTACAAAGTTCTGACCATTCTATAACTATTCCGGAAATGTTGTATGTTTCTTTTTTCTTTTCCAGTATCACTTCTTGTTCACATGAGTTTCAATACCAGTTTAAGTATCAATTAGTGTCTGGGTATCAATTTTTGACAACCCTAAATACAGTAGTTAAAGGTGTACCTGCACTCGTGTTGGTGGTCCCACACTGGGCTGTCACTGTTCGAAATAACAGCTGTGGAGACAGGTTCGGACGAGTCGGCAGTGACATAAGAAACGCAACAACATGGGGTCCCTTCACTGCGATCTGTGAGAGGACAACCTTTGAACAAACAATCAAAAGTATTAACACAAAATGGAATAAATATAAAGATCAATAAACACTCATCCACAAACTAACCTGTCAGATTTAAATGCATGGCTTTATACACTATAATAGTCACAGGGAAAGACGCATTATTGTCTATCTCTCTATGCTGCACAGTTGTAATGTCTGCGTTTCTTGGCGTTTTTTGTGATCTTTCAATAGATTTTAGTACTGTATCATCCACTTCATCAGATAAAAGTTCTTCTTCATCAATGTCTGTATGAGCTGTCATCCTTGGGCCAGAACCTAGTGACAGTGTAATGTGGACCCTGAGTGCAGCCCCCTGTAGATCAGCGGCGGAACGTCTGAACAATGGGTAAACTCCTGTGAAATACAAACAGTTTAAAGAAAATAAATAATACATTAAAAAATATAAAAACTGAATTAAGAGAATGTATTTACCACTTAGTGCAAGTTTCTGTTTGGACTTTTTAGCAAGTGCGGACAGATCCAGAAACGCTGAACCCACCAGTCGGTCCGTATCACAGGGCCTTTGAGTTTTGTCCTTTGTGAAAGCAACCCACATTTGAATCTCCAACATTTCTTCACGCAGGTACCAAATTAGGGGTGGAGTCCTTTTTAGCTCCACTGTTGCACTTCCTTCAAAACTGACTGTGGCGATGTTCTCCTGCTCAACAACTGGGTGCTTCATGTGCGAACAGAAAGCTTTTTGGTCGTAGAATTTGTATCTAAAGTAGCAGTAAGTTGAGCGCTGAATCTCTCTGAGGCCAGGCAGGAGCAGACAGTGCACAGGTATCCAAGCTTGAGGTACAGAGAAAATCAATGAGATTTTATTAAGGTTTTCCTCACAGGACTCCTCATCCTCTTCTCTTAAATAAACTTTATGGGCCATTTCCCAGCCCAGGCCTTGAGCAGCTTTGAGCACCCTTTCTCTGTCAGAGTGATGGGCAAACCTGATGGAAATTTCAACACCCCCAACCAAGATCGGCTGCTCCTCAGAAGAAGTCTGTTTTAATGCATGTACTCCAAACCAGCCTGAAATGCCTAAAAATCATGGGAAAGCAAAATGACTTGAATTAAGTAATTGAAAGAGAGAAACCAACAATACTAGGTCTAGCAGGAGAGATACTGTGCATCATTTACCTGTTCTTTTATAGATCAGATTAGCAAGAGGTACTTTAACTGTACCCAACTGTACATCTTTTGGATGGGAAGCTTCAACTCCTTTGGAAGTAGACAAAAGTGGCATATGAGAAATGTTGTATACTTGTTGTATTAAATGTGGTCTTTTATAGTACATTTCATTTGAACCTTTTCGACTCTCTCTGTTCCACACAGTGAATATGGCAGAAGCCTGCTCCAGCTGCTCTGCCAGACTGATTGACTCCCCTGTGCTACTTTGAAGCAACAGGTCACATGACATCTCCATGTAGTGGTCAAACTCTGGACTGAAGGACTGTGCCACTATTCGAGTGCATCTCGTTTCACGCTCGGGCAAAAAGGACAGCTGAGCTGTGATGTAGCTGTTCACACCCACAGAAGTGTAGTAACTGAAGCGTTCATTTGTCTCTGCAACTGCCCTGCAAGAACCAGGAGATAAAAATGCCTTTACTTACTGCCAAATGAATACGTTATAGCAAGAGTAATAAAGGCGTACCTGGCAGCCGTTTTGAGTCCAGATGCTCTGTGGATTTGTATCACCAGTGTCACAATACGAGATGCAGCTCCTCTTCCCATCTGTCCCTCTGGCCTCACAGGCCGGTGTTTGTATTCAACACACACATCCAGCAAACCTTCAACAGTGATTTTATTTTTTATATCCTTTGCCAGTTAAGTGAAGGTTTCACATTGTTACATAGTACATGGTTACCTGTAGGTTGAAGCTGTTGATCTGTATCAGTCCATGGAATCAGTGGCAGTGAGAACAATTGCGTCTCGTTGTGCAGTCTCTGCATGGTTACCATGGCGCATAGCTTTGACAGTGGAAGCGTTCCTTTAGCCACAAGCTGATCTCGCACATTTGGATAGTAATATCTGCAGACACATGCACATAATCACACTCAAATCCTGACCAGTAGTATAATGCAGCCAAAACCATGAAAAACATGTGACAAACCGGCACCACACTTCAAACTGCACTCCGCCCCCACCACTCAGGCCTTGGCAGGACAGAGAACTGAGCAGGACCTTCTGGATGGGGACTTCTTCAGGAGCCAAAAGCACATGTCTCTCAGTGTGGCCAAATAATGGGTCAGGGACACAAAGGGTAGTAGTGGTACGAAATGACTTCAAGTTAATAGCTACAAATGCATAAAAAGGTTATTATAACAATGACACAATGTAGTTAGTTAGAAATGCGTAAATGCTTACTACTTTCTATGAGGTCTGTATTTGCAGTGAGTACTTCTTCTTGACAGGGGAAAGTGTACTGAATGTAGCAATCAGCCTCACCCCACACAGTGGACTGCAGAGGCATCAGTCCAACAACCTTTTCCACTTTTACCACAAACACATGCTCCCTCATTATTTCATTATGAGTTCTAGTCACCTGCTACAACACATATACAGATAATACGCACATAATTAACTAATTAATATAATCCAAAGTCTCAAATAGAAGCTACTATCTGTAGTATTCACTTACTGACTCAACTGTATAACTTACCTTATGCTGTTTTGAATGTGGTTGATGATCCAGCAGATGGACCGGCCTCACCACATGGCCAGGAAAATGATATTCTTCACCTCTTGCTGATTGGAGGGCAGAAATCTGTTCTGATCGACCCATAGCTAAAATAACTCTAAGGTTTCCTTTACAATTGCCCGAGAAAACATCTATGACAGGCATGTAGCAGTCCACTCCTAATACTGGGTACTGAGCTTGGAGAAGTAGATTTGCAATCTTCACATCTCTAAAAAGAGTTAAAAGGAGAAAAAAAGAGGAGAGCGTAAGCATTAATAATAAAACAACACAGCTAAAAGACTTCACAGTTCTTACCTGAATGACATGTAGAACTGGTGAAGAGGTAGTTTAACAAGGCCAAGAAGGTGGTCCTGCTTTGGACTTCTGATCTTTTGCCAAACCTCAATCACCATGACATTGTTCTTCATGCGCTCCAGTAGTTTAGTTGTCAAAGCAACTGGGGTCACCTGAAGAAACAGTGACATGTTAAAAATGATAAAAATGGCAATTACACATCTACACACATATATACACACACGCACGCACACACGCACGCGCGCGCGCGCGCACACACACACACACACACACACACACACACACACACACACACACACACACACACACACACACACACACACACACGCACACACACACACACACACATATATATAGTTTAGGAATACAGTACCTGTACAAAATTAAATGTAGGGGATGCCTGCCCCCAAGCAACATGGGATCTCACAGTCTCATCACACCAGAAGAGCTTACAGTTCAAGTAGAGATTTGGAGATTGTAATGGTGAACACTGAAAGTCTCTTCCATCAGGAACCATAAGTAAAGCGTGCAATAAAACGTTTGTGCTCTCCTCTGTTGGAGGATCTCTGTGCTGAGATGGAGAAATGTGAACGCTGTCCAGACACAGAGCTTCTCCCATGAGTCTGGGAGAACTCATCGAAACGTCCACAACTGGAACCTCAGCAGAAACTTTCTTGTGCCCAGATGGTGCATTCACTAGAGTGGCTGTTGTATCCCAAGGTGTTGTATCTCTTTGTGCCAATGTCTTTATAGGGATTTGTGAGTCTTTCTTTCCTGTGACAAGCTCAAGAGTCACCTTAACAAAAACAAACTAAATTAAAATAGAAATGTGTATAAAGCAAACTGAAATAACTAAATAAACAAAGAAAATACACTTTACCTTTAGGGGTCCAATATATTTTGTTTCTCTCTCTTCTTCCACACTCACAGGGAGCAAAAGGGACTGAGATAATGACGTGCTAAGCAGCAAACTACGCAGTGGATGAACTGCTCTACCAAATAAAATAGGCTAAAAACATTCAAAACAGCATTATTAACTGCATTATAATAGTTTATTTATCAACTTAATAAAACATGTACTCAGAGTTTGTGGCGCATAGTCTACCTTTTTTTGGTCGCTTCTTCTCAAATATATCCTAAAGATAAGATCAGTTTCCCACCAAAGTTTAACAGCTGCTGTACTGAAGTGGACAGGAAACAAAGAGCGCTGACTGAACCTCACAACTGCAACAGTAACATGCAAATATTCACATTTTTTAAACATTTAAAATGTAGTTTTAGTTTTGTCACTTAAAATTAAATTGTCTTACTTTCTCCTGCAATCTTACTGGAAACTGCTCGGGTCACTTCTTCGGCATTCTTATGGTGTACGGCAGACACTCGTGGCAAAACATACTCAACAAAATATGTGCTGTTTAAAAAAGACAATTTATGAGAATTTTAATAATATAAAGCCCAAATCAAATTATTTTCCTACCATTTTTTAGTAGATAGGGGTCGTGGCGGTTTGCCTTTGCTGTTATTTCTAGATGAAATGGACGGGTTTTCAGAGGGAACAGTCAGAGAATCTACACAGACCCTCAGCAGCTGGATGGAGCTGAGCCTGTTTAACTGATCTGCAGAAAGGCTGTGAGGAACCATGTCTTCCCTGGAGGTGACAAAGAGGTAAATTAACTAACTGTGTTTTAGTTTCCTACGGTTACCACACAACTAATTTGAAGCCTACACTCCATTTGTGGTTTTAAGCTGCGTCAGAGGTTGCTCAATCGCTCCTGATGTACTGTGTTTTTGTTGTTGAGTTTGTACACCCAACTCTGTTTTGGCAGTTTGTTCATCAGTGGCCTGAGGAACAAAACAATCTTAACACACAAACTGTTAATCAGTTCCAAGATGCCTTAATATGGATCTAATATACTTGCAGGAGATTTGTAGAAGAGATTTTCCAACAAGCTCTGATCATACTGTGGGTCATTCAGTTCACTGTCTCCACCCAGGCTGCTTGGGTTGGACAGAGCTGATAAGTCATCCCAAAGAGGAAGAGGAGATGTACTGTAAAATTAACAACAATAATGAGTATTAAAGTTCAAATAATGCATAAGAATGTGAATGAAGTTTTAATACAAGTAATTAATACCTGCCAAGAAGCAGATCCACGGCCTTTTGGTCTATGTCAGAGGTGTCTAAGCCATGGTCACAGACAGCCATTACACCACAAGAAGGCCCCATGTTTGTATTTGCAAGCAGTATGTTCTGAAGTAATGTACCAGGAGGTGGAGAGGGAGGTCTGTCAAAAGAAATCACAAAAATGAAGTATGGGAAATACGACAAGCTTCGATAAATGATTCATTTTAAATCCATCACTAACTTGGTGTGGAAATGGGTATTGTCACATGAAAGAAGAAAGGGCGTATCCATGACAGTTGGGGCAGAGTTTATGTGTGTGTCAACAGCTGACACAGCTGCCATAGCATTTCGCAGTTTGTTTCCTCGCTCTAAAATCACTGTTACAGAAAATGTTACTTTAATTGGGTACTGTTTAGAAATACAGGCCTCCAACATGTCTATAAAACTATATGGTTACCTGAGAGTAAATCATTAGTTGGATCAGTCCCACTACCTGCAGGATTTGCTAAACTGGGGCGATTGTCAAGTGTCTGGTTTTCAGGTAATGCCTTGCTTTGCTCAGGTCTTTGAAAATATAGGTGATCTTTCCCTCTAAAATTATACAGAATTACATATAAATTACATATACTATTTAATTTGAAGCTTGAGGAAAACTTGTGTAAACCTTGGTGTGTTTGCGCTGGTGCTTTCAGATGACTCCTTTGCACTGCCAGCAGAGACCTTGGGTTTAGAAGACATTATTTCCTGAGGTGCTTTGTCAATGCTGATGTCTGTGGGAGGGCAAGAACTGCTGCTGTCATAGGCTTCAGTCAGAGGCTCCAAAAAAAGTGAAACCTACATAAAAGAAATATGTTTGTAAACACAAAGTTTACAAAATTATATAAAATTAAAGTGCAAAATGCAGTCCAACCTGTAACTCTCCCATTTTCTCAGATGTTGGAGAAACAAGTGTATAAAAACCACTTATGGGGTGAGACAAAGAAAGACGGGGGATGCCAGCCACTTGAGCTCGTGCAATCGGTAAATGGTCAGGTTTTGTGAGGACTTCAAGCACAATGTAACCCATGTCTGTTTGTAAATAATAGAATAAAGTATTTATCAAAAACATGTAAAGCTTAATGGCAAAACATATGGAATTCTGAAACCTAAAATTGTACCTGTGAGGTATGAGGTGAACTGCTTTGGTCCACAGCGGATGGGGAAACGTGTTGTTGTCTTGACCGATTTCTGTGATGCCTGTGATCCGTCTCTGGGAAAGAAGTGAGTCCCATTGGAGGTCTCCCCCCACCAGCGCAACCTGACGAATGTGTTTGAAGGAGGCTTGTGAACTGTCCATAACACACGGCTGACTGTCACCCGCAGGAAGCATCTGAGCTGGCCCTCCACTAAAGGCGGCAGACTGGTGGATGGAGAAATATCACTGGAAACTGTAACATATTTTGTATTCAAGTTTTAATCATTGGCACAGTATAAAGATAAGAAAAGTCATTTAACAATATTACGCTTTAAGTTAACCACGCAGCAGCCCCTAAAATATACCAGTGTTGCAAATGTTCTGTTTCATCAATACTCGTTTATAACAAGTGTAGATTGGTTACTATTAAGTTATAACTTCTTGTTAGCATAACAGCTAATGCTAACAACAGATTACCTTTCCCCTTGCTGGTTCCAGCCTTATCGATCCTCGGTTTCCTGCTCTTCATGTTTCAGCTCAGTAAAAATGGGCCAAACGTAGCGGCGGATAAACACTTGGTGGACATAGTTGTTTCACGTTACGGTCAAAAAGTAAAAACGAAAACAAATAATCTCCATGCTTCTTTCATATTATTCCACTGTCAGCCATTCACTTCAGCGCGCAAAGTGTCTCCAAGCAACGAAGTTAGCTGGTCCCGCCTACACTGCCGCGGTCTTTCACAGAGGCATCATGGGAACTGAAGTCCTAGACAAGATGTTCTGGGAATTTCTGTTTTATTATAAATGCAAGAGACTTTAGAGACTTTTTTTGTTTGTTTGTTTGTTTGTTTGTTTGTTTGTTTGTTTGTTTGTTTGTTTTGCAAATAAATGTAATCAGAAAAAAAAAAATGTTTACCATTTTTTGGGCTGAACATTGATCTGGCAGGCCATAGACTGGGCAGAAAGGCCTATAACAAAATGTACAAAATAAGTTCAATAATATCGGCTCGAGTGTTATAATACAGTAGTAAACTGTAAACTAAATTGCACTGTGTGTAAAGCTAGAAAAACTTATAGGTCTATGCGTTTTCTATTTTACCACATGAGGGAGCCAGTGGGTTATGGCCTTTTGTGGTACACGCTTGATGAGCAGCTGACAGCCCGAGACCTAAGGCAAATAAGTCCTTACAATGTGTTTTCTTGTCAAGTGTTTGTTTAGTTTTCTCGTCAATAGAATGGGTCACTAAAAAGTCTGCGGTAGTCCTAAGGCCTTTGGCAAAGTTGTGTGCAGGAAAAATATTTGTAGAGTTTCTGTGTACATCTCTTTTAGACTAAGCCCATAGACTGTACTAGGCCTTTATAATGGATCAGATACCTGTTAAAGCAGGTGCTTTAAACATGGAATACTGTTTCCATAGCACTTTTGTATTCCCCTCTTTGAGATATGAACATTTTGTACTGGTTGCTATTTACTGACCTCAGTTTCACCAGGTGTTGAATGTTGTTTTGTCTGTCCACTAGTTTCTAAAACATGTTGCCCACGGTGGGATTAATAAAGTCATTAAATTATTAAATATGATTAAAATACAACAAATCACCACCTAAGGACCACTGTCCAACATAAAAAATCTATGTATTTTTTAGTCACCACATTTTTTTACAAAGCAAAAACTTAATTCACTTCAGCTTTCCTCAACTACATTTATATTTTATGACAGAATGGTCCCTCTGCAGTACTTATGGCCAGAATGGCAAGTTTTTCTTCAAACTTCTGCAAGAAGCAAACAGTCTTTCACAGTGAGCCCAAATCAGCGCAGTAAGAGGAGCAGAGGCCTCTCTCTCCAGCATGAGTTTGAGAGAATGTGGCCTCTAGGGATTGATTTTCAACTCTGGCTGGAAACGCAGCTCAGTTTTACTTCATCCATGTCCACTGCGGTCCGCCTGCTCCAGGCTCTTTGGGCTTGAGGCTAATTCGGCCTGCCCCTTTCCACAGCCCACACGCCCCCCTCTCTCTTCTTTCCAAGGGGTTCATGATTGTAAAGACTCCAAACAGTGCAACCACTTCTCTCCTTCTCTTACTCATCAGGATTCAAGGTGCAGCGATGGTTAAATTCTTGACCATATTCATGAATCCACTTGTTTGCCACTAAAAAACAAAAACAATATTTTAGTGAAACGTGCAACTGAAAACAGGTCTTCCACAGCTGCTCTGTAATGACTAATGCCTCTGTTGGTTTAACTGACAAACCACACATGTCTTAGGGGAGTGTGTGGAGCAAACTGATATATGTGCCAAGCAGGAGCTGAGATAAAATTTCCAAGATGAGCAATTGGTGTTAATGCTCATTGCTAACTGAGATGTGGTTGTATTCTACATGTGTGAGGGTGAATGAGCATTTATGGGCCAGAGAGTTGACAATGTGAATTGTTCTTATTTTTGATTGGATGTAACTGTATTGTATAATTCATTCCTACAAATCAGGAACTTTTTCTCTATAATCTGGTGTAAAAATTGTCAGTTTTTTTTTTTATTTATTAGCTTGTGTCTCTGTACATTGTTCAAATAAAGACTAAAAAAAAAACCAATAAGACATTATCCTTACCCCATTTGTCCCCTACAAGCACTGGACAGCCTGCATGAAGCGTGTCTACATCTCCTTCACCATTTCTGTGCAGATTCCACCAGAAGATGGCCGCTTTCTGTGACACATCAGTCTTTTATTACAAACTGAGAAAGTTTATCTCTGGAGATGGCTAGTCAAAACATTACACAGGATCTAATTTTGAGCCTCAAACTTATTCACTTTGGCACAGTCGCACAAAAGCAATATTGTGAATAGAAATACCCAGCCTATGTGGGCTACAATGAGAGGAGTTTGACAGCAGCATCATATGTAATATCCATGAGTTCAAAATGATGGGAAATTAGGGCTGCTGCCATAGCAACTTACAGTTTAACAAAATATTATAGCTTTTGAATGGGAAAAAGAAAAAGTACAAAGTTAAAAAAAAAAAAAGGTAGTAAAAGTAATTGGTATCTCGAACATTATTGAAGTAGACAGATTGTTTACCTCTTCTACCGGAAGGCTGAAGTTGGCATAGATGAATGCAGTGGACCCACCTGCCTCGACAGAGCTGAGCTGTGGAAAAATACATTCCTTAAACTGTGTCTTCTGCTGCTGTGGTGTATGCTCAAGTTGCTGCATGCACTGTTTGCTTTTGGATACCAAGAAATAGCACTTTTCCTCATAAAATCTGACCAAATATATAACATCATCTGTGGTTGTAAAACTGTATTTAAGAATAATATTAAAATGTAGTCTTGCTGTTCTAGTTTGGGTTCACGTACAAAAGGAAATGGATTTACTTACATATATCATGAACGTAGCCACTCGATTGCCAGTGTTCAATTTGTACACAGGACTGTTTGCAGCCTATAAGTAGTACAAATGAGAAATTACTACTTTTTTATAATGAACAGTAAGAACAACAAAAAATAACTACTCAAATAATTACTGTAGCATGGTCAAAGTGGGGTTCATAGTGTCCGCCAATCCCATAGTTTACAACTTGAAGGTATTCGCCAAAAGGATGGTTCACGTTTAGACCAGTTACCATGGAGATCCGGTGGTCCAGTTTCCCAATCACAGCATGGGAAGAGTCTTTAAGCCAGGCACTGGAGATAAGAATGAATTCATGAGTGTGCACTACTGAAACACATCTAAAAACGTGTGTATAATCATACTTGTACCTTTTACTGATGCGATAATCTGCTGTAGCTTGTTTTACTCCACTTGCTACAACAGATCTTTTTAACTAGAAAAGCCAAATTTGTGTAAAATATTAGTAAAAAATATTTGTATATGAAAAACATGCATGATTTTTATCATGGGTCCACATTAGCACACTAAAGCCTCAAGATGTCTTCGACTAAATCTGTTTCTGTGATTTACTGTGAGCGAGTCACGCAGCCTATAACAAATCTCAAACACATTTTCTGAGATGTTGCATAGTACAGTTCAACAGAAGGGCATTTCAGAAAGATTTCAACTTTAAAGGCATAATAAGCAATACCATGACATGAGAATACTAAATGACATATCTTTGATCTTGACCACTAATTTCTTGGTTAGCTATTGTGGCTAATTCACATTCAGTACTGAGCTCTGCATCTGTTTTGCATCTGGCCACACACTGACACAACGATGAAATAAGTACAGGATTTTCCATCTGAGTGTGGGATGGAAAACCTGACAAACAAAGCCAGAAACTATATTGTCCAAAGCACCAAATATTTTACAAATAAATTGTGGCAGTTAGGCACATGCAACTTATAGCACTGCTGACATACAGACATACATGACAGGTTTCAAGAAGGTGATTAAAGAGGACTGATTTCAAACTAGCAATACACGTCAAACAATATGGAATCTACCTAAGACTTGATATTAACTTATCATTCCTTAAAATGCCAATCCTTAAAATGAGAGCAGAAGTGTTTCCCCATCATTTTATAAGCTCTACTTGATTAAAAATATAGCCTAAAAAGTCTGTGTTTGGCACATACTCCTGGCTGGGCAAGGCTCTTGACGTCCTCTGCCTCAGTGTGGGTGATGAAGTCATGATACAGGACCACAAAGGGCTGCAGACTCAGTATTTCCCGTTTGGCTGGACGCACAGTCAGGCCTGGACTTCCACTGGTGAAGTAGTCGCAGAACAGTCTTGGATTTTGGAAATGTGTGAGCTGTAAAAAGACAACATCTTAAGTTTATTATACAACCTTATTATATTATTGTGCTTAATTCAGATTTTACTGTGTGCTTGCTGTAAGAGATGGAAGCACAAAATATTTCAAAACCCTGCATGACTTTCTAGAAGTGTCACGTCACCTGCATGAGTCTATGGAAATTGAAAGTTAAAACCATACTTCGAAATGTTCTCCACGGAGATGGAATACTGTGGAATACTGTAGCCAAAACAACAACACGTCCATAGACACAAGCAGGTTAAGGCCCTCCTTCAGGTCAAGAAATAGCCAGGTTTGTGGAGATGCAAGCCCACTCACAGTAAGGAGCAATACAATACAATACAATACACCTTGGCATGTTTGTTTTAAAGGGAACCCCACATGCATGCCTGTCCATTCATATTACATGGTTTATGAAATACAAAGAACTTGGTGATTACATGCGAGCCATGGTTTTGGCAGAGTCTCTCATAAACGTCTCTTGTTCTTAAATATTTTGAAGCCGGTCTCTTCAGCCCATTTCCTTTAATATGAGGTTTCACCACCAACAACTTCTCATATTTCTCAACATTTTGCAGAATGCGTTCATTCACTGGATCTGAAATGGTAAAACATACAAAGACAAAAGTTAATACACGTGGTACAACAGTGAAAAATAGAGCAATATCATTCTGGACTTGCTAGGAGAACCGGCAATAACATTTACCATGATGTAGTAACTCCTGGGATAGGGTCAAAGCACACGTAACATTCCCAGTCTGAAATAAGGACATTTTGAATGATCAGTCACATGCTATTTTTAATAATAATGTTATTTTTAGTCTCACTTTGAAATGAGAGAAAGCTAGGTGGTCCAGTGCATCTTCTAAACTGCCCTGGTTCTCTGGGCTCCAGTGGTGTCCTCTGAAGAGATGCACTGACTGCTCCAGCCATGGCACTGAATGGTAGTAATCCTCCTGGTCATATGCCACCTGTCACAAAGTTTACGAACACCTTGTTTAGACCAGATTAGGTAGATACACTAGTAGATATAACAAATAATTGTCAACTGATCACAGCCTCAGTAAATAAAACACAAATTATTTAAGGTGATTTAACATTAGGGTGACAGAAACTAACCACTGGCAGCAATCTACATGTTGGTTTAGTTTCATCATATCCATCTGTGCCCTACATATGTGGGTATACCTGAACACCAAATATGTTGTAGGTGGTTCAAAGCTCACATTTCTAGAATTTATAAAAATTTAAGAATACACTTTCTGACCTAAAATCTTCAGATTCTTTTAAATGGATAAAGTCAAGAGAATCCCCATCTGAGCCAGAAGGATGCAAGTTTAGAATTCAATAAAACAAATACTAAAACACTAGCATTTGTATTTACTCCCTGGTTGTAAAACATACTTATAAAAAGAGTCCAAACTTAGGAGTCTTCCCATTGTATCTTAAGGTAATCTAATGCATAGTGCAAATCAATGTAACCTCTGTCTCAAAACTCTTTTGGAGTAGTAATGACTTTTCCATTCATTTTCCATTCAACATCCACATCCCTCATATGCCCTTAGAAATTCCCACTGTGCAAGTGTGGGACTGCAGAGGAACTATGTTTCATACGATTAGGAAAGTAGATTTTCCAGAGGGGATTCCTACCACACAGAACCAGACTGTTAGAATACACTGCTAAATATTTTCAACTTTTTGTTGTTTTTGAGTGGCGGTAATGTAAATGGATTGCATTTTAGGGAGAATAATTGACTGAAATTGTGTTTAGTTTTGGTCCACTACTGAATACTACCACTTTATAATAATATTAGTTCATGAATTAGTCTGTGTTCGTGCTTTGTTAATGCTATTTAAAGTGTTGTCATTATTAATCATTACCAGATAAAGAAATCTAAGTTTCAGTCTAACTCACCTTACCAATCAGAAAACAGTCATCACCAGACAGAGGGACAGACATCAGCGGCCTATAAATCTCGCTGGTCCCTCTGCTGGTCACTGTGAGGAAATGTCCCCTGACCAGGCCTGACACCTGCAGAGAGTACACATCCTGGAGCCTCAGGAGTCCCCTCACGGCCCCATGGAGGTCCTCGAATTTGGGCAGAGCCGACCCTTCCTGCTCGTAACTGGATCTGAGGGCTGGAAACAAAGGACCAAAAGGTGAACCACGGGGGGTCAGAGCAGAGAGAAGGAGTGGGTGTTGATAGCAGACTGCCTAAAGGGGTATTTATCACCTCCATATGTTTAAGGGTGAGAGAAGAGTCAGCTAACCTTGTAAGTTTTCCAGAGCTTCATCGCTGTACACCACATTAGGCCATTCTGAATACAGTCGTTTGATGAGGGTGAAAGCCAACAGAGGGTTTCCTAAAGCAGTCGCTTGGCCTTTGTACACATCAGAGTGGAGATGGGAAACTTTGGCATAAAAACTGTGAGAAGAAAATGTTTCATTATCTAAAAATATATATTGAAAAACAACAAATTTGCATACTTGAGTAATTGGATGGATAGCCATTTTTGGGTCACAACTTGTGACTATGTAACTATTTTGGTGGCGGGTCCACTACTTTCTTGTCTCCATTGAGAGGTCCTTAATTTGCCTGGAATGTTCCATAGTATGGCACTAAAGTTGCATATCTCCACTGAGACAAGCTGGTGATTATTATTAGACCTGTACTTAATCAGGTTTGGTCTATAAAATGGCTAAATTTCCAGTCTAGTTTCTTACTGTGTAAATCAGAGTTAGGTGAACACACTGGAAACTGTGACATACGGCACTGCGTGGGCCCTACACATGAGTGTATGATGATATCATCACACACAGACGCTTTAACCCTATGGCTGACCTATTTTATTGATTGGGTGTGTCTGTATGTGTTTTTACATGTGTGTAGGCTAGTCTATAGTCTTACTGTTGTAATTTTTATGGGAAAGTTACAATACAGACTGAAAACCTACTCACCGCCTGATGTCCTGCAGCCTGTCTGACTCCTGCTCAATGTAACTTTTGAGAGACTCGATCAGTTTCCGCTCTGCACTGATGGCGTGCTTCACGTTCACAAGCGACGTATAGATTTCAGCCCTGCAAAGAGGCAGTGAAGTCCAAGTGAAGATGAGGAGCAGAGTATAGCACAGTCGAAGGTCCATCACAGACAGCGCAGCAGACCGCAGAGTGAGTGGAGCCTGGTGAGTGTCCGCTCCGGCTCCGGGTCTGGAGCGTGTGTGAGCGGCTCACGGTGAGTCAGAGCTCTCCCCTTCTGCTGACAGACGAGCGGCCCATTCAGTCTGTTTGCTCAGGCTCTCTCTAGTCTCAGCTCAGCTAAATAATTAAAATAATGAAAAGTAGATCTTGATTAATTATCTTTTATAAGAAGTAGAAAACCACTTCAGAAATAAATGTAGGCCAAGGCAAAAGTTTAGTTTGTAACACTCTGCCCCCTCGCGGACTGTTGTGTGTTTTTAGTTGGGACTTCGCCTCTGAGGTTTGTTCACTGTTGAGCAGGCAAATACTAATATATAAATTGTTGAAGCATACATTTAGGAAAAATTTGTTTTTGTTAGTCTATCTTCAGAGTCCTGATGACAATATGGGTCATTTTCAGGTTTTTGTATTTATGTATTTATTTTGGGAAAGTAAGCAATTTACATTCTTTTACTTATACATATGATAACAGAAATAACAACAACAAAAACATTTGCCCAAAAAGGAATGGATAGAAGAAAACTTATTTAATCCCACCCCCTCTTCTAATTTAACATAATGAGCTTTCTTTTGTATTCTTCAGACATTTTACATTAGACCGTATGAACTATTTACGAGTGAGAACAATGAGTCACTGTTACAGCTTGGTAACATAACTATCATCATAATGAAATAATACAAAAGGATACCAACAATGGTAAAGAAATTAAGGATACCAACAATGGTAACAGACACCAGATACAAGTAATGTAATGGACAGAACATAACAGCAATGGTAAGGAAACGACAAACATAAACCAGCACTACAGAAGGCAGTATTGTTCTAATATTCAGACCCACTCTCTATATACTGTGACCAGACCATATGTTTATATAACAAGATGAATTTATGGATATTTTGGCATTTCTTGATATGTGTATCCAGACTGTTCCAGAGTTTTGCACCACATATAGACACACAGAAACATTTACAGGTAGTTCGAACATTGGGCAATTTGAAATTTCCAGACCCTCTTAAATTATGAGTTCTCTCTCTCATTTTGAACAAGCTTTGTAGATTACTTGGTAGTAAATTGTTGAATGCTTTAAATAATATTACCAGTGTATAATATTTTACAAGGTCAGGAATCTTGAGGAGCTTGGATTGAATAAAAAGATTATGGGCGTGTTCTAAAAATCCAACTTTATGGATGATTCACAAAGCTCGTTTTTGTAATATAATCAATGGATTAACTGTACATTGGTAAGTGTTCCCCCACACTTCAACACAATATGTGAAATAAGGGAGAACCAATGAACAGTAGAATGTACGAAGGGCATTTTGATCGAGGTAATACTTCACTTTGTTTACTATAACAAGACTTTTGGAAATTTTTGTTTTTATATGTCTAATGTGGGCTTTCCATGATAATTTACTGTCTATTATAACTCCCAGGAATTTATTTTAATTTACGTTTTCAATTTGGACACCTTCAATTAGAATTGGTAACTCTGTGTTAATTTTGTGATTGCCAAACATTATTCCCTTGGCCTTATTCAAGTTTAATGACAATTTATTAATATCCATCCACTTTTTTTTTTATTTTGTTTAGCTCCTCATTTAGAGTACTTATGAGTTCATTATAATTGTGACTGCTATAAAATATGCTGGTGTCATCTGCAAAGAGTATAAGTTTTAGTGACTGAAATACAGTAAATATATCATTTATATATATATATATTGATAAGTTTTGGTCCCAAAACAGACCCCTGGGGGACACCACAAGCAATGCCAAGGTTTTTTGATGTATACGTCCCCATCTGAACATATTGCACCCTTTCTGTAAGATAACTTTTCAACCAGTTCCCAGCTACCCCTCTAATACCATATTGTTCGAGTTTATGTAGTAATATTGAGTGATTGATAGTATCAAAGGCTTTCTTAAGGTCAATAAAAATACCGGCAGCATATTTTTTGTCATCTAGTGCATTTGTGATTCCCTCTATTGCATCGATTATTGCCATTGATGTGGTTCTTTGTGTCCTACGGCAGTATTGTCCTTCATTAATTATTTGATGTTTGTCAAGAAACCTTTCAAGACCTGAGTTAAGATAAGATAAGATAAGATATGCCTTTATTAGTCCCACAGTGGGGAAATTCCAGTGTTGCAACGCACAGTTCAAGAACAGCAGGAAAATGGAACATGCAATAAAACAAGATAATAGATAATGGCTAAAAAAATAATAATTTAGAAATAGACTTAAAGATAGACTCTAATTTTGTTCCGGTGGAGCAAAAATATAAAATACAAAATACAAGATATAAAATACCAAAAAAAAAAACTATTATGTACAATAAAAGTAACAGTGCAGCATATGAACAGAATATGAATATGAACAGAGTAAATCTCAGTAAAGTGACTTCAGTATATTATGTTATTTACAGTAATATGACTATGTTTATGTACAGACAGGATAAATATCAGTAAAGTGACATGAGTGAATTGTTTAAGAGTTAAAGAGTTTTTCAAGGATTTTTGACAACTGTGGCAGTAGGGAAATTGGTCTTAAGTTTGTGAAACTATGTTTGCTCTCACTCTTGAATATTGGTATTACTTTTGCAGTTTTCATTTTATTTTGGAAACGCCCTGACTGAAAGGATAAGTTGCATATATAGGTAAAGTTCTTAACAATGTTTTTTTTTTTATTACTTTTTTAACTAGTACCATGTCTATGTCATGACAATCTTTGGATAGTTTACTTTTACACTTGAGAACAATGTACATTTGTTGCAGATATAAAGAATATAAAGATGGAATGTGGATTTCTTTCAACATTTTGGTGACAAGTTACCTGATCTAGAATTTTTGCAGCCAACTCTGTACCAACATTTCCAAAAAAAAAAAAAAAAGGATATTGAAATGAATTACTACATCATTTGTGTTTTGAATTTCATAATTTTTGTCAGTGAAGTAATCAGGATATGTTGCCTTTATAGGTCCTTGTTTGATTAGTTTATTTAGTGTTTCCCAAGTTCCTTTTATTGTTTCCATTTTCATACAATATTTTCTTATAATATAATTGTTTGCTTGCTCGAGTTATGTCTGTTAATTTATTTTTGTACTTCTTATATCTTTGTTCTGCTTCTTTTGTTTTTAACTTTATGATTTTTTTTAATACAGATTATTTTTCTTTTTACAAGCATTAATTATTCCTTTAGTTAGCCAAGGGCTGTTTGCACGTTTGCTATTTACACTGAGCTCTATGACTGGGCAATGTTTATTATACATTATACATAAGACATGAATATATCTAAAAAGTTATTATATCCTTGTTCCACATCTGCTTCTCTATAAATTGTACTCCAATCCTGAAGCATTCACTTCACTTAAATGTCATAGCAGTAGCCTATTTTGATCCAATATAAGCTACTGTTTTGTAGGCTAAGTCACAGAATGAATGCCAGCCAAAATTCTAAATACATATTGAGTAATTTTTATTGCTGTATCTTGGCACACATTTATACAGAGGTTAGCATTTGACAGAATAATCAGTGTTGTTGACTTTGACTGTGCATTTTGTATCTCCAACGCCCATTTCATAATTATATATGCTTTACATATGGTCACAATTTAAAATATTAGAAACTTCTGTTATTTGACACATGTTTTACATTAAATTCACATTCACTTTTACACAATATTAAAATGTATAAAAGTATTGCAAAAGTATGAAATAAATAATAAAAAAAAACACGTTTTCACCAATGTCTGAGCAAATGCTTTCTTATGGACTGACTTTGTGTGAGCAGCACAGGAGTGACTTCTCGATGCAGGCCCGGAGACTCTGGTCCCTGAATCCGTAGATGAGCGGGCTGAGAAAGCGCGGGATAAGGATAAAGGTGAAGTAATTGAAAAAGGCCATATCCTGAGGCTGCCATCCATGAACCCTCACCAGTGTCTCTGTTATGGGGTGAGTGAAGGCCAGGACACACAGCACAAGCTGAAATCCATGTAACACCACTGTGTGCATTGCTTTGCTTACTGACGCCCTGTCCTGCCTTAACTTCCTTGTCTCCAATAGGATGCGCACATAAGTAAACAGGATAATGATTGCTACCACTGCAAAGAAAATGATAAATATCACAGCTTTAAAAAGCATTTGAATAGGACTAGTATTCAGCTCAGCAGATTTGCATAAAACCGGGGTAGAAAAAGGGTCCAGATTTGGGTATGGCTTGCCAATGGAGAAGTCTATGAGGGGAAATAGGCAACTGATAATCCACAAAGCCAAAATGATAACCCATATTCGGTCAGAACGCCAAGCTAATGGACGCTGAAGGGGATAGACTATGGCAACATATCGTTCTAGAGACATAGCAGCAAGAATCAAGGGGGTATTTTGGAAAGTAGCAGTAGATACAAACAATAATGGGATACAATAGAAAAGAGGGAACTTAATTTGACACACAAAAAGAGCAAACAGGACAACAGAGGATATGACTTGAAAGGCATCATTGATCAGCATGTAGGCAAAAAGGATGTATCGCGATGTCTCCAGGAACTGCTGATGGGATGCAAAGGTGTGCAGCATGACAGCTATACAACCAAGAAACATACAAGTCAATGGGATTACAATAGACACTTTTATAATGACAGGGAGCTCATAGTGAGCCGTGCTGTTGGAATGAAGGACACTTAAGTTAAACATATTTCACAGCAGTTAAGCAACAATAAAACTTTCAGTGTGATTGGCATGAAATAAATCAGGCAACGCTAACAAATAAGACAACACAAACAAGTCTCTATTATATGTTTTCCCTAATTGTTACATCTTGTTACATCATCTTGTCTTCTCTACGCTATGGATATGCAATCATGTTTACACTTACAAAAACCTAGACTTAACCAGAACTAAACCAGGACTAGATCAGGACCAAACAAAGTGTACACCAGGACAAACCGCCCCAAGACGCCACAATCTCCCGTCTAGAGTAACTGCCATAGGAGTGCATTTATATGAATGATTTCAGAGCCTAAACCACCAGTGAATTATCAGTTTGCAATTACCCCTCAGTGACAGGTTTCAAAGGGAATTATTAGGGGTGAGTTTGCCAAGTTGCAACTAAAACTTAAGGTTGCACCGCTTTTCTGGTGGGTACATCTCCTGCTTGTCTCCATAACGATGGTGTTGCTTTGATTACAATGCTCCACAGTATTAGTAGTAGTATTTATCTCCATGGAGACAAGCAGGTGACTCTACCAGGCCAAATTACAGGTCAGATTTGTGGAAAGGAGACCTTGCTCATAGAAAGAATGTTTTTCAAGGAATCAATGAGCAATTAAAACACCTGTAGTGAAATTAATAAATAAATAATGTTATATTGTGGAATATTCCTGCCTGGCAAATGAATAAGCTCTTCGTGGAGACAAGCAGACACCTCAACCAGAAAAGTTACATAGTGCAACTTTAAGGCATAAAGAAAAAGAAAATTCATAACACATGTACATAAAAAGTGAGAATATTAAAAGAAGAGAATGAATGCTGTCTGATAGACTTAGGCAGGAAATGATTTGGACACAGTATGTCACAAATCACAATATAATAATAACAAAGAGCAAAAATATAAATGGTTATAATATGTTCTAAATAAGTAGCAAATAATAATTATACAAATGTATATGTACAAGTAAGAATAAAATATAGAAATACTATATGAAAATATAATAATACAAATATAGCTCAACTATATACAAGAGGTGAGCAAAGATAAAATAATGATTGAAAATGATGGATAAATACAAGACAAATGAAACTGGCACAGACCTGATTGAGTATGCTTTAGGTTCATGTGTTTCTGGCTGGAACAGTAAAGTGTGGTATTGATCTGCTGATTGGGCAGTCTGCACTTATAGGGTCACGAGTCCAATTTCCTCCAACTTATTTCATAAAATGACCAATAGATGTCGCTAAAATGAGCATGAAATACCAGATTGGTTTACTGACATGTAGTTATTCTCATGCTGCAGTTCAACTCTTTTAATGAAGCAGAATCACTGGTATTAAAGTTAATAATATGTAAATTAAATTGACTTAAATCACAATGACTGCCAAAAATTTTAACATCTAAACTTTGTGTGTGCTGTAGGTTTATGGGGTGGATATCAATTAGTCGATAGTAGTTCATAATTTGCCTTACTTTACTGGTCTGAACTAGATTCGATAAATCTTAAATCACTTTTATTTCCTGTCCAGTGAAATTATAGGTGCCAAGTATTCAGAGTATTGCATCATTAAACTATTAGCCCTCCTGTACCCTATTGCCCTTTGCAGACTGTAGCAGATGATTAACATGGAGCTCTGGAGTCGTGTTGTGCAAACATTTCACAAACAGGTTGACTCTGGGTCTGTGGTCTCTTTGCGCAGGTTCTACGTCAGAGCTGCAGATTGGACCAAAGCTCATCTGTGGGACAAGCCCCAGCGCTCATATCTATAACCAACGGTGCACCTGCAGGCGGCTCAGACTGACAAATGATCATTACTATATTATGCAAAATTGAGTCTTGTGAGCTTTAAGCCATATTACAGTGCTGTTACCTCCTCAAAAACATACCTGAAGTTGTGTTTTGTTTCATTCACACCAGGTCAAAATGTTCTGTTCCACCTTGTGAAGTTAATAGCTACCTTTCACAATCAATAAAGATTGGCAGTTCCAGGGCTGAACTCATCTAAACAATTTTAGTGAACATTAAAAGCACAGTGGAACACTTCAAAAGGTGGAACAGGGAGTTTTCGGTTTGAGAGAACTCAGCCTAATTATGCAGGTTTGTGTGTTAAACATGTATGAATGAAACAAAACAAAACTCCAGGTATGTTTGTGATGAGGAAACATAGATCAGAAAATATTATAAATAAAAAAGACTGAGCATGATCTAATAAGTAAAAAACAAATTACAGTTGCAAAGGCACATGCATGTGAAATTAACTTTATAAGGATAAGGCTTAAAAATGTGGCTACTAGCTGAAACTTACCTCTTTCTAGAATTCATTTTAACTAATTCACTATGGAAAAACAAATAAAAATTGGTGTTTCTCCAGCCAGCATGTATGTGTGTATGTGATTGTGCACACTGATAATGCCTTATACGCACATTTGGAGTCAGAGTCAACAGATCAATATATTTTACGTAATACTCGGTCTATAAAATACCTGGACACAGCCTGTTGGATATCAGTGGACTAAAAGCTGCTTCAAACTAAAAGAGCCTTCATTTTCTTCAGACACAGGTGTCTAATATTCTGCATAATGCAAGCCGTTCGTTGTTCAGTATGTGCTGGCCGCATTGCAGGTGCTCTGCAAAGACAGACCAGCAAGAGATTTACAAGGTAAGGCTCTCATATTTTACCTTGACATTTGAGTTTTTAAGACTTATATAGTTTTAACACTGTTTTTCTTTTACAGTTCTGACAGTGGTGTCTTCAGCATACTGAACCCCAGCTCCCAGAAGCTGCAGGAAACTCCAAACAACACACACATGAGCAGAGCCTCTTTAAGTGTTGGTCTGGGCCTTCTTTATGTCCCCTTCTCACAGGTGGGTTCCTCAGGTTCTATAATATGCAGTCATTTTACAGATCCCAATATAATAACCACAGTTTTCTCTTTGTTTTTCTTTGCAGCAAGTTGAAAATCTCTCTCACAACTCTCTGATTAGAAAAGCTGCATCAGTGGTGACAGACAGCTCCAGTACATTTCTCTCCCAAACCACAATGGCCCTCATAGACTCTCTTACAGATTATGCCAAGGTATTGCTCTTATATTTCTGTACAGAACATGCACTCTACTTGCATCACATGTGCAGTTGTGCACATATATATATTTTGATTGGTAATGACTGAGTGTACTTGTCTGGGTCCAGGCGGTTCACGCTCGCATTGCTCTCCAAAGGCAGTACTTGGCCACTTTGGGAAAGCTGAGCCCAGCAGAGGACGATTCGCTTTGGCAGCTGATCAACAACCTTCGTGCAGAGGTAAGTTTATAAAGAGAAGCTGAATGTGCTATGTCATTGTTTAAATTAGGCATTTATACAGTTTGTTTTTCTTATAGGCTGCTGACAGACTAAGTCAATGCAAACACTACGAGTCAAACTGGATCAATGCCATGAACATGTCAAAAATGGCAGCTGAGGCCGCATATGTTTCAGGTAAGGAAGGAGGGAGGCTTTTTAATTATATCAAGTTTAATATAGCCAAGTTCAATATGAGACTCAATATTCTGCTTATCCTTTACTAAGATTTACATTTGTGGTTGTTTGCAGGAGCAGAGCAGGCGTCTATCACAATAAGGACCAACATCCAGCTGGCCCAGTCCCAGGTCGACGAGGCAAAGAATGTGTCTGCTGAAGCAGATAAAAAACTGGCTGAGACTAAAGCAGATGAGATCCAGAGGATGGCCGAGTACCACGCTTTTCTCCAGGACAGTGAGCATGAGGTGCATGAAGCATATCTACGAGAAGACTAAATACTAAGAGTCCAGAATGTCCAGTTTGAATGTAGCCTGTTATATGTATGTTTTAGATGTTCGTTAAAAAAAAAAAAAAAAATCTTCAAAATAATTTTTCTACCAAAAGTTAAATCAACTGTTTATACTTTATTGTAATAATATTGGCAATATAAATCATTATTTATGAAATAGATGTCAGTAACCTGTATGGGCTGATTTATTTTTGTGTACGGAACATTTATTTATAACTGTGAAAATAATGCTGTGAAATAAATGACAAAAGAGAAGTATATTTCCCACTGAGTTTTTTGTTTTTTTTTAACCTTTTTAACCGTTTTGGAAAAATACACTAAACTGACAAGACAATACGCTCTTTGCAATGACACAATATTTTGAAATACTCAAATTCTGAATTTACTTGATTAAAACAAACATACAATTGAAGAATATAATATATTTATCCAGGCTTGAGACCTTTCAAAAGCATGAGAAGGTGAATCATGTAATATCAGGCATTTAGTTGTTTAGGTGTAACCTAGTGATACTGGTACATCTACTCTCATGTGTAATATTAAAGTCCTTGGAAACTAATTAAAATATTATTAATTATTAAAGACAGGTTTGTTTATGTTAAACTCCTGGGATTTCTGTCACACAATCCCAATCTTGTTTACTGTTAACAGAAAGTTTACAGTTTGTATCGCCGTTACCATTGTTATCAAAAAAAAAAAAAAAAAAAGCAGCACAATATAAAAACTGAAGGCATTCATAGTTTTAGTACCAAAATACATACAAATGTGTTGGTGGCCTAGGTTATTTCTAAACCTTTGACCTCAAAACTTAAGGTAACGTATTGAAACTTAAATATAATTATCACTAGCTTTTGACCACTTCAAAATATGAATTTTAACCTACACCTTTCCCTTTCTCAGCACTAGGTAATATAACCTTAATAGAGGTAATATAATAATAAAAGGTAGATAAACAAATAAATTAGTGATAATGATCTAATGTAGTGATTAGAGGAAAAGTCTCATAAAACTATACACATAATAACAGCCATTTAAACCATACAAGTGTATTCAGCCTTGTGCTTTAAATTGAAATGAAAAATGATAAGCTGCTGAAGTTCACTTAAGGTGAGATTTAGTTACATTCTCTTTGAGAATGACAAAAACATTGATGAAGCATCGCCTCCTTTGGTCCAACCAGTTTGGACATGTCAGAGATAGTCGTCCTCACTGGACTCTTCCTCCTCATCCTCCTCTTCCTCCTGTTCCTCCTTGGTGCAGCTGCTGCTGTAGTAGTGACTCGGGCCTTCGCCGGGGTCGCTGCTCTCAGCGGAGCTCTCCACAGTGAGCTTTGAACTTTCCGAGCTAGCAGAAGGACTGCGGCTCATCCTCCACAGCTGTTGGGAAAAGGTCCGCCCCCAGCTGCAGTACTGGCCAATAGGACGCAACATTCGGACAAGCTCACGGGCCTCCTGCCAGTAAGAAGTTCACTTGTTATGGCCTCGCGCTGAGCGCGGTTTGTTCATAGTGGTCAACATTTGGCTAATGTAAGAGGTCAGCAGGTCATCCATCTTGTAGCCCTGTAAACATAATACGCATGTAAAGCATGTGTTTTTACAAAAAGATACATTCAAACAAAGTTCAAGACGAGTAAATATCCTCACCAGCGACGTCTCACAGAGCAGCTTGCTTCCTTTAACCAGGTTGCCAATGGTGATATGGAAATATGTGTTCCCACTGCTCCAGTTGGAAATATTGGTGAAGGGATGGGTAGTCAAGATGTCCTGTTTAAGCACAAAAGAAGCTTTAATGTGTAAGATTACACGTGTGAGAGTAGCTTCAGCCAAATCCTACACACAGACGATGCAGACAGAACCTGCAAAAAGTGCACACCTTAGTCTTTGGGTCAATGAGACTAACTCCATGCTTATTAATGGCAATTAACAGAATCTCTGGATATTTGGTCTCTGTGGTTTGCTAAAGAGAAAAAAGAGCACAAAAATATTAACACAGAGCTCATAATGAAAAACAATCACCAAGGCGTCTGTGTTTACCTTGACCTCAAAGAAAGCAGATCCAAAAGTGGGCCATTTATAGATGATCTTCAGGAACATTAGTTTAGCTTCCTCTCTTGATTTACCCGCTTGTTTGTTAAAGTATGCTATTACTGACTGTTGAACACAATTAATATTAGTTGTAATTAATATAGCTGAGAAGTTAAGTAAAATAATTAAGAAATGTACCCTTTTCCAATCATCTGGCGACATTAGGCGAATTAGATCCTGAGGCACCAACTCCCTGAGCATTTTGGGAATTGTAGGAAAATGTGATTTGTCATCTTCAAACTTAACTCTGTAGATCAGAGCTGCAAGCTGGAAAACTTCCTCTCTGGAACATTTGTGGTAACCCCGCAGGTACTTGGGCAGCTCCTATAGTCAAATAAGAAGATGCTGTTAATATTGTATCCTGTAAAAATGTAATTGTTTTGCACAAGACAAACCTGATAGTAGTGGAAAATTGAATCAGCAAAGGAATCTTTCCCTGGAACAGTGGTTGTCCATAACTTCTTCATGAAAAACACCTGATACGTAAGTGATGGAACAATACCTGCAAAAATATATATTCACTGGCAATTAAACCAACTGCAAAACCACAACAAAAATCATCAACTCAAAAGACAAAATTCACCATCTTTAGCTGGTCGAGATTTCTTGATCCAGTCGGTTAAGTGTCTCACAAAGTCAAAAAAAAAGTCTCCCTGTGGTACACTGATCACCTGTGTGTGAGAAAACACATGTTATGACAAATATAGCCCCAAATACATGAAACAATGTGATCTAACCTTGTCTGAGATCTTGACAAACAAACTAAAGCCCTCTGGAGTTTTGAGTAGCAGTCTCGTTGCAATGTTCTGACACAAGTCTTTTGCTTTTGTGCTGGACTCAACCTCAAATGCCTAAAATAAGAATAGGAATGTCACGATATAGCACTGTAAGGCTTTGATTATTATGAGAGTACGAATAAAGTCATTTTACAATTATTCACAATTATTCCACCATGACCAAACAGTCAAGTGAAGTGGGTGTTACATGCTTGTCACTTTAAGATACGTTTAAAGTCATGCTGTGGAACATTCTAGGCTAAGGAATAACATCTCTATAAAGACAAGGAGGTGACGGACACTTCCCCAGAAAAATTGCATAGTGCACATTCAATTCAAATGAATTATGTATTTTTTTTAAATCTCACAATTATTATCTTTTGATTATGATTGTGATTATGTGATCTGACCATTATCAATTAACAGAACATTCTTGGCATCCCTAAATCCATTAGTTACTTTAGCAAAAATGCTGTATAGTAAGTCTATATACACACCTCATCTGTATCATCAGGGAAGTAGACCTTGTGGAAAATTTGTGTTGTTTTGTGTTGAATGGCTTCAACTTCCACCAAATGAGGGGGGTACTGCCTGGAGCCATTACTGTGAAATAAAGCAACAAAAACTATTATTATGAGACCAGATCAAAAACAAAATTATGTATTTAAAATAAGTGATATTAATGAAGTACCGTAAAGCTTTATGCACTCTTTGCATGCAGTCTGCAGACAGTGGGTGGTGCTTCTTGGATTGTAGAAAGCGCTGGATATGAGGCAGTAGCACATTACTGGGAGGGAATAAACCAGTGCACAACCATAACAGCTCCCAGCCCTTCTCCTCACTATACCTACACAAGTCCAACATTATAAAGTAAGTGAGCTTGGTTAATGACAAATAAAATATTGTTATAGGCTACATACTTGACATGGTTGTCTGTGAGCTGTTTGATAATCTGGCAGTATATCTCATCTTTCAATGGTTCAGCCTTTAATGCTCCTTCAAAAATTTGATCTGTTAATTCATTCACTGAGCGCACCCGTTTTGATGGATAGTCACCCATATACTTCATCATGGGTGAGGACAGTTAAGGAAAATACAGCCATTTGTAACAAAATAAGGAAGTTGATATTGTCTTATGATCTTATGATCTTATTTTAGGATATCAATAAAGGCCATGCAGGCTTCTTGAGACAGGTCTTCATGGTTGACCACTTTCTTGAGCAGAGGCAGTTTGAGGGGTTCCCTTGTACAGCTCCACATCTTGTCTTTCCCACGATTTTTGGTAACCATCACTCTACTTAGGGTATGTTTCGGAGGAGGCCTGAATAGCAGAAATAATATTAATATAGAATATAGATTAATATAAAAAAATCAAGACTGTAAACTGTATGGGGTTGAATTTAAAGGCAAACTATGTAACTTTTCTGATCACCACAAAAGCTACATAGTACATCTTGTAGCTTTTTACTGGTTGTTCGTAAATGCCATGTTTGTGCACATTTTGTAAGTATTCTTGGTTTGCCTCTACCAAAATGCTGTACCTGAAGTAGTCATATGAGAACTCCTCCAGTGTGTATGGTTTCAGTCTCTCATCAGTCTCTGGCGTCATGAACTGAGACAGACGGACCGACTCCTGCCGCTGGTCTGGTGTCATGGTAACCAGTGCCTGATTACAAACAAAAACATATAAATAATTATAGATGGAGAGAGCAGTTACACTATTGTTTTAAAGTTATGGCATGATCATTATTTAAAGATGGTTTCCTTACCACTATCTCTTGCTGTGGTTGGGTCATAGTGGGTAAGACATAGACACAATCTGCAGGGAAGTCCCCCTTTTTATTAGTTCGCGCATTAACCCCATGAGCCCAACCAGAGTTCAGGACCTGCTCCCCTGTGTCCTGGTCCAGCAGAATCAAGTCTCCTTTCTGAAAACTGAGGAACGTTGAGTCCTCTCCAGCTGAAAATTAAAAACACACTTCATCATTTTGGAACATTTACAGATAATAATCCCCATGATTACCAGATTACCAGGCATTGTTTGGCATTAAAAGGTATTTCTTATGTGACAGTTCTTGCTTACTGGGGTTGGGGTTGTCTTGCAGAGCCACTACAAACTTGGACCGGTTCCTTAGTCCTTCCAGGAAAGTGACCACTAAGTCTCGGATGTCCTCAGCGTTGTTGGAAGTGAATGTGTACTCTTCACCTTTAATGGTGGCCATGGTGAAACTCTGGCCCTGTAGCTTTCCTCCCCTGAAAACATAACATGGTTAGCTATTAGAATATGCAAATAAATACTGCATATTAATCATCTTTCATGTCTGATGTACTTGCTGCTAGAGACTGCAGTGATCTCAGGAAAAGAGAGCTCCAGAAGGACCTGCTCCTGCTCATCCACAAAATACACCCCAGTCCAGTTCACAGCCACAATCAGGTCATTTTTAGGCAGACTAGGCCCTGTGCGCACAAAAAGGGATTTTAGCACTTTTTTTTTCTTTCATGGGAATGTCATGCCAAAGACTGTTATTTGAATAGCACAACAGAATACATTATTAATGGCAATATAATGAAAAAGCTTACCTGAAAACTTAAAAGCTTCATAAAACCGTGAGAAAAGAAGGGGCCATTTGTGTCGAGCAAAGTCCACCACTTCCTCCTTCACTTTGAGCGAATCAAATCTTTTCTGAGTGTAGATACTCTGAGTAGAAATAAACACATTTATTTAGAAAACATGTAAAACACACAGTAATATCATATACCACTAGGATGTCTATGTTCAGTCAGTCTAAGAACCTTTTTGTGGGCGGCCATGATGAAATGGGCCCACTTCTCCACCCCTTTGGAGGAGCTGATCTCACGGTCTGGGATGTAAGAGGGGATGAGGCTCAGAAGGCGCTCCAGGAGGATCTCTGAACCATAGTCCACATAGTACTGCTGTGAGGCCAACTCTGCTAAATCATCCTATGATAAGGCAAAGACTATAAACAACAATGCTAGGTAATGAACAATTTATGCTCAAGTAGGGAAATTTGTCCTTGGCATTTTACATATTCTTCAGTACTACTGGAGTATCCTGTTGGGAACAGTGAGCAACTGCAAGAGCATCTAGCTGGAGGATTAGCTACAATCTACATCTACAATGTGATGTGGTACCAAATGGGGGCAAGAATCAGTTCTCCATATTGATTTCATGGTTAATATAATTACACTAACTATGTGCTTTTCTCAAATACGTAATCTAGTCATATATTCTTTAAGGTTGATGAGTGAAATTAGAATAATGTAAAGAGCAGAAGCATTACCCTGTCACAGCGGTATTCTCCAAACTTGACTCCACGGACGATTTGTTGATAGATCAGATTTGTGGCCACCTGATCTTCAGCTGGGGAGTGCCAGGGCGTAAAGATCTCCTTTCTGAAAAACAGCCTCCAGGGGGCGTTCCTCTCCTGTGCACCCTGCTCTTTGGCATACTGTTCACACTGCGACACAGCGTCCATGACATGGTCGTTACCACTGCCCAAAGAAGACACCTGCAGGAAGACAAATATAACTCAGAATAAGTGGTAACACATTATAATAACTGCATATAATAACTGCAATATTTACAGTCTTAATAAAGCTAAACAAAGCTAAACTTTATTAAAGGTCCTATGTTATGCAAAATATACTCTTGTGAGCTTTAAACCATGTTATAATGTTATTACCTCATCAAACACATACCTGGAGTTGTGTTTTGTTTCATTCACACCTTTGAGTAATCCTTTATTATTAGTCTGTCTACATCTCCAAAGCTCAAAATACTCTGCTCCACAACACAACTCCAGGCATGTTTTTGATGAGGAAACAACATTATAACATACATCAGAAAATAGTGTAACATGGGCTCTTTCAGGCTTAATACATTATAGAGTTAGGAGTTAGGGTTCAAGTATTTAAGTGTTATTAAAACAGAATAATTCTTAAGAAACTATTTGTTCATCATGAATTAAGTTCAAGTTTCTTTATACTTTAATAAGACAAATTAAGGTGTAGTTGATCAAATTATTGTACTAGTGTTTTAGTGGTATATATGTTACTTTACTTTGTCAAAGAGGGCGATGTAGAGGGAGAAGCCAAATCGGTCTCTGAGGTTGATTTTGTCAGACAGGGCGTTACACAGCTCCCTGGCCGTGGTTGCTGAGTCTGTGAGGAGTGTTTTGGTGGTGCCATCCATAAAGGTCACTGGGAGCATAATGGGCTTTTTGGACTTGGTGGCCTGTAGCTCCAGCCATGATGGAGGCTGTGTTCTTGTTCCATTGACGAATGATCTTCTCAGCCTCTCCTCACAGTAAGGGGCATAACCAGGAGGTCCACTATTAATGAAGTTCCTCAAATACTGATCAAAAAAGTCACAAATCACATTATTTACATCAAAAGTAAAAACTAAACATTTTCATATATATTTTCATCATGTGAGCAGAAAATAATTAACCTTGACAAACTTTTCAGATGGGGCAAAACATCCAACACACAATGAGATAAGAATCCAGCCACGAGCATGGGAGCTTTTAGAGGGGTTTTGGCTCAGCTGTTTACAGATTTGACAGTAGATTTCATCTCTATAAACAAAACAGAGAAGATAGCAAAAATACTACAAATTGTATGAAAATAGCATAGCAGTACAAAAATTACAGTAAAGTGAATACCTGAGTCCTGGTCTCAGTATGCCGTTGCCAATGATGAAGTGAAGTTTCTCTAAATTCGACGTGGGGCGGTCTTCAAGCATGCTGTTACCATGGAGACCAGGCTCGCCATCGTTGAGGCGCTTAGTGACCTGACAAAACATAGTAGATTAACCAGAGTAAACCTGAGTAAAATATGCACAAAGTGTTTGCAATTCTTATTTTCTTTACTTTGATTACAGACATTTCTAAGCAGAGTACAATCATTAAATCAGTATGTATCTGGTTACCTCCTCTGTGATTTTGGATTTCTTCTTGAGAGTCAAAGACACAAGTTTGTGTCGCACACTGTTCTTCTTGGGGGTTTCAGTGGGAGTGTTCTATTAATAAAACAAGAGGTGAATACAGGTGCAAAAATATAGAAATAAAACTGAAAATGATTCTGTCAGCCCCTCACCTCGCCCTCTCCCTGCAGCGCAGCCAACTCTCGTTTATATGTTTTCTTGCCTAGTGTCTCATAGATTTTGGTCATAATTGGGATCTTCTCACTGCCATCACTTATAGCTGTGTGATACTTGGGCTCAGGCAGATCCCCCATAAACCTTAGCACTGTGATCCACACCGCCAAAGCAGCCTGTACAGAAGTAGATATAGATTTAAAAAAAAATATTATTATGATAAAGAGCTATACAGAATCCAAAAGATACCAACCAGCTGATCTCCTTCATCGTCATGAAAGAGCAATGGTTGCTTTAGAGAACGGCGAACATAGGTGTGAGTGGTGTTCCCCTGAAAATAGGTTGCAGCAAATTTAGCAAACTTGTACTCAGACAGATCCTCCTCATCATTGTCGTCAGGCAAAGGAAGGGCCTCATCCAGGTCCTCCTCCTCAAGCTCGTGGTATGTTCGCTCCAAATCCTGTAAACAAACACAGAGAATGACCACATAGAATGACCAAGGGGTTTTGTTTTTTTAAGTTGAACATTTAGCTAAATCTTTGTTAAATCTTATCTCACCTCAAACCCTGTAGGAGCTTGTCCTTCCTGCCCTGGAAGGGAGCTTGTTGTTCCCAGAAACCCAAACATCTTGTCCACCATGTCCGAGTCATTAACGGGCTCCTGTCGAGCTTTCTCCATCTGCTCCACCAGCTCCTTTTTCTTACGCGCCTCCTCCTTCTCCTTCTTCTCTCGTTCAGCATCCTCTTTGGCCAGCTTAGCCAGCCGCTCCTTCACAGGGACAATCACATGGTTACAGATATAAATCCAGTTTCAGAGGATCAATGCACAGTTGTGTTTAGCTCTACCTGGTGCTTGCGCTCAGCCTCCTCCTTGGCTCTTTTGGCAGACATCTGGTTCCTCAGTTTGGCCTCTTCAGCAAGACGCATCTTCTCTGCCTCCAGCCGTCTTTGATACTAAAAATTGAGAAGTAAAAGTAGAAGAAAAAATATTGGCGAATCAAGCTAACTGAATTCAGTTCAGTCAGTCAGAGGTTTTAGGAGTATTAATATTGTTTAGTAGCAGTATTATCATTGATGAGACCCAAACAAAAGTAGGTTGTCTTTTATTCAGCCTTTACCTCTCCCTTCAGTCTTTTGTACAGTCGGCGGGCAATCATGCCTCTGGTGTAGGCCTGGATGGTGATGACAGCCCACAGTCTGTGTCTAAAAGCCCGCCGCACCAGGTAACCTCGGCAACGACCCTGGAAGTGTGTGATTCTCTGACGGGCCACATGATACGAGGCACACAACTTCCTGGATCTGACCAGAGCTTGTAGACGAGAGAAGCCGGCTCGCATCTGAAATAAATAACAAAAACAAGTCACATTTACTGAAAATAAACCCAAAAACAATAAACAAGTGAAATCAGTAATTAAGTGTTGCTGTTTATGTGGGTGCATCTTACAGCGCCATAGTTCTTTCTGCATTGGTAGCCCCTCCATGTCTTCTGAATGAGCACTGTTGATTTCCTCATCCTGAGGAAGTTTGATCTGTGGCAGAAAATAAAGTAATAAACTGGGATTTTCTACAAAAATCTTATTCATACATAAAAAGGGAAATGCTTAATTTAAGCGAAACAGAACCCACCTGTCTTTAAAACCTCTCACCACCTTTTGGATGAGAATAACTTTGTCTGTAATCGCTTTGTCCCTCTCAATCTCCAGAAGCATGTCATGGTGATCCTACGCAATATACAAAAAATGTAAAAAACAAAACAAAACAAATGCAACACCAACAGGATAGATTTAAAAAGGAAAAGCATGTACCAAATTTTCTTATCTGTACAAATTATGAGACTTTAAGCTTCCTCAGCTTGACATGCAAAGTAAGTATAAAAACTCAACAACTACAAACTCTTCTGCTATCTCTAAACACATCCTGAGTGGGAAATGTGGTCACTGCCCTGTTCTGACCTCTGCAAGCACTCTGTTTCCTTAACCAAACTCGCACATAGGACTTTCAAAACATACATGTATCTATTAAAGCCCTGTGAGCGGCAAGCAAAAAAAAAAAAAGTTTTGTCTTTTGGGCTCCATTTTCTAAGTGTTCTTATGTGGCAAAGCGCTGCATTTGTAAAGGGGTTGGAGTTTGAGTTTTAAGATAGATATTTTTTGTCCATGTTTTCCTCGTGGAGTGACGCTCAAAGTGCCCAGTGAAGCTCATTTCTTCCCGAGCCCAGGCACCAAATGCAAAGCCGCGAGGAGGTGAGTGGATATAGGCTGCGTGAGATCATGGATACAATGTCTTTCTGTGGGCTATTACCCCAGTTTGAAACCGAGCAGTCAGAGCCAGAGCGGGGATCACTGCTCCAGGCTGCTGGACAGAAAGCCACTCTGGCTTTAGTTTGACTGGGGTTTCCCCTGCTACACTGCGGCTGAAGTGGAGAGTGGCCGGGTCTGCCTGGGTTTCTTTGGCATTTAAACTAATATATTGGGAAAACACTTGGCTCTGGAGTGTTTGATTTTAGATTTAGATTTAGGCTCTGCAGTGTTTGATTTTAGATCAACAGTAAAAAAAAAAAAAAAAAAAAAATAACTGTGAAAAAAAAGACAAGAAACAAATTTTTTTTTTGAGATGTTGGTGCAAAAAAAAATGATCAACTTGGCTTTTTTAATCGAGAGGACCACAGCCAGTCTAACAGTAAAAACGTGTGTGTTTGTTTGGGGCAAAATTCTGATTTAAAAGAAAGAAATTTGACTTTTTTTTGTTAAAATGACAATAAAAATGTAAATTTGTTTTTAATAATATTCAAAATAAAATAGAATTGGAAAAAAAAAAATCTTGATTAATGTATTGTCCAGCCCTAGCATAGTTTCTAGTTTATAATATTTATTTGCACCTTGAGGAAGATCTTGGTCTTTCCCATCTGCCAGTCATCATCTCTGCCCAGTACAGCCTCAGCGATTCTTTGACACGTTCCCCTGAGGTCCTCCTAATCAAACAAATGCAATGAATGCCACACCAAAATCAACATTTATCAGATCAGACAACAACAGGCAGGGGTGGAAACTAAAACATGTTGACAGTGAAAATGTCCACTGAGTAATTACTGATCACCTGTTTGTACGCTGGTTTAACTCCCGGCATTAGGACCCGGTAGCGGTCCACAAACTCGACAAAAGTGTAGCGGATAGGGTACCCTGCCCGACGGATACGAATCGTCTCCATCATCCCAGAGTACCTCAACTGGCGAACGCACAGCTCCCTGTCAAACAACTGAAGACAGATAAGACTTTTGAATGCAATTTACTCACAGTATCATCAGAATATGAACTGTACTTATAAATTTGAATATAACATGAAGGGTTAAAGCATTAAAATCACAACAATGATCAAAACTTAGTCTTTGAAGAACTATGAAACTTTTTGGGGGGTTTCCAATGGTGATATTATTTCTCTGTCCAGAATATTTCACAGAATGGCTTTAAATCATGCATTCAATTTCAGGCGTTGGCTTGTATGTGGAACATTGTAGTCAAAACAATAACAAAGCAGGGGAAGGACCCCTCACCAGAAAAGTTAAAATGTCTTAAAGGGCCATTCTATAGTTTGTAATCTAAATTGATACAAATAAGATACTTACCATAGGCTTCTTGTACTCATTGGGTTTGATGCAGCGTACGAAAAAGGGCTGACACACACTCAGTGTTCTCATGAGCAGCTCCAGAGATCGTTTGAACTGACTGCTCAGGGTGGGCGAGCGCTTCCTGGTCTCTGCCCCCTGTCACATGGAAAAGACCAGAAAGTGTCAAAACAAAGGAAGAAGTGGCTTTTATGATTCCTGGACCTTACACTAACTTCGGCTTTATCTGTTGTCCTAATTATGCATGTTTTAAAGAGGACACCTGTCACGTTTCTGGTTGGGGGGTCGTTACCTGCTTGTCTCAAGGGAAATTGCTGTATTTTGCCTGAAAAGTTCCAAGTTTTTATATTTAATGCCATAAACCTACAGTCAAACAGGTGGTAGACCCCCAACCAGAAAAGACATAGCAGTCCTTATTGATTTTTAAATACATCTACATACACTGTCAATTCCAGTGTAAAGTTGAAAATGTTTTTCACCAATTTAATGCTCCACATATGTATTTAAGGTAAAAAATTACCATGATTAAGTTTGCGACATTTCGTAAATTGAGATAATTAATTACTTAAAAAAAAACAAAACACTATCAATCAGTCAATAAAGTTTACCTTAGGAAGACTTTTGGCAGGAGCACACACTGTACTAGCAGGAGCATAACCATACAGAAACTGGTGAAAGGCACACATGCAAAAACACACAAGACAGAGGACAGAGAACACAGTAATGTTAGCATAAAGCTGGACATTACTAGGAAACATGCAACTGAACATGCAGAAAACACACAAGAAAGTATGTTTTAAAGTATGTTTTTGAACTTGTATTAAGACTGATATTAAGTACAAGTAAAGTAAATCTTACCATAGCAACATCAGCCTGGAAAATTTGTTTGATGAATTTGTTTTTAGAAGAATGCACCAGCTGTATTATGTCCCCATAAAGTGTGTCCCGGTTTTTCTCCAAGAAACCTAACAGAAAACATGTATTAATTGAAGAACATTGATTAGTAATTTAAATATATGTTTACAAATGTATATCCCACCTTTTGTCTCGTAGTAGACCACTCCTGCGAAGTGCTGGATCCCAAACTGGGTCTCGTAGTTGTTCTTTGGAGGAATGTAGTTGGTATTGAGCTTGTGCTGAAAGTTCAACTTGTTCAGCATTGTGGCATCTGTGCCCTGTCCAGAGAAAAGAAATAATAATAGTAAGAGCATAGCTGTAATATTCAGGCTTGATATTATGAGGGAAGGTAAGGTACACTTTATAGTCCTCTGTAGTCCCATCTTTCAATGCCTCAGGAGCAGTGAGCATGCAAACTCCACACAGAAAAACCTGGGCGACCAAGGGGATCAAACCCAGAACCTTCTTGCTGTGAAGTGTGAGTGCTAGCAACTCAGACACAGTGCTGCCTATTCATACAATGGCCACAGTCATGCTATTTTTTTTTTTAATATGAAAACTAAGGTCAGGGTAATTGTTTGGCTACTTTAAAATGTTTCTGTGCTATTTAGCATTATTTTCCATGGTACATCTTTTAGCTTAACTAGACACACCATGTATTTTTTTTAATCTTTAAAGTACACTATTATTACTATTGCTTTGTTGTCAAAGTCTATATTATTTTTGAATAGAGAGTGTTCATAATGGATACCTTGGGAAATTTACTTTCTTCATCAATCAGTGAGATGATGTTCATTGGTTTGATGGCAATCATGTCCAGAGCGTCCTGATTATCTGTAAATTCAATGTGCTGCCAGTTGATATTTTCAAGGTTGTACTCTTCCTGCTCCAACTTAAAGACGTGTCGCACAAAAAACTGCTGCAAATTCTCATTGGCAAAGTTGATGCAAAGCTGTTCAAAGCTGCAGAAATAAACATAGTAAAGATAACATCATCTATTATAAAGCATGTATTTTTTTCTGTTATTGTTATATACCTGTTGACAGCAAAGTTCTCAAAGCCAAAGATGTCCAACAGCCCGATAGACCGGCGAACAAACTTGGGCTGCATAGATGGGGGCTTGTAAATGGCAGCATTAATCTTCTCCACAATCCAGACAAACAAGCGGCCGTAGATACCCTGCAAATACAAAACATACATAAAATAAATTCAAACATAGATCCTCGTGTAACTAAAGCAAAGTTACCTTTACAAAAGCATCTCGAACATCCAGGGCTTGGTCCATGTTCAAAGGTGTGGACACGGTTTCCCCACGTGTGATCAGAGTCCGGCTTGTCAGGCAGTTCTGCAGGTCTTTAAAATCCACCTGAACACAAATTAATTCTTATAAATATTTGGTTTACTGTTAGTAATTTTTTTGTTTTTAGTATATTGTTAGAGTTTTACCTCCAGCAGTGTAGCCGCTGTTGTAAGAGGAGGACTTCGAACCACCTCACAAGCATCCAGGTTATCATAATTACGTGCTTTGAAGAAAAAACAATTTTAACATCTCAACTTTTGAATTTAACCAGCCCAAAGTTTGTTTTTAATTTTACCTTCATACTGTAGATTCCCCATGTGCAAAATAGCAGCAAGTAGTTTTGAAATCTCCCAGTTTTCTTTGTCTGTAAACATCAATACCTACAGTGTGAGAAAAATGTTAAAGTTATAATAGTAGAAGATGTAGCTATAATAATACATTAGATAGTAGTGTTATGAAAGACTAATTTATAAATCTAAATAAATACCTTCATTGCAGAGCGAATGTTGGAATACTCTTTCAGGTCATCACGTCCATCACACACTGTACAGTTTCCCTTAAACAAAAAAACAACTAGATTAAGTATTTTCCACAATAATGTACCAAAATAAGTACCAAATATTTCTTACAATAGTTAAGTAGTTGTAATCTGTGGCTTTGCTTAGACCAAGTTTCTTCTTTTCATCTGGGGTCATGCCTTTTAACATGCAGTAGAAAATGTGGTAGTTTCTCTCATCATAGGCCTACAATAGGTCCACGATGAGTAAATACAGGTTAAGTAAATAACATAAGACGAGACAGGGGTTACTTGTCATTGAGTCTCACCTGTCGACAAACTCTGGATTTTTCTAGAAGATACTGCTCAATCTTTGCTCCTTCTATGGCTCCTCTCTTGTTAAAATGGATGTCAATGTACTTTCCAAAACGTGATGAATTGTCATTGCGGATTGTTTTAGCGTTACCAAAAGCTACACAAAGAAGAAGACATCATGTTATACTGGTAAATGGTCACATTTTTATGTAGTGCTTTCCGCCTACAAGGCACTCAAAACACTTTACATCAAGGAACCGTTCACCCATTCATACACCAGTGTACGCAGACACTGGGACTGCATATACTGGGGAACGCTCAATATGTGTATGAGCGGGATCAGTGGACAAACTACCAACTAAGCTACTGTTGCCCTCATGTAAGTGGACTTCATGATACTAATTGTATCATGAACACATTTTTGTTGTTCCTACCTTCTAAAATGGGATTGGCCTCTAGCACCTGCTGCTCTATCCATGAATGCTGTCCGCTGATGGCTGCGAGGAACTGAAGGATGAGTTTAGTGCTCTCTGTTTTTCCTGCTCCAGATTCACCACTATAACCAAACATAACAGGTTGGTATTATTTAATGTAAACCAGTAGACGTATCTTTTGATGGCACGATTCCTATCACACGTTTTACCTGATAATACAGCACTGATCTTTGTTGTTTCTCTGCATGTTGAAGTAGCAGTTATCTGCGATGGCAAAGATGTGCGGTGGCATTTCTCCAATCTTCTTGTTGGTGTAAAGCCTGATCTGGTCAGCAGTGTAGATCGGCAGCAGCTGATATGGATTAACAGCTACCAGGATAGACCCTGTATAGGTCTGCGCATAACACAATATAATTAGACAATCAGCAACTGAAGTGAATTTATAAGTTTAGTAAAATAAATTATAAATGAATTACTAAGGTACAGCATCTATATTTGTGTGTAATAATAAGTCAAATAAATATACATTATTCTTCAAAAGTCTTAAATGGTAAAGTATTGCAGATCTTGGTTGCACATGCCGCTGACGGTAAGAGCGGTTAGCTCATAGGGGTGGATAAGGTAACTCTGATCTCGCAGCTCAAATGGTGATGGGTGACAATGAGAACATATCAGTGTTAGTCATGGGAGAAGAGCCATCCATGTTGAAAGCAAATAAACATGCAGGGAGCATGCAGCACTGAGCTCCTTTACCGTCAACCACTGACACAATGCCCCACATACACAGACATACAAGTTAATGTAAACGCAGCAAACTTAAGCAGCTCAAAACCGGGTTCAGGACAAACACTTTTTCTTAGATATCTGACTTACCCTGCCACCACAGTTAGTCTTCAGATAAAGAAACAGACAAAAGAATAGAATGCAGAGAAAAATTCAAAGATAAGACGAAAAAAGAGGGACAGACACCACCGCTGCAGCAGAAGTTTACAGGAGATTTAACTGAGCACCATTTTAAGATGCAACTCACATAAATGAGTTTTTCTCTGTATCTGATGAGAAGGTTTCGGAGGATGCCAGCCTCATTGAGATCTCCTAATCGGATCATGTCCTCCACTCCATGAATGGAGGTAGGATGCATTGGCTTAATATTTGTGGCATTCTGAGGTGAGATCCAGTGTTCCTGTAGAGAGATACGAATAGTTAAAGGTTTGTCACTTAACACATAAATCTCACTACTGAAGTTGCAGTTAGTAAATTTCAAACAGAGAAACAAATCATTAGTTGGTATTGAGAAGAAACAGCAAAGGACCTGTGTTTGACATTTAGCAAAACAAAATAAATATAATAGGAAAATACAAATAGATAAAAGATTAATATCTTACATTTCCTTCATCGTCCAACACCTGGATCTGTCCTGAGTCACATAGTTTGACTACTGCGCCAATTGGCACCTCGAACTCACGACCGCTCTTTGGATCTAACCAGACATAGTCGCCCTAAAGAACAAAAATAAATCAAACACAAACAAACAAAAATAAATTAAACACAAAAAAAAAAAAAAAAACAATTAGGCCAATCACAATCAGTGGAACTTGCAGTTTGGTTAAAGGTTATTTAAGTCAATTTAGTTAAGTAATTAGGTGAAACTACTTGTGTGAATATGACAAGTAGATACCAAAAACAAACTTCACATATCAAAATTGAAGTTGGCAAATAATATAAACTTTTGATGAAAAGTACCCATGCAAAAAAAACATGTAATATTTAATGATGCCATAACACACACTTACAAATGCTGAATAAAAAGCCCCCTATCAAGCTAAAACAAGTATTAATAACTAAATAAATAAAACAAATCTACCGGCAGCAGCGTGCTATGTTTCACCACAGTGTTGACATTTCGCAGAAGAGCCCATTTAGCCAGATCCTTCTCATAGAGTTCAACATAATCCCGACGCCTGTACATCTTTGAGGAGTAACAAAATCCCAATAGCAAATAATCACAGCTTCAGTTTGGTTAAAAAAACAACACAAAAAAAACTATGGATAACAGTGTCCTTTCCTGAAGCACTCAGATGAACTGTATCCTGACTATATCCAGACATCTATAAACGTGATCTACGTCCATCTAGAAGATATAAAAACAAAAATGTTTCAAACAGTAAAAAAGAAAACTGTTGCTCAAAAAGAAAACAAATATTTTAGCAGTTTTAGTTTTACGTCTGAAGTTTTTACGGGACGTTTTTCTCTCCTGCGTAGGTCTCTCATTTTGTAAACCCAACCCCCTTCAAACTCATCTGTTGTCTATAGCAACAAGCTGTCACTTCCTCCTCAGGAGTGTCCTTCGGTGTGGGATTTCCATGCACTTCAAATGCTGAAAGTGTTTTTCAGAATGATCAATTAAAGGATTAAACACAAGTAATATTGCAATAACATAATCTGTGAATTTTATTATGACCAGATGTTTATTGTAAGTTGTAGTTCATTACACATGTCACATATCATTGATTGAGGTGTTGTTTTGCTTGTCAGCTATTGTGTAGCAGTAAATATGTTATTTATAGGCTGGGCTATTTTCAGTTTGTGTTACATATATCTCACTTTAATTAAGTAAATTCCTCACCTGGCAAAGTGAGCCACCTGAACATTACACCACTACGCACCTGTCACACACACACACACACACACACACTGGGCTGGGCCAACCACAAACCATCAGAAGCCACTCACTGAATTATTTAAATCACCGGGATGTTTGGTGTCTGTTTTTATCTGCTGACTTAATTTTCTTATTTGAATATATATCATTTATTTAGATTTTTTTATAGAAACATGAACATTTAACTTTGAAATGATTAATTAATGACTTTTTGTTACATTTCAAAATATGGAAATAGACAAACTAAGTGACAAAAGCTCAAACTCAGAGGTGGAAACCAAGGAATATAGGCCACAGTAGCCAGTAAAAAACACAACATTTTGCTTGTTGATGCATTTCTTCATTTTTTTTTCCTGATTAGGACTGTCTTACTCTGGCATCAGTGTTACAGACAGAGGCATCTTGTCCAAGAACACAAGAGCAACTAAACTGAAGAGTAGGAACTAAACCATCAAACTTTTAATTAGTGGCCGATCCGCTCTACCTCATACACTAATAATTATTTAAATTTAAATACATAGATTAAGTGCAGTGATGTTTTCATGACCTCTTCTGAGTTTACTAAATAATAAATGTCCAATATGAGCTGGTGTTCACTTACATTTACTGTTACGCCAAAGTTGAGAATTCAGTTTAAAACACAAGGGTCTATAAACAGACCTCAAATATTTTATTTATTTATTTATTTTTAAACCAAATCCCACATTTTAAAGATATTTAATGTAAATTACTGTTTAACTAATGTAGAGTTCAGTCACACTTATGGTTATGGACAAGTTATCACTGTTACATCTCCATGGCAAAGCATCAAGCATCAATTCGGCAACTGCAGTTACAACATTATCCACTAACTGCTGTGTTTGAACTTCAAACTAGAGTAAAATCAGGTATAAGGCTGCCCTCTACTGGTTTTTAGCACAACTTACAAAATTACATCTGCTGAGGTACTGTATTTGAGGTTAGAAAGACCTTTCACATTTCACAAATATATTTCTTTTTTTTTTAATCCCTGTGCTCGCATAATGATTAAAAGACACAACCAGTTTAGCTGATTTGCATTTAGATTCACAACTGAGTAATGATAAAGGTCACTGGACATATCAAACTTGTATCAATCATCGCAGGAGCCACTTTAATGCTTCAGTGAACAATGAATGTTAACATTTTGCTCCTTTAACAAGGAGCAAAATGAAACTGCATATCACAGCTATTGTTACTGAAACTTTGTCTGAAACTAAATAATGTCCAGAATAAAATGTGCAGTAACACTCAGCATTAAAGATCACGTTGAAGGTACATTTTACCGTGACAAGAGTTGCAAATCTGGTGCTGAGGCGACGCAAGTTTGGATCCCATCCCTCGAGCAGCCAATCTGAGCCCACTCTGTCTGCACTTACAGCCATCTAGGATTATAATAGACTCCAAAATGAAGTTTACTCCAATTTACAATTTTGTTTCAGTCATAAATAGCCTACTGCTGCCTATATCCAGCATGGTAATAAAAGGTGATATTAACGAAATAAGAAATGAATTATGTTACTGCCGTTAACTAACTGTCTGGCGTAAACGTTTCTGGTGATGAGTTTGGGGTGTACAGTGAGACCAGCCCTGGGAGAGAGGGAGAGGCATCAGCTGATCTGGGTTTTATTGGCTTGTCCCATTTTTCCTACTAAAGTGAGGGGGGAGCTGTCAGAACCCATTAGTTTATCAAAGGATGACAAGTTGAATAAAACAAAATGATAAAAACAGCCAACACTGCAGCAGACTTGAAACCGACGTACAAAGGCTTGACTAAATGTACATATCTATACAACCTTACAATGAGAATACTAAATAAAAGAATAACAATGAAATGTAATGCACTATTTTGCATGAAAGCACAATAACAAAGAAGGCATTCACAAACAAATGACATAATGTATTTACCTGCTGCAGAATGACCATGGTCCTGGGAACTTACTACGGGACATCAGCAGTGTCCTGGACTCTGAAAATAAGAAAAAGGGCACATTAGATTTGAAAAAACAATAATAAGAGACAATGTACACTTGTGTTGTACATATGAGCATATGCATTAAGCAAGAGACAGACACATACTAGTAACTGCTGGTGCTCTGGTGCATTTGAGGTGTTTCTGTGAGTTTTAATGTAATCCATATTAAGTGCCACAGGGTAAAAAGCAGAGGGATGACAACAAATATGAAAAAAGTGAAGTTTTGTGCTTTTTTAGATAAACTTTTAATTATACAATGTTTTATAATTTTTAAACTGTTTACTGTTTAATTTCACTTGTAGATCAGTCAGACTGAAAATTTGTTCTTACAAGTAATATCTAAAACCATCAAAATAATTGAACAAACTGAAAATAATATATCATGTAGCTTGGTGATTAAGTATGATTTTTTGTTCAAGTAATTTTCTGTGAATTAATGTTAATTTCCCCCCCGTTTAATGTTAAAAATGTATGTCTACAAAGATTAATGCCTGACTGTACCTATATCTTGCGTCATGTGATCTTGTGTGTGGAGGAGCCATAGTCGTTTTTCACCAGGATCAGATTTTACATGGCTCAACACAGCTTCAGGTGCTTTGTGCTTGTGTTTATGTGCATTAGTGATGATACATTATTCATACACCTTTCATTAACTGTTATTTTAAGCCTGTGACTTTTTGACACTTGGCAGATGCTTAGCCTTTTTATCAGAGGCTTAAAAATGTGACACATTTTATGATGATATGACATATCTTAATAAATAATTATAAATTAAATAATAATAATTTATTTGTAAGTGTTTGGACAGAATGCATTGCTGTTAAAATGTGTTTGATAAATTAACATTGCTAATTGAAAAACTTCATACTCATATTTGAACTTACTTTTGAACCGATGTTGCATCAAATGAAAATATAACTATGTCCTGGCAGAACCTGTTGCTCTTAAATGTGGTACAAAAAAAGCCATGCCCATATCAACTAAGACACCCATAAATATTTGATCACCTAATTACCCCAGCAGAGGTCTGGGACAAAGGTTGAGTAGCCATGCTCAGTTTCTATAACTGTGGAAACACATTTAGAAATACTGTCATAATAAAACATTGTAAAAAAACAGTCTTAAACAATGATGATTTTAGAGTTCTAGCCGAGTAGTAAGGTCTGATAACAGTGAACATAAGTGGCCATGGGTTAAATGGCATCTTTGGTCACATTACATTAGAGAAAGAATGCATATTATATTATAAACTGTTGACAAATTAAGTCTTAATGCCAGCTAACACATGTGGACTACATTAAGAATTGATAGATTTGTGTCATACCCAACGACCCAGACCTGCAAGTATTCAAAGTAACATCTATTTTCAAAATGTCCTACTAATTAAACTAAACTACAAATCAATAGTTACTTCACGTTAATGTTTCCCAACACTGATGCTACACATGCTCACTAAAGCTGATTAAACATCAGAGCCCATGCTGTGATAAGCCAATTACCTGACCTGTTGTCCTTTGTGTCTGATTTGAACTCCGCTCCTCTTCTTCTCTTTATTTCTTTGCCTTTAGTTCAGTTCCTGTGTTTCCTCCTTGTCTCATTGTCAAACCTAGTAAAGCAGCATTTTCTAACAAGGTAGAGGTATAAAATGAATAATTTGTTCAAGCTACAACTTCAATTTATCCTGGTCTTACTTCTGTCTTGACTTCAGTATGTCCTAGTTCAGATTGGCAACACATATGGCTCTTCACTGTCATGTATCTCTCCTTAAGTCTTTGCAGAGCTCACGTTATTGCATCCTCTCTTCTTGTAGGGTATGTAGTGAATGTCTCTGTGCACGCTCCCTGTTGGCATTAAGTGTAGCACGACTGGCCGCTCATTCACTGATCCCTGCAGCAGAGAGGCTGACACACAAGGAGAGAGTCAGTGGGGGGCGATGAGGTACAACTGAGAGTAGCTTGTAATTAGACACAAGATACATACCATAGGGTTGTGTTTCCAATTCTACACTTTGGATTTATATAAAACTCACAATGAACTGCTGGGGGCATCTTTTTTCTAATCTTTTTTTTTTTTTTTTTTTCCTTGCAAAAAATGCTTAAAACAAATATGTGTTGTAAATAAAGTCAAATGACATTTTCAGAAATCCCACGGCATTGTATTGATTCTAATTACACTCAAACACATCTATGCACAATTAATTTAAACAAGAATAATACAGTCTTGTAATCTAGGATAGAGCATTAATTTTGTTTTTTGGTACACATACAAACAAAATTCTGAAAATGTTGAGACTAATGAAAAACTTGTTTTTTTAGATTTACATTTTTGTGCTCAAATATATTGTACCAAGGCCAGAAATAAAAATGTTATGATATAATATTATAATAAATAATACACAAATGTAAATATTCATGTAATCAATGACATTTACAGAAGGTAAGAATTTAAAACTGAAAAAACCTAATTACAGTTTACTGCTACATGAAACATCAACACTGTAATTTTGGTAAGACTGTTCTTCATATGTATGAGTTCTGTTTGAGGCACTTATCCTCTTCTCTTGGGTATCCTGCTCCTCTCTGAGCGATCTCAGGACAATCTCCTGGTTTGTGTAATTTTGAGTTGCCACTGGATTTTCATAGAAGCCCTCCTCACAGACAGAGGGAAGGGAGCCTGCGGAGTCAGTCTGAGTGGGCACTGCATTAAACATTACAGAGCCAATGATGATGATGACCAGTGAAACCAAGTAAAGTCCAGAAAACTGAGGATGGAGACAAACGAAACAAAACTTGTGTTACAGTAATTGTAAATTGCTTCCTGATAAAAATTAAAACAAATATGAAAGCTGTAGTACTGTTAATAAATATACATGTGCTGTCGTTTTGTGTCACTAAGAGCATGACATTAATGACAGCTGAATTTTTCCACAAAATCAATTGCTCTCGCTGTGAAAGTAGTTTAATGGCTCCAACATCGAGCTGGGGCATGGTGACCTGTAATCTGTCCAAGGACAGTACTTTACAGTGCCATAATAAATAGATTGGGTTGCAATTGTGTACAGTGTGTAATAATCATCGTGTACATTTATGTTACAAATTGCATAATATACCGTGTAATGGAAGAGGAAGATCCCAAAGAAGAGGCTGAACAGGTCTGCAGTCATTAAAGACAGATTCACTGAAGTGGCACTGCTCAGCTTTATCACAATGGGCATACAGCTGTAGAGTGTGTACAGGCACAGGGCAAAGCCACAAAACAACAACCCTGTAATGAAGAATATGAAAAAGGTATAGCGATACAAAGGGTAATACTAGTGACAGATTTCTAAAAAGGCAACGTCTGACACACACACAAAAAAAATAAATAAATAAATAAACTGACCAATTTCCCAGTTCCACTGGATGGCACTAATTTCACTGCGCTCCAGAATCACCCTTAACACAACAAAAATCACAATAACAACAATAATGTCTTCTATCTAACATGCTTACATTACACTTTTATTTACATTTAATGATGTAATAATGTGATAATAATGTTCAGCACTCACATCTGAATGGTGCTGATGATGGTACCGAACAGGCCGACCATGCCCAGAAACTCTTGTCTGGTCAGGTTCCTCACAGTGTACTCCTGACACACGTTTGAGACCGCATACAGCGAGGCACTGAGCAAGACCAGCCCATCACCTAACAGGATGTTTACAGCTAAGGGCAAAAAGACAAATGATAAAATGTTACACCAAAAGAACAAATTTTCATAAAAACTGAAAGAAATAAACTTACAGGAGCCCAGGTCTCGTCCAGATAGCAGGTCGGCTCCCACCATAGCTCCAACACCAAGCACACAGATGCACACAGCAGCATAGTGCACTGGCCTAAAACGAGTCTTCAGAATCCACCAGGATAAGACCATGAGGACCGGGACCACAAAGCAGTCCAGCAGCTGGCTCAATGAGGAAATGCACATACAGTAAGCTGGTAAATTAAAGCACTAAACTAAGGAAAAGCATACTGCTTCATGGGACTTACCTGAACACTGGTGAGGGTGGTGTACTGGTAAGCTTTAACCACAGTGTAATTGGCCTCCACATCCACCAGAGCCAGCAGGATATACTTCCACCACTTACTTTTGAGAATCTGTAAAATATTTTCATCCCCTGTGTTTTAAAGGGGAACACCTTGAACATCAGTGCTCAAACATCCAGCTTAGACTTCATATGGTTTAGCTAAAAGCTAAAGGTTATTTAAGGTGCCTATATTGCCTACATGAGTCATAATTGCATGAAGCCCTCCAACTTTTGGTAATGGTACTACATAGTGTACCATGTGATATTTTGTATATATGACTAGTATTGTTTTGTACCTTGTCTGCAGACCAATATTGGAGTGTAGGTAATACACAACAATACATAGTTTAGGAAGCTCTGTAACATTGGAGTGTCCACATGGAAGTCCGTGGCCAGGTACTGTGATGTGATCGCTGTGCCACAGATGAGTGCAGCCAGACCCTGTCCCATGGCCAACGTCTTGGCCAACTTCCTGCGTAAACAAGATCAAAACAATGGCAAACCACACTGAACATTAAAGAGCCCCTGTTATGCTATTTTCTGATCCATGTTCTAATGCTGTTTCCTCATCAGTAACATAGTTGGAGTTTTATTTTGTTTCATTCACACATGGTTAACACACATATCCAGTATATTTAGGCAGATTTGGGCTCTCAAACTGAAAACACTCCTTATGATGTTGGTGTTTAAGACTCCATACACTAGAATCATCTAGAACTAAAGGTAAAAGGTAGCTACAACTACTTGACATCACAAGGTGGAACATTTTGAGCTTTGGAGATGTAGACAGACTAACAATACAAGATTATTCATGTATGTATGAATGAAACAAAACACAATTCTGGGTATGTTTTTGAGGAGGCAACAACATTATAACATGTCTAAAAGCTTACAGGAGTTGATTTTGTGTAATATAGGACCTTTACAAAACAATAGAAAACAGGATTACTTTTCTGCTTACCAGGTAAAAAGATGATGCAGGCTGAACTTCCACATTGTCTCCAAGGGGTTGCTCCTATTGTCAGAATCCATGTCCCTAAATACCCCCTAAGATTGTTGAGTGCCTTGATTCATTTGCACAACATAGAAATGATCACACTCACTGTTTCAGCTTCAAGATCTGTTCACGGCTTCAAAGCTGAATGATTAACCTACTCAGGGGGCAAAGATGACTTAAAAAGTTTACATGTGAATGCCACACGAAGACCTACTATATAAATATGATGTCCTGATAATTAGGGTCATGGGGCACTAATCACATTTTCTTTGGTTGCTACTCTTATCAAAGCTGAGGGCAGAGGCAATAATGTCATTAAAAATATATATATTTTTTGATCTAACCAAAAGGCCACATTTTAGTAAGCTGCTTGCTCAACATAATAGGCATATCAAATACATATCAGCTCTTGGCTTAATCATCCAAAGAGTTGCTAAAGTAAGGCTATGACTATTGTCGAGTCGAGTAGTTATGCAAAATCAAATATTAGCCAACATTAAATAGCACATTAAACAATGCAAACTAGTCTACTACTGTTGCCAATAGCTTATATTGTGGTCAATTTGGGAGACTGCCGATTATCAATGTTAATACAATTTTACAACACATAAGGAAATAATTTACAAGAAACTTTAATATTTCAGTCAGTGTTAACCATTACCTCATTGAGGGCCATCTGGAGCAACTGATCTCGCGAGATTTTGCGAGATGATAAGTTGCAGAAACATGGCGTCGACTAATTTGTTAAAGGTAGGAAGGTTTTAAAAATATCTTATGCGGAGTGTTTTGAGCGGCTCGTAGCACTTTATCTTAATAGGCCACATAAAACGTGAATTATCATACTATATCAAGCATATAAGTTTATAACACAAAACGTGGCAAATAAAGAAAGAAACATGTACGTAAAGCTGCCTGTCATTGTCATTACTGGAGTCCAATGCATGAGTTTGTTTTTCTTTTCCTCTGAGCATTTTCTGGGTTGCTCAGTTAAAACCTTTACACAGCGTAGGACCTGTAAGAAATAGAATTAAACGGTATGCATCTCTTTGTCAAATCAACAGCATGCATGTCTATGTAAAGCTCAGTTATCTGCAGTAGCAGCACCATCACCACTGTTTTCACAATAGGATAAACCATTGCAATGCACATATTATATATTTTCTGGACTGTGGTTACTATCATGACTATGTTGACAATTATTTAGATGTACTTTCAAAATGAACAACACTGCTTGTATTTGGCTAAAACACACAATTTAAGCTAGAAGTAGTGCTTTAAATCCCTTATTTTCTTTGTGCCTTTTCCAGAACAAGGGGTCCCTACAGTTTGAAGATAAGTGGGAGTTGATGCGACCTATTGTTCTTAAACTTCTCAGACAGGAGCCAGTCACAAAGCAGCAGTGGTTTGACTTGTTTTCGTAAGTAATGGGGGTAAATATATTTTTACCCTCACTGAATGACCACATACTAAATAACAGGATTCACTTAAAAAAAAAAATCAAATTAATCTATTGGTCTTGCAGTCTTATGATTGTATTTTTTTTTTTTTGTAGTTTTCAAATTATACAATATTTCACTTTCATTAAATGTGCTATAAATAGAATTATAATGAGCTTAATGAATGAGAAGGACAAATTATTTAAAGGCCACCATGTATCCAAAAATGTCCTAACCGTATCTTAACCGTATTTTGTAACTATTTACTTATTTCAGGGATGTTCACGCTGTTTGCTTATGGGATGACAAAGGGCCTGCTAAGATTCACCAGGCACTTAAAGAAGACATATTAGACTTCATCAAACAAGCACAGGCTGTAAGTAGAGAAAAATCATTATTCATCATTATTGCACTTTTTCTTTTTTAGGGTTGTGCAATATACTGTAATAATTTTAGCAATGGGCTGTGTGCAATACTTATACACTGGCACCTTAACTAAACAGGGCAGCGTGCAATTTTGATCAAATAATCTAACATCCTTTAGTTGACCTGTGTCTGTGATCTTGTGACTGACCATCTCTTTATGTCTGTCTATTTGTAGTATTGTATTGTCTGTCTGGGTGTATTGTTTTTACTGTGTGTATTTGCTTTATGATTACATCAACCTGTCTAGGGACAGCAGATGGAAATTAGCCTTGGGCTACAATCTGATAACATATTTACGTATCATGTATATGTTCATTAATGTGTTTTGTCCCTATTTCAAATAAATAAAAAGAAAAGAAAAAAAGAATTATTGTGCGATCATAAGAGTTGAACATGCTACTTTTGTTTTTAAGCGGGTTTTGAGCCACCAGGACGATACAGCACTTCTAAAGGCCTACATTGTAGAGTGGAGAAAGTTTTTTACTCAGTGCGACATCCTGCCCAAACCTTTCTGTCAACTGGAGATCACACTAATGGGAAAACAAGGCAGCAACAAGAAATCCAATATGGAGGACAGTATAGTACGTAAGGTAAGAGGACATAAGACAAAATATATTAAATATAATGAAAAGAAAATCTAATATAGAAATAGTTGTAGTTGTATGTCAGTCATTTAAAAATTAGAAACATCTTAAGAAGCACCTTCATTTAGTTTTAAATTCAAATATACAATCAGTAATAGACATGCATTCATTTTCTTTGTTTTACAGTTAATGTTGGACACTTGGAATGAATCAATATTTTCAAACATAAAGAGTCGGCTGCAGGACAGTGCCATGAAACTGGTACATGCTGAGAGGCTGGGCGAGGCCTTTGACTCGCAGCTAGTTATAGGAGTCCGCGAATCATATGGTAAGGGATAAATTAAACATATTGGTCTGTTAAAAAAAAAAAGTCTTGTATGCCACAGTTCATAATTAATAAAGCTAATAGCATCATAACATCACCTTCATGTCTCTTTCTAGTAAACCTCTGTTCGAATCCAGAAGACAAGCTGCAGATTTACAGGGACAATTTTGAAAAGGCCTATCTGGATTCAACAGAGAGGTTTTACCGCACACAAGCCCCCTCATACCTGCAACAGAACGGTGTCCAAAACTACATGAAATATGTAAGGAAGCATTCATCCATTTGACTTCACTGTGCTTTAAATTTTTATGTACATTGTGTTGTAAGGTTATATGTTTGGACTGCCAAACATGTTTTTTTTCTTTCCTAGAAGAAAACATTTATTTTTTTTTCCAGGCAGATGCAAAGTTGAGAGAAGAGGAGAAGAGAGCACTTAGATATTTAGAGACGCGACGTGAATGTAACTCTGTTCAAGCAGTATGTTTCTTACTTACAAAATATGTGTTTACTTATTTACAGAACATGTTTTTAATAAGTTGTTTTTTGTTCTGGCTAGCTTATGGAATGTTGTGTGAATGCACTTGTCACTTTGTTCAAAGAGACAATCCTTGCTGACTGCCCAGGAATGATCAAACACAATGAGACAGACAGTGAGTCATGTTATTCCGAGAAACATGTTTTATTTATTTCCAAATCCTTTTGTGTCACCTTTGTGTTTTATTTTTTATCCAACAGAGCTGCAGCTTATGTTTTCTTTGATGGACAAAGTACCCAGTGGGATTGAACCCATGCTGAAGGATCTTGAAGAGCACATTATCAGTGCAGGTTTAGCTGATATGGTGGCTGCTGCTGAGACTATAACTACTGTATGAACCCTAACCTTGTAACACAAACAATAACACATGAAGACAGAACTAATTTTCCTGTGTCTCTCACATCCTTGTGTATTTTTTGTACAGGACTCAGAGAAATATGTTGAGCAGTTGCTGACTTTATTTAACTGCTTTAGTAAACTGGTTAAGGAAGCCTTTCAGGACGATCCACGCTTTCTCACAGCCAGGGATAAGGTTAGTTACAATCCTTCAGTTTAATCTGTGTAATATTAAATTGTCTGACCCATTTTTTAAATTTAAATAGTATGTTTATTTTTTCAGGCTTACAAAGCTGTTGTTAATGACGCCACGATCTTCAAACTGGAGCTGCCAATGAAGCAGAAGGGGTAAGTGAACTATATATATATAGGTTTATAATATAGAATTGTAGGTGTTGTTAGGTGGTAATTTTGATTAATAATGACAGTATTTTCCTTTTCATAAATTTAGTGTAGGAACAAAGACACAACCTGAATCTAAGTGCCCTGAGCTGTTGGCAAATTACTGCGACATGCTTCTGAGAAAAACGCCACTCAGTAAGAAGCTCACCTCAGAGGAGATCGAGCTTAAACTTAAGGAAGTGGTGTGTGGTACTCTCTGCTGTCAAAGTCAATACATGCACTAATACTATTCATGCTTTAATTTCACTCAATATCTTTACTATTGCAGCTCTTGGTTTTAAAATATGTCCAGAACAAAGATGTGTTCATGCGGTACCACAAAGCTCACCTCACAAGGCGTCTGATTCTTGACATTTCTGCAGATAGTGAGATCGAAGAAAACATGGTAGAGTGGCTAAGGGTAAGATACACATTGGGACTGGCATTTTATACCAACTTTTAAATAATCTAGATTGTGGCATATATTGCAGTTTGATTTGACTGTCTGTGTGTTATTGTACATTTGCAGGAAGTTGGGATGCCTGCTGACTACGTCAATAAACTAGCTCGAATGTTTCAGGATATTAAAGTATCGGAAGATCTGAACCAGGTTTTCAAAGAAGTGCACAAACACAACAAGCTTGCTCTACCAGGTACATAAGTCATAAATCAATTGATATTCAAAGATTAACAAGAGTGTTGATGGTACCATTATGCATTAAAGATATGCTAGCCATAACAATTAAAGGTGCACTAAGTAACTTTTCTGGAGGGTCTGCAACCTGCTTGTCTCCATGGAAGTATCAGTGCTTTGCCTGGTATGTTTCACTATTGCACAGAAATACCATGAAGCTGGATTAATGTCATACTGTGGGACATTCCATAACATCTCCATGGAGGCAATCAGGGGGGTTGGCCTCCCACCAGAAAGATTACATAGGATACCTTTTAAAAACAGTAACGGGCGTCACAAGAGCAAGATGTTTGAAAGGAACTGTGATCTACTCTTTGCAGCGGATAGTGTGAACATCAAGATCCTGAATGCTGGAGCTTGGTCCCGGAGCAGTGAGAAGGTTTTTGTCTCGTTACCGACTGAGCTGGAGGATCTGATTCCCGAAGTGGAGGATTTTTATAAGAAAAACCACAGTGGTCGCAAACTCCACTGGCATCACCTCATGTCTAATGGGATTGTGAGTGCACAGGAAAATACTTGTTTCTATAGTAAATGGTAAATGGTCACATTTTTATATAGCGCTTTTCTACCTTCAAGGTACTCAAAGCGCTTTACAACAAGGAACCACTCACCCATTCACACACACATTCATACACCATTGTACACAGACACTGGGGGCAGGGTGGGTTAAGTGTCTTGCCCAAGGACACAACGACAGCATTCATCTGTGGGAGCTGGAATCGCACCACTAACCTGTGGGTCAGTGGATCTGACTGCTCATGGGATCAATGGACAAACACTCTACCAACTGAGCTACTGCCACCCCAGTACTTTCAGAATGACTTAAGTGTTGTATGTTTGTCTGTCATAGATCACTTTTAAAAATGAGGTGGGTCAGTATGATTTGGAGGTGACCACGTTTCAATTGGCAGTGTTGTTTGCTTGGAACCAGCGGCCCAGAGAGAGGATCAGCTTTGAGAACCTCAAATTGGCCACTGAGCTTCCTGATGCAGAGCTACGTCGCACACTTTGGGTTAGAAAAATATTGTAGCACATTTATTCCCAGTTAAATTGTGAACACTGTAATTATATGGCTATCTTTGTTAAACATTTGTTTGTTTTTTCTGTAGTCCCTGGTTTCTTTCCCCAAACTGAAGAGACAAGTTCTGTCTTACGATCCACCAGTTAACTCACCCAAAGACTTCACAGATGCCACGATATTTTATGTTAACCAAGATTTCTCTCTCATGTAAGTTGGATGTCTTAGGTTATGATATAATGATCTGCGCTTTCTCATTTTAATACATTTCATGACGTTTTTAATCTTTACAGAAAAAACAACAAAGTCCAGAAGCGTGGGAAAATAAATCTTATTGGCCGACTGCAACTCACAACGGAGAGAATGAGAGAAGAAGAAAATGAGGGAATTGTTCAGCTCAGAATCCTTCGAACTCAGGTACATACTGCACACTAGGAAATTGGTGTTACTACATTTACAGTTTGTGGGCAAAACTCATAAATGTTTTTTTCCCTGTTTAGGAGGCCATAATTCAAATAATGAAGATGAGAAAGAGAATCAGTAATGCACAGCTGCAGACAGAGCTAGTGGAGATCCTGAAAAACATGTTTCTACCTCAGAAGAAGATGATCAAGGAGCAAATTGAATGGCTCATTGAGCACAAGTACATAAAGAGAGACGAGTCAGACATTAACACCTTCATTTACATGGCCTGAGCAAAAGCCACTTATCAAAGAAAAGGAAAAAGGTACAAAGAGAAACAGCGCTGAGGAGCTGCAATATTTGAAGGATTGAGCCTTTCCATCCACAAAGTGGGTGCATTTGTGTTGCGCTTTTCTGGTGTCAGCACTATTTTGAGGCACGAGTTTGTAGAGTTTTGTCTTAGTCTCTGCTGCCCTCTGGTGTGAATGTCACACTACTACACTGATGCCTGTAGGTGGTCAGAGAAAATTATATGTACTTCCTGCCTTATGTCAGAATACAGGAGGACCAGCAGTTATGATGATAAAAAAATCTGATGTGCTTTTAATGCTTTGCTTTTACAATGCCAGAGTTGCCATCATTTTGATGTATTTCAAACCTGAAAAGCAAAAACCTGCTGTTGGAGAGGATGAAGAGGGTGAGGAGGAAAGAGGCACATATGGAGGGAGTATTGAAATCAGTATTTTGCCAAATTGTGTGTGAGTGTCTGTGTGCATGGTGTGGGTCTGTTTTTTAGTCGTGTGAGTGTTCTTTCAAAAGCATGCTGCTCTAAATAGTTTATTCTGTTTGTGGTGGAGGATCTGGCTGTCACAAAGGTGTTTGAAAAAACAGACCAGGTCTTATACACATAACTACACTTGAATAATGCATAAACAAATATTTTAATGTTGTAGTTTTTGTCTGTATCTTCTAACTTAAAAAGTCCATGCAAAATTATTCAATGTTGAAGTGGTGTACTACTAACTATATGCATCTCTAAAGGTCTAAGGTTTATCAGAATTTAGGAATAAGAAAACATTGCATTGCATTTTATTTCACTTAAAAAAGTGTAATTTCCCCCACTGAGACCTTTGCTATACCTTTGATATGACTATGGCAGTCATCACACCTGTCTGTGCATTTAGTAATATTTTATTTGGTTTCTATCAAGTAAAAGGGCTCACTGACTATCGCAAACAATTAGTTTTATTTGATCACTTACAAAAACATTAGATTGGATCCAGTATAAATGCATTTAACATATTTTGCATATATTTTCATTGTGAATACTATTTACCATTTTTGAATACAAGTTATACTGTAAACCAGGTCTATATTTAATTAGAATGACAATTGACCCCATCATACAACAAGTGCTCATTAAAGTCGTGGGAATAACTGTTACAAAACAAGGACAGGAGGATGTTTACAAATGTAGAATGTGTAGAGACCTCTTTGCGTAATGACTGATTCAATGTCTGAGCCACTTCTCCATGAGGTCACTGAAACAGGTGTTAACATGGTTTAATATCAGTAATCGAAAGACCTTATTAATAAACAGCTGTGAACACTATTTGCTTTAAGCCATGCTCAACAATAATTGTTGATAAATGTTTTTTCCGCAGTCAGCTGAAAGTCCTTTCTATTGCTGCCATTTTATATTGGTCTGAGTGCAAAGCTTTTCATCCTCCACTAGGGGGTGGCCTGCAGGAGAGAGCACACTCACCTAGAGCCTTTAGTCAGGACTAAACTTGATCTAAATAAAAGCCCTAAGCCTGAATGTTTACTACAGAACTGTTTTTAGATGGACAAGCTGTCTCTTTCATATATATATACACATACAGTGGGTACGGGAAATATTCAGAACCCTTAAATTTTTTCACTTTGTTATATTGCAGCCATTTGCTAAAATCAGTTAAGTTCATTTTTTTCTCATTAATGTACACACAGCACCCCATACTGACAGAAAAACACAGAATTGTTGACATTTTTGCAGATTTATTAAAAAAGAAAAACTGAAATATCACATTGTCATAAGTATTCAGACCCTTTGCTCAGTATTTAGTAGAAGCACCCTTTTGAGCTAATAGAGTCATGAGTCTTTTTGGTAATGATGCAACAAGTTTTTCACACCTGGATTTGGGGATCCTCTGCCATTCCTCCTTGCAGATCCTCTCCAGTTCTGTCAGGTTGGATGATGAACGTTGGTGGACAGCCATTTTCAGGTCTCTCCAGAGATGCTCAATTGGGTTTAAGTCAGGGCTCTGGCTGGGCCATTCAACAGTCACAGACTTGTTGTGAAGCCACTCCTTCGTTATTTTAGCTGTGTGCTTAGGGTCATTGTCTTGTTGGAAGGTGAACCTTCAGCCCAGTCTGAGGTCCTGAGCACTCTGGAGAAGGTTTTTGTCCAGGATATTCCTGTACTTGGCTGCATTCATCTTTCCTTCGATTGCAACCAGTCGTCCTGTCCCTACAGCTGAAAAACACCCCCACAGCATAATGCTGCCACCACCGTGCTTCACTGTTGGGACTATTGGACAGGTGATGAGCAGTGCCTGGTTTTCTCCACACATATCTCTTAGAATTAAGGCCAAAAAGTTCTATCTTGGTCTCATCAGACCACAGAATCTTATTTCTCAACATCTTGAAGTTCTTCAGGTGTTTTTTAGCAAACTCCATGCGGGCTTTCATGTGTCTTGCACTGAGGAGAGGCTTCCGACGGGCCACTCTGCCATAAAGCCCCGACTGGTGGAGGGCTGCAGTGATGGTTGACTTTCTACAACTTTCTTCCATCTCCCGACCATATCTCTGGAGCTCAGCCACAGTGATCTTTGGGTTCTGCTTTACCTCTCTCACCAAGGCTCTTCTCCCTGATTGCTCAGTTTGGCTGGAAGGCCAGCTCTAGGAAGGGTTCTGGTTGTCCCAAACGTCTTCCATTTAAGGATTATGGAGGCTACTGTGCTCTTAAGAACATTAAATGCAGCAGAAATTTTTTTGTAACCTTGGCCAGATCTGTTCCTTGCCACAATTGTGTCTGTGAGCTCTTGAGGCAGTTCCTTTGACCTCATGATTGTCATTTGCTCTGACCTGCACTGTGAGCTGTAAGCTCTTATATAGACACGTGTGCGGCTTTGCTGATTTTAGCAAATGGCTGCAATAGAACAAAGAGTGAAAAAATTTAAGGGGTCTGAATACTTTCTGTACCCACTGTATCTCTCTGTATCTCTCTCTGTATCTCTCTCTCTCTGTATCTCTCTCTCTCTCTCATTTGTTTTTATTGCCAAATTATATTATTTTTGCACTGTCTAAAAATAACACATCCAACTTAATCAGAAGTGCTCAAGTAAAAACTTTATTAACAAAACAGAAGCTCAAGCCAACTCAACATGTCTACATAAGTCAACTTCTAAAAATGCCACAAGAATAATATCCATCATAGTTGCAGTTAGTTAAATATTAAATAACACAGCCACTCAAATATATAGTATTACATATAGTATTTACTCTATAGACCTTTGTTATATGGACAGCATCTACATTAGAGGGCCCTGTAATGCTCACTCTTTAGTACTGTAGTTTCAATCATGACGCTCAGAACAATAATGGAAATAACATCAATTGTACCACTGATGGACTACATACTAATTAAAATAACATCAGATTATTGGAAAGGTTTTGAAGGGTACCATCTATTTCAGTTCACTCCTGCCTCTCAAACAAGCATGCATTCAGATTACATATGGTTGTTATGCCATAAATGTCTGTCTATCCTTTTTTACTCATGTTTTCATGCTTTTAGTAGTGATCAACTTAACACAACAAATAGGAAATTCAGCAGCGTACATTCGCAACAGTTCAGTTCATAATAAGTATGAACATTTAAAATGACAATCACATGTCGCTTAAAACAGTAGAAGTCCAATTAAAGGGACGTTAAATTAGTCCAGGATAGGCACAGGTGGAACGTACATTACAGACTGAAAGGTGTAGGAACATTCAAGGATATATTTTTAAACTAATAACGCTCTTTTTACCCATCACCAGCACACTGTGTCTGAATATGCTCTGTATATGTATATCATGTGCATCAGCACTGTATACTGCTGAAGCATTTAACATCCAAGCAATGCAAATTTGTCAAGTACGCTTTATCAGCCCAGGCCATCCAAGCTAATGTGAGAAACTATAGGCACAGTGGAGAGCTCCATTGGTTTGGAGGCTGATACAGTGATAGGAGGAGGAACAGAGGAGAGCTTCAGTCTAAGCCACCACCCACTGGAGGATGCTGGTGTCTTTCCCGCCAATGGAAATGAGGTGACTGTCGTCGTGCAGGAAGGCAACGTTGGTCACATGACTGCTGTGGCCACTGTACTCGTGGCTGGGAGCCTGAAGAGGTGTTAAAAAAAGAAATGAGTGTCGGAAATATAACGTGTTGGAAATACAACGTTCTAGACCAATAAAAGAACTGACCCTTGGATGTGAACAGGGGAAGGAAAACAAGTGCACTTTGCCAAAATCATCGGCAGAAGCCAGCAAAGATCTGTCATGTGACCGACAGGAAGCATTGATGTCAGTGCCATCTGCACCATCAGGCCAAATACCTGAGCAAAACAAATAAATACATTTGTATATTTTGTGTGTGTGTAGATTAGATAGAAAGATAGATTAGATAATCTCTCTAGATTAGATCGATAGATAGTTTTATTTATAAAACTATGTCATTCTGAGAAACATGTTTTGATGTCCTGAGCATTTATTTGCACTTAGGTCATGATCAGATTTAAGAAATATTACCAAAGGTGTTGAAGCCCAGAGTGCAGGTGGATGTGGCCCACTGCAGGTTACGCACAGTATCCATGTTGGTCACATGTCTTCCAGTGGGGGCTTCCCCTGATTTTAAAATAAAGAGCAAGTCAAATGTATATTTTACAGTTATAGAAATTTACTAAATGTGCTATTATAAGACTTACAGAAGAGGATCTCATAGTCCCCTGAGTTGGTGACCAGGTACTGACTGTCTTTTGACCAATCCAGGTGAGTTACAAAACTGGAATGACCCTGAGACACGAAAACATTAATGATATGGCTACTATTAAAACTATTGTGTGTTACGGCTATTATGTTTTTGTTTGACACATACAGTGCATTTACCAACACGATTGTACTTCCTGCCGCCCTCTGTCACCGTGTAGATGTAAACAAAATTGTCATGGGAGCCGACAGCCAAAAAGTTTCCATCTGAGAACACAAAGAGGTTAGGCTTAATGCCTTAACTGAATGAAAACTAATAGTGCACGTGCAGTTTGAACAATAAGGATTACCTGGAGAATACTTGACATTGGAGATGAGCTCATTACCGTCTGTGTGCATCGAGACAAGATCTCGGGTGTCAGTGTCCAGCACCAACCACCTTCATTGAAAGAGAGGAGTTATGTTTTTGCTATTCATGGTGTAATTTCATTGGTTTCAGAATGATGTACAATTAGGACGGTTGCCATTGTAATTAACAATTTAAAACTAAATATATTATATCTTTTGAATGGAGAAATATGCTCAAAATTGTAAGGAAGCCGAAACCCAGTTATATCTTGTTCAGATTTAACATGTTTAATATGTAGGCCCCATAGTCTGTACATATTGTATTCACCTTCCAGACATGGTCCCCACAGCCACAACAGCCCCACTGGGATGAAACCCTGCAGACCGTCCTTGATCCTGTTGTGTTGAAAATATAATATTTTGTTACGATGTAAATAAACACAACACCAATGAACTCTTGAGCTAGCTAACCTCAATGGTTTTGCTCCAGATGGGCTGGTGGGTGTTGGTGTCCCACAGGTGGACATGCTTGTCCTGGGAGCAGGTCACAAACTGCTCCATAGAGGGGTGGATATCCAGACCCCACAGCTCATCAGTGTGACCCTGTGAACCAGCATACAGTCTGGTTAGTCTACTGTAATAGTCTGTAATCTCTTTATGAGTTTTTGGTGCTGCAAAAGTACCTGTACAATTGGAGTTAATGTGTCAGGGAAAGCAGCTCTAATAATGGCATTTTTGGTGGTGCCAACAAAGAGCTCCCCTTGTTTTCCTTCAGCGACTGCTCGGACCGGGCCGAATGCTTCACCCACCTGCTCAAAAGACATTGTATTGGTAAGTCTTGTTTTGAATACTCTGTGTTATGTTCTATAGAGTTGTATCTTGCCTCCATTTCAGACTGTTTTGTGTAGTCATGGTCCCACAGAACCACCTTGCGGTCCTTCCCTCCCCCAGACACTAGAGTACCATCCTTCAGCACACACAAAGAGAAGATGCCCCCCTCATGGGCTCCAGACACTACCTGGCTGATGCGATTACCTCCTGAAAAATAACCACAAATAATATTAAGCACAGGCTCACTCATTTATTGTAGATAAATGTATTTTTGAATTATTGTGTGATTTTATACAGTTCTACCTTTAGCCCAGATGTAGATGTTTCCACTGGAGTCTCCTGTTATGGCATCTCCATTCTCAGCAAATGCCACACAAAGTATGTACTTTGGTTTATCATGTTTCTACAAAATAAAAAAATACCAAAGATACCAATATTACTTAACATTTTATAAGCGTTATATAAAATTATATGATTTTGATGACTGATGATTTTTATATCATCAACTGCCATTTGTGCTTGCCTCAAACAGCCCTTGTCTCTTAGTGAGAGTGCTACCCTCCATGGTCCAAAAGTTGATGTGAGATTTCCCACACGTGACAATCAAATTGGCATCCATTGGATGAAATAAAGCTCCCAATACTGAATCATTGGAGCACTGAAGAACATTACACAAAGATACAATTTCAAAATGGAGTAATGACAAACCATAGAATATTAGTATTTTTAAACCAGCCGAGTTTACCTTGACATCAGCCAATTGCTTCTCTTTCTGCCAGTTCCAGACTGACAGAATGTGATCATTGGCATCATCCACAGCACACAAGAAAGCACCACCGTTCTGAAGAAAGGAAACAATGCAAAAGGTACTGTCAAGACCACCACACAAAAGCTAAAGTAAAAACAAATAACTGAACATGCTTACTGATTTGGAGAAAGCCACACAGGTGACTGCACGGTCAAAAACTCCCATCCCGAGAACATGCAGTGTGTTGAGGCTCACAGAATCCCACACACGAACATGAGGAGCAAGAGACTACACAAAAACATGTTACAATATCGATTTAGAATAAGTAAAGAATTGAACATTTTACTTTTAATAAATATGGTATACATACATTTTAAAATATACTTTGTATTGTATTGTATTGTATTACATTTTATAGTATATATAATAACAAGTAAACTGTCAAACAAATGATAGATATATTGTCCATTTGAATTCACCTTTCCATCTTTAGTGTTTCCAGCCACTTGTCCTGTTGCTATGGTTACCATGTCAGGATGCACGCTTAAGCTGAAAGGAGACAAACATACATCATAACAATAGTGAGACATAAACTCTCCAGTGTCAGTCAGAGAAAAATACTGTTACATTATTATCCCATTAGCAAAAGATTCCACATTATGTCTGCCTTTATGTGCATCTATAATGGCCATTATCACACATAATGCGCAGTGGGATAAGGGACCAATACATTATACATCCATAAAACTTTGCAATGAGTTTAATCACCATTTGACATCATCATTGTGCCCCAGGTAATGCCTCTGTTGCTGCTCCTCAGTGTTGTACAGCACCACAACTGAAGCATTGAAGTAGACAATCTCTCCTGTCGGCAGCAAGTACAAGTTTGAGCGGCAATCACGCCCCCGATAGCCATAACTGCTCCATGATAAAGGAAAAATGTCCTAGGTGAAGTTGGAATAATATAGCCTATATTCTTATTATAACAGGTTATGCATTATGAACTCCTTCGATCCTGCAATTATGCAAACTTAACAGGACTTCATATAGACATGTATTCAAGTTTAAAGTAACCAAAAATATAACACAATAACATCCTCTGCCTTACACCTGTCTGAAGGATACACCCACTGCAGTTTGAGTTTGCGATCAGGCAGCGCCGCTTTGTGGTCCAGACTGTAGCTCTCCTTCTGATCATCCGGGATGTGCATGGTGACAGGGCGGCCTCGCAGGAACATCCGCACATAGCCGTCCTCTAGTGAAAGACAAAACAGAAACATGTGATTCCTTTTTTTCCTTTTCATGACAGCAAACTATTAGGACATCAATAATAAATTTTAAAGCTGCAATAAGTTGTTTCTGAATATTACATTGCAGGAAGGTTGTCACTTGAGATGTTCTTACACCATAAAAAAATCCATTGTGATAGGGATTGGAATAGAGCATACCTGCATTAAAAGTGCATTCTTTAGATTTGCTGAAAGAAAAAAAGAGAATTATTTAGAAGGATCAAGGATATAACATGCATAATAACCAGCATAATCACCATGTTATGAGCTAGTTTTTAGTATGAGCTAGATTTTAGTATTTTCAAACTGTTTTTTAAATGCCTGACAAATCATGTGTCACCACTGCTTTCTGGTTTGGCCATCAGACGTCAGGGCTCAGTCAGACCTAACACCAGAGCCTCTGTGAGTGGAGACTGTGTAGTCCCAAAATCCAGAACATCTTTTGGACAGTCCAGTTTCTCCTCCAATGGATCCAGGCTGTGGAACTCTCTTCCCACAGACCTAAAACTACAGACAGATCCAAACATCTTTAATAGACGTCTGAAACTGTGGCTGAAATCAGGACAGAGCTGTGCACATGGGATTGGGTGAATTGAGATGAAATATAAATTGTTTGCTGTATATTTGTTGTTGTTGTCTTGGTACTGTACTGTACTGTGTTTTTCTAAAAGCCTCCTGTGGACAGGTGTTGAAAATTAGCACTTGTGCTATAACACTGGAAACAATGCATCTGGTTTGTCCAATGCAATTTGTTATGTCCACATCAAATAAATAAATAAATAAATAAATAAATAAATAAATAAATAAATAAACTAGTCTCAGTACATAAGAGCACACATTTGAAAGATCAGATAAACTGAAGCAGAAACTCTGTCTGGGCTGTCAATCTAACTACACCTAGTGGTCACTCAGCCATAGTTCAAAGAGACCCTGTCAGTCTGCTTCACTTCAGGATGCTCTGGGCCTCATCACAGGGTAATGTCACCTAGCAACAGTCGTATAATAAAGTGAGATAAGAGCAATATACAGGTTTTTCTCTCACACGCAGCACCTGCTCATAATGAGTTATCCTAAGCAAATATTTCCCCACAAGATTATATATAATCTTCATATTATTCTTTATATATATATATATATATATATATATATATATATATATATATATATATATATATATATATATATATATATATATATATATATATATATATATATATATATATATATAATTTTATATATATATAAATATATAATTATATATGTATATATATATAATTATATATATATAAAATGTATATATATATAAAATGTATATATATATATATAAATTTTATATATATAAAATTTATATATATAAATTTTATATATATATATATATATATAAAATTTATATATATAAATTTTATATATATATATATATATATAAATTTTATATATATATATATATATATATATATATATATATATATATATATATATATATATATATAAATTTTATATATATATATATATAAAATTTATATATATATATATAAAATTTATATATATATATATATATATATATATATATATATATATATATATATATATAAAATTTATATATATAAATTTTATATATATATATATATAAATTTTATATATATAAAATTTATATATATATAAAATTTATATATATATATAAATTTTATATATATATATATATAAATTTTATATATATATATATATAAATTTTATATATATATATAAATTTTATATATATATATAAATTTTATATATATATATATAAATTTTATATATATATATATAAATTTTATATATATATATATATATATATATATATATATATATATATATATATATATATATATAAATTTTATATATATATATATATATATATATATATATATATATATATATATATATATATATATATATATATATATATATATATATATATATATATATATATATATATATATATATATATATATATATATATATATAAAATTTTATATGATTAACTGAACATTTGAGCTCTCTCTGAGGTGAGGACGTGTGCCTGCGGACATCATACAGGGAGTGGTCCCTTTAAAGTGACCACATAAAAGCCTGTTTGTACCAGAGATTACAGCATGTGTGGTTGTCTGCCAGCCTGAGATGCGGCAGTTTCATATTCAGTAATTAGAGCAATGCATGCTGGGAAATTGGCACAAGGAAGAAGAGCCACAGTAGTGTGTAGCTGATAGCAATGTGCCTAGAGGCCCAGTCACCAGGTTTCAGGAGGGAATGCACAAACACGGCATTCATTAACATGGAGCCAGACCAGAGGTATTGTACTCAAACTCAGAAAAACACTTCAACAAATGTTGAACAAACTACAAAAGTCACAGGAACAATGGGTCTGAGCTTTTATTGGGATTAGGACCTGCCTCCTCTAAAGAGTGAATTAGACTTTTCCTTTCCTGCAGATGAGGCTCCCAAGAGCTTCCATGTATTGGCACCACTAATAGGCAGCTCAGAGGGAGCTTTGAACTGTCAGACTGTGGTCAATGTGCTTCTTCAGGAATAAGCAGAAATACCTGAGTTTACATTTCTGTAGTGGTTTATTTGAGAGCATAAATCCACACCTTCAAACATGACTTTTCCATTTTCTTTATGCAACTCATTATGCTCTTTGGGGGGCTTAAAGGTAAGCTGTTGTGACCAAATGATCATAATGTTAGTATTACTTGCTAGTATGTTTTTTTTATGTTCAAGTGTCTTAAGATGAACATTCTACTGTGCTTTAATGGTTAGACTGTAAACCAAAGCAATTTCCAGTGCTGGGCCCATCTCCTAATCCATAATGAATGAAGTGAAAAGACCATATCTAAACTAATCCATTATGGTCTACAGTACATGAGAACAGAAAAGCTCATTGCCAAGTGAATTTAAATGAACCTTGGTTAAAACTAAAACATATGTGAGTTATTGAAAGTAACCATATGAAGCAATAACAGCTTGATTTCTGTGTTGCCAAGCAGACATGAAAGAGTTAAACTGGGGCTCTGCAGTCTGGAACAAGCTGGTCATGGTTGATGCATGTAAAGCAGACGTCTGATCAATGCTACTGAAAAGTAAGCAGAACAGCCAACAGCTTCCCATAAGCCCTCTGCAAAGCAAAAAGACTCAGGAATTAAAGCTGAAAATCAAGCATTTTAGCATCTTCTCAATATACTTGTTTCATTTTGTGAAGTTTAACTAAAACATATCTGACACAATAATGGTTACTTTTGATGCTCATGTTTGGCACAACAATTAAATAAGCAAAACTGACTACCAGCATCCTAAATTAGGGTTAAGTTACACCTAACAAGTTAAACAATGTTATAATTTCTTTTCCTCTTTTGAGACACATAAAAAGCAGTAATGAATTGTACATGTATTAATTCTATTGAAGACATGTTTTAATTCGTTTGTTGAATCTAAGAGATCAGAGTGTGCTGAATTATGTTTCTGTGTTCATGTCACGGTGCCCCTCCCCATTGCCCTGCAGCCTGTAACCACTGCATCAAACCTCTCGTGTGACAGACAAAAGGCCACTTCCTTGAATATACAAAATTCAAATGTTTACAATGGAATAGACCACTTTTACAACAAATCAAAACAACTTGTGACAAAATGTTTAGATTGTCTTTGTCCTGACTGAAATGAATGAAACAACAAAGAGCCTACCTGAAATTATGTTACCAATACTGTCTGCCTATTTAGCAAAACCAAACACAGATCACAATTTAGCAAAGTTATTTCCAGTATTAGCACACCATCCGCCTAAACTCCACTCACACTACTACAGTCATAGTGCACTGTTAAAGAACATTATGGTGAAGTTACATTTACCTGGAGGACTTCTTCATGACTGCAAGTTTTCCGTTACTTAGTGAATTATAGTGTCAGAGCTGTTCCTCTTCTAAGCAACCACAACTCACTTCCCTACATCTGAGCCAACTTTTAGCTCTGCCTGAGAACGACTACAGCCAATCAGAATGCACTTCCTCTTGAAGACCAGCCCCTCTGACAAAAGCCCCACCCCCTCTCCACTGTTTGCTTAGGTAATACCACCCACATTAGAAGCTGACAGTGGCAGCAGGGGGGTATATGCACATAAAATGGACTTGACTTGTATGAAGTTAAAGGTGCAATACTTTTCTGGTAGGGAATTTGCCACCTGCTTGTTTTCATGGAGATATCATTGCCTTGCCTTGACTGCTAGCAGTTTGCCATTACTTGTCTTGTCTTTCTTGCATTTATTCAACTACAGGCATTTTATCTGCTAAGAAAAACACCTTGAAAATTTCTTACTGTGAGCAGGACTGCCTTTCCACTTGCTTTTTTCCATGAAGATATACAGGTTTAATGTCATACTGAGAAAAAAATCACCATGGAGACAAGCAGGTTGCAGACTGTCCAAAAGAAAAATTACATAGTGCACATAATTTTTTAGACCTATACCTGTCTTCCCTGTTGATGGGTGATGTTGTGTGCACAGCTTTGACAGCAGATACAGCCCACCGATTCTTGTTGACATTTTAGATTAACGCTACTCAAATTAGGTTTTCTGTGTAAGTGGAACCTTTTCCTCAAGGGCCATACAGTGACCTTTTGTGCATGAGTCAACTAGTCAAGTATTTTATAAAGTGCAGCAACAATAATCATTTTTGAATAGATAATTGTTGTGATTACTTTAAGACATCATTATCCCCTTTGTGCAAAAGAGCTTTACCTTTTGCCTCCAGACGAGCTGCTGGATGATGTGGTTCGACTGCGACTCTCTAACCCCAGCTCTCTCCTCACCAGGGTCAAACGCTCCGTGGACTGGCTTTTTCTGAAGGACATCAAAGAGCAAAGATCACAGCAGGCACAAACAATGACAGAACCACAGCAACCGGTTTTATTCACACAAAGCAAAAGTCTGTGTCATGGACTGCATAATAATTAAGAAGAGTTTGTATTAGATTACAAAGTGTCTTGGGTGAAGGAAGTCTGGGAGTCCCTGCTTAGACTGTTGCCCCCGCGACCCGGCCCCGGATAAGCGGAAGAAAATGGATGGATGGATACTCGTTTACCTCTTGATAGACTGCACTGTCTCTTTCTTTGGAGATGAAGGAGAGGAGAGCATGCGTTTCTGCTGTACATATCCATTACTCAACGGTCTGGAGGGAAGAGCCTGCAGCAGCTGACGCACTGAGAAGGGAATATCTGTTAGACACCATCATCAACAAATAACTACAAAATCAATGTACATGGTTTACTTATCTATTTAAAAATGCGGAACAAATGCTCCTGAAACATTTAGGTTATGTTTTTTTATGCATTATACTTGTAATTATGGTGACTTCCTCTGAGTCTCTCTGACCTTTAGTTGGGGGGGCAGCAGCAGTGGACAGTGGTCTTCGTCCCCCCTGTGTTAGGCCCACACTGTGCTCCTCGCAGTAACCAAGACGACGCAGAGCATCGGCCAGAGCGGCCTTCAGCAGTTGGATCTCGTCCTCCTGCAGCTGCAGCCTCTGCTCCAGGTGAGACACGCGGTCCTCCATGTCCATGTTACTGCTGGCTGACACCGTGTCATCTACAGGCAGCAGATCAGAGGTGTTATATGCTCTATATAACTAGGTCTGTCACAGTAGCACATTTTGAAGCATAATATATTGGTACAGAGAATATTGTGATAAACTATAATATTGAAACTACATTATGCCATTCAGACAATAACAATAAAGATGAATGAATAATCCCAGTAAACCATTTTAAATAGACAGTATCATTTAAAAAAAAAATGCAGAATGAACCAACCATAATTTGCTATAGAAGTCATTTATTCAACCCTCTACAACTCAAATCTAACTTTTGTATTTTTGTATTGTATTACATAGAACCGGGGAGGGGGCCCTGTCGGCCTGTGCCTAGGTTTTAAATTTCTTGAACAAGGAGTACTAAATTGGTTGGTTTTAATAATTTACACACAGACACAGTAGTGAGTCAGGCTGAGAAGGAAGCACCAAACACCATGTTGCATTTTGTGCATTGAACTGTGGCAGTGAGTGGCAGAAGAGTACCACAAATACGATGTGAAAGGCACTGCCATTTGTGTATCTGAAATGTTTAGTGCCTAAGAATACTATATTTTTAACAACACTGTTATTGCTGCAAAATGTATATAGACATTCACACCTAACAGAGACACACACACGCACACACACACGCACACGCACACGCACACGCACACACGCACACACGCACACACGCACACACACACACACTCGCTATACCTCTTAAATCCATTATCAGTTCAAAAATTTGGACTGATTTCTGTTTAAACATGACCTCCCTCTAAATACAGAAGTGAACACAGATTACTGAAGGCAAACTGCCCAGCGAGGATTACTGTGGCCTAAATCACAAGATTATAGGCAGAACATTTTAAAAACAAAACCCATCACAAACCAAAAAGTGTTGTATTAAGTAAGAAATGCATTATGTAAACCAAATTTGGAACCATTAAGCTCCCAGCATGCCTCAGTCAGTCAGGGAAGATAATGTGGACTATAAGGACAAAGGGCATACTGTTACTACTGTATCACATCTCACAGTGAAATGAGACAAAAGGCCACAGTGGAATCGAGCGAGACATTTACATACAGAAGTTTATCTAGCGCATATTACTAGAAAGGGATGTCAAATTCACTTGTCAAGGCAGCAGGCTTCACACACCAGATGAAAAAAAAAATCACTTGATGCCCATTTTGATTCATTTAGATCTGATCTTTGCACCTTGAGGCTTTTGTGATAAGACAGATGTACAAATAAACTAAAAATAAAGAATGAGATATCTACTAAATTTGATAAAATAGAGTACAGTGTGAAAGAGCAGAGAATATCAAACCCATTACCATATTCTCTATTGCATGCAAAAATAACTATTACAGATTTTCAGTACAGCATAAAGTTACACAATTGAAAGTCATTTTAAAGTCAGACTATATGACATTTATTCTGTGTGGCCCTGGTACGCCAGACCTCCAGAACAGCAGGAGGTGCAGATTGCAGGTGGGAGGAGAGAAATAACAATGACTAAACTTCCATGGTCATCACTAGGCACTGCATACCATATTAATGAGAAACAGATCAGAAAGATAAGATAAGATAAGAAAACATGGTTACAAACAGAAAGACTATTATGATATTTTAGGATTGCCAAAACTGCCCATCTGCTGATACTCAAGGCTCATGTTCAGTGTTAATTCAAGGATTCCAGCATTCTTTCATTTATATACATGACTTGAACAGTATCTGCCCACTCTAAAGCAGTGAGTATATAGATAGAATATATAAATAAAATAAGGTGATAATGCTGGTCTGGTAAGCTAATGCTATGTGCTAATTGTATGCACTGATCAGGAAAAGCTGTACACATGTGAAAATGTTACAAGACTAGCAGGATTCACCTTTGTCTGTGTAATACTGCAGCGCCTTCTCTGCACATGCCCTTGGATCATAATTAAATACAACAGAGGTTTTCTATTATATTTCCAGCAATAGTAAGGAATTTTAATTACTAGACACATGCACTAAATGATAAACCAGACACCATAAAATAGCAGCTTTATGTGAAAAAGTAAATTGATTGCAGTGTGGAATCTAATCAATGGCTATAGCAGCTTAAATAGATGAGAACGGGAGGAGGAGGAAGAAAACGAAAAATCAAATCAAGAGTGATGTGGTGCGGGTGAGACTACATGTCAAGGATACGGACAGAGATGCTAATAGACAATAGGAGGTCAGCGAGGGGCAGTGGAGCTAGTTTAAATCTTGCCTACCTGCCATATCGCCTGGTCACTCCTCCTGTCAGTCCGTCTGCCCAATCTGACCACAGAGCTGTTCTAGTCCACTACAGCTCACACTACTATCCCCCTAGAGGCTTCCCAGTACCGGCACCTTCATTTCTTCTCCCCCTCCCTCCTCTCTTTCTCCTAGTCATACAAACCCTATAGCTCCGTCTTCACTTCCTGGACCACTCCCATCTTTTCATCCTGTATGCCTCCTCCCCCCGTCGCCTTGTCCTTTTCTCCAGTCGGGTGAGCTGCAGACAGTGACAAAGGCGAAAAGGAGGGAGGAGCTAGGACCACACACACGCCCTGCACCAGCATCAGCAGCAGCAGTGTGGGTACGACTATAGGCACTGCCCGGAAGAGAAGTGAGAGGACAGTGAATTGATCGAACCCTAGCTCTTGGACTTAAGATATACCCTAAATGTAGAATGGGGCTGAATGTTTTTTGGAAAAAAGTATATAATTGCAATTTGAGATTTGATTAGCAATTTATTTATATATTTTATTAAATTAAATTCACATCATTTTAAACACCTCCAGGTGCCTTACTATTGACACAAGACTTTCACTGCTAAAATATAAGAATCACTGGCATCCATGAATACGTTTATAGAGGTCTCTAAACTACATGGTTTTACACACAATAAAACCCAGTGGAGAATGTTTTGTTATAATTGCTGCCTGTATTTGTCTAAATGCTGTCAATTCATGAGGGGAAAAAAAAGCAAAACAATCAAACCTAAAACAATTTTAAAGTTTCAGGGACTCAACTCAACTTCTGCCATTCAACTTTGTTATTTGCCATTCTGTGTGTCTTTTATACCCAATGTATGGGTGGAAAGTCCTTGCCTCAAGTGGAGGAGTTCAAGTATCTCGGTATCTTGTTCACGAGTGAGGGGGGGATGGAGTGTGAGATTGACAGGGGGATCAGTGCAGCGTTGGCAGTGGTGTGGTCGCTGTATCGGACCACTGTGGTGGAGAGGGAGCTGAGCCGAAAGGCAAAGCTCTCGATTTACCCGTCTATCCACGTTCCTGCCCTCACCTATGGTCATGAGCTTTGTGTAATGACCGAAAGGACAAGATCGCAGATACAAGCGGCCAAAATGCATTTCCTCCGCAGAGTAGCTGGGCGCTCCCTTAGAGATAGGGTGAGGAGCTCAGTCACACGGGAGGAGCTCGGAATAGAACCGCTGCTCCTCCACGTTGAGAAGAGCCAGCTGAGGTGGCTCGGGGATCTGTTCCGGATGCCTCCTGGGAGGTGTTCCGGGCATGTCCCACTGGGAGGAAGCCCCGGGGAAGACCCAGGACATGCTGGAGGGACTATGTCTCTCGGCTGGCCTGGGAACGCCTTGGGGTCCCCCCGGAGGAGCTGGAGGAAGTGTCTGGGGTGAAGGAAGTCTGGGAGTCCCTGCTTAGACTGTTGCCCCCATGACCCGGCCCCGGATAAGAGGAAGAAAATGGATGGATGGATGGTATAAGGGAGTCAAATCCACAATCCTTTGCTGAAAAAGTGCTAACCACTGTGCTGTTAAGCAACTCTCTAAGCTTTTATGAATTGGATAAGGGACACATAAAATGGGGCAAATCTTGAAGTCAGCTATGAGGGCAGAGTGACCCCTTAAGGACAGACCACTGCCACTTCACACTCCCATCGTGGGCAAGTCATGACCAAAAGACTCTTCCCCGCTGAAGATTTTTCCCCGCTGAAGTGATCAATCTCAATGCTTTGATTTAATTTTATTTTGTCCTATTAAAACCAAATAAAATGGCTTTCAGTACTAAATTCTTATCAATGCAATTTAATGTAATTTAATACAAAAATAGTCAAAATTCTTTCTCCTAAGTCTGAACTCTGCTCCAAACCATATTTACTGCATTGGCTTTACTGACTACTTCCTTTAAAAGAACCAAGATGAACATTGGCCATTATTATTATCTTATCAAACAGACTCTTAGATGAGCACAGAGAGGACTCACATGTTTAGTTCATGTGCACAGCTGATCATATTAAATTGCTCCCTCATAAAGGATGTGTGTAAAAGACTGCTGAGGCGCGCAGCTCTGATGGACAGACACTCTCTGGTTACCATGAGGGCAGATGGCAGAGAACACGGAAACTGATGCAAAGCACTTGGACAGAGCCTCTTGTATAAACCGAGTTAGACCAAAATCAAAGAAAAAACATATATGCCGCCTAATACCTTTAACATAAAGAACAACAGTACCAGTCAGATTGTACAATTATATCATACATGTATTGATGTGTCATAGGACCAGTATTGTTCACAGAGCATATGACCTTTTGGAGTTTTTTTTTTTTTCCCCCCATCATGATGTGATCTGTCTTTGCAACAGTAAAATATTTGCATTTGATTTGTTAAACAGGATGTAACACTGCAAGAAGGCAAAAGCAGACAAAACAAACAGCCACGGCAAAGGTAGGCCTAGTAAAATGTTTATTTTTTAAATGTAAGCAAATGTACGCATAAGCATGGTCTATCATAAATTAACACACTGTGGGAAAAGATCTGCTTCAAGGTGCTGCATGGGGACTTAACTATAGCCACCTGCTTTTCTCCACCTAGTTGTCACTTTTTTGTCTGAATGCCACAGTACAACATTAAACATGTTTATTTATCTATTGAACATAAGTGTAATTTTATTTCTCAATAATAGCTTGAGAAATTGGCATTCTTCGTGTGAGCGAGATTGCCTTTCAGATCTGACCTGTAACACCTGGAACATCTGAGGCAAACTCTACCAGAAAAGTTACATAGTGCACCTTTAACGTAGACTAGCAGATAGGATTGTTGGTAGCAATATGCTCAACAAAATAAGAGCATTTCGACAAATGCACATTTTTACATGAATTATTACAATCATCTGATGATGCAGGAGTTGGCTACACTGGCGTATCACGTTTGTTTTTATATTAAGCTGCAAATGCTTTGGGGGCAATCCCTGCCCAAAGCAGCTAGGGTCGTTTCAGGATACACTCATATATGGAGTATAACTCACCGTTGTTGCAATATTGTAGCAGCAGGTTGGTGCTGTCATACAGGCTCCCACACGAAGCTACCCTTTCCGACATCCTCTTATAAATTCGCCTGTTTTCCTTCTTCTTATTATCTACACTGGCTTTTCTTTTTGTAGTTTTGTTCAACCAGTTTCTCTCTCTCACTCTCTCTCTCACTCTCCCTCTGTATTTTCTCCTTCATTCATTCATCCAGCACGGGTAAGAGCACAACACACAAACACACACACACACACACACACACACACCTGTACCTGACTCTGCTCCCCTCTGCTGCCCACTACTATACTATCAAGTTGGATTGCTTCTTACACACAACTTCCGGTTTCAAAATAATGGCAGCGCTTTAGGCAATTTCTGAATGCAAGACAATAAAATAATCTATTTCATATGTAACCTATATATCACTATAACCTATTTCATGATATAGGCCTATATTAGCATTATTAAAATTATATTTAATTATGACCTAGGCTGGACTATATCTATTTTGCTCTTGGCCAGAAAACAGAATTGGCCTATGGGGCTGTGCAACATTAACAGGCTATTTACTTAAATTAAAAGCTTATCTCTGTCATAACTATTAAGATCTTTATTAAACCTTAACCTTCTTTTATTTTTGTCATGATGCCGCCCTGTTTGATTTGTAACTTGACAAAATCCTCCTCCTTTTCTTCCTCGAGCACAGCTGTTACTATAGCAACAGTCTCTCCGCCTGCCCCCGTATTTTATTGGAGAAGTGATGTTTTATCTCAGTGAAACAATGGTGTCTAAAGTGCAGACAGCGGTCTTAAACTGGTATAGGGACAAGTTTGAGTAGACGGTAACTCAACCCTCGTGTCTTTATGAATATTTAATTTAGAAACGAATGGCACCTGGCGCAAGCGACCTAAATTCTGACTCAGGACGTGAAGTAGATAGATGACATCTACTAGGCCCTCTTGTTGGGTTTCACGCATGGAAGGATAATGGTTTCACAATGATCAAAGTGTTTTATTCTGACCGCTTGGAGGCAGCAGTCACACGTTTTCTCAACTAAATAGGCCTATAGGCTATGGAAAAATAAATAAATAAATAAATAAATAAATAAATAAATAAATAAATAAATAATAATTTAAAAAAAAAAAAAAAACAACAACTGCAAACACAATACGCAAACAGATGAAGTGGGCTGTCTACACTGACTTGAAGGCTGAAGTTTTACAATATAAGCCACAGTCAATGAGTAATGTATAAAATGTGTTTGTATGCATATGTGAAATAACTACAGCTCCACAAATAATAACTATAATGATATATCCTGAAAAGACACATAAAAAGACAAGAGATTTGCATACAAATAAATTAAATAACTAATGAGATTAGAATGAAACAAACTCACAGGACGCATGCGCTATCCTTTTTATTATTGTCACGTGATGTAGCCTTTTGCTACTGTGGACCATGATGTGGACAAGACATGATGAAATTCACTGAAATTCATTCTGATGGGATGCGAATAACAGACCCACTTCTTCAAAGGGCATTAATTCTTACGCGGAAAAAGTTGTAACGTTGATTGTATCTTGTAATTGTGTTAAAGCTGTTTATAGCCTGTTAGTAGCTAGCTAAGGTACTTAACACCAAGGAGCAAAAGAGGTTTTCTGAAAGGTACGCTAACAAATTAATATTGTTTATGGATTTTGGTTTATGATGTAGGTAAAACAAAAGGCCTATATGTTTTGAGCGTATTTTTTTACTTTCAGTTTCTTTCTGACTTGGCTTGTCGTATGTGCCATCTATTCATTAGCTACATGATGTTTTAGTGTTATTTGCTAAATGGCAGCTTGTGTTGTGAATGATTTATATTTAAATTAATAATATTAGGCATAGTTGTGATTAATAGATTTTTTTTATGTTCACAGATGAGGCCTAGACACAGAGGATCCAATCTTGGCTTGTTGTTGCTGGCCTCTCAGCTGTTTCAAGTGGGTTTTGAGAACATCCCCCCTGTGACTCTGGCTGTTTTGGGACTGAATGTTTATCTTTATTTATTTCCTGCAGCTCCACTGATGATGGTATCATTAAATAATGTGCAATATAGTGGCATACGCTTGTATAATTTGTCTAAACTGGGTGTGTCCTTTAGGTCTGTGTAAGCGTAGAACAGGCCTACTGGCGCAAAGACTGGCGGCGTTTGCTGCTGTCCCCATTACACCATGCAGACGATTGGCACCTGTACTTCAACATGGTGTCACTGGTGTGGAAAGGTATGAGACTGGAGAGACGTCTCGGTGGACCTTATTTCCTGTATTTGCTGTCAGTGTTCTCTGTGCTCACTGGATTGGTCTACCTGCTGTTGGAGGCTGCACTAACAGAGCTCACTCAGGACAATTCCTTCAGCATGCAATGTGCAGTTGGCTTCTCTGGTATGAAGTTACACTGTAAAACTTCAGCACTGTAAATAACTGCAAACAATACTTAACAGAATATAACTGTTTTCTGGTTACTTTTAGGGGTCCTTTTTGGTCTAAAGGTTCTTGTTAACCATGATTTTCCTGGAGGGGTGTCCAATGTGATGGGTATTCCTATATCAAATCGGTATGCTAGTTGGGCAGAATTAGTGCTGATCCACATAACATCACCTGGGTGAGTTTACAGAAAGAGAAGTTTATTATAATGTATTTTATTTACTAGAGTTGTGCTGATTTCTAAATAATATGAAATTGGCAGTTGTAAACTAGATCTCTGGTGTTGTTTTTGCAGAACATCTTTTATTGGTCACCTGTCAGGTATCCTAGTTGGACTGCTCTACACTTCTGGACCTTTGAAGATCATTATGAAGAAATTTGCAGGTATCACTCACTTTTATAGTTTTTTTTCTATAGTTTTACCATATTTTTTGAAACTTGGTTTAATTTGATCATTTCAAACATGTATCTATAAACATGGGCTCAGGTGGTCAAATCATTTGGAACATTTTAGACTTAGATTTAGACAAACTTTATTGATCCATAAGAGAAATTATTTAAGCTATTGGACTCAGCTGCTGCTCTCTCAGGCGCTCAGGGTGTGAAATTTCTTATCAGTTCACACAGTTCTCAGGCTCTCTTCAAAACACTTGGCACAGCTCTCATTCAGAAACATACACGATTAGTGAATTTAAATTGTTTTGTTTTTTTCAATACTACAGGTCTGTTCTCAGGTGGTATAGGACGTTGGCCCAAACTCTGTTACTTTCAATAAAGAAACTCAAAAATGAGCACCTAAAATCTATCAAAGGATTTCACACAATGAGTCAGTACAAAGACATTGTACAGTAGCCTATATAGACCATATATCCAGTGTACTGTTGGTATACAGTCCCAAAAGTATTGGAAACAGCAAGGCAAATTCCCATATTTTTGTTGTTCAATGAAGACATTTGAAGACATTTGAATGTCAGCTTTAATTTCCTGGTATTTACATTTAGATTTGTTAAACAACTTAGGATATATCACCGTTTGTATTACACCACAGCATTTTTAGGTGAGCAAAAGTAAAGGAACAAAAATCTTAAAGTAAATAAAATTTAATATTTGGTGGCAAAACCCTTGCTTGCAATAACTGCCTCAAGCCTGCAACTCATCGACATCACCAAACTGTTGCACTCTTCATTTGTGATGCTATTCTAGGCTTTTACCGCAGCTTCCTTCAGTTCTTGTTTGTTTCGGGGGTTTCTCCCTTCAGTCTCCTCTTCAGGAGGTGAAATGCAGGTTCTATCGGGTTAAGGTCTAAAACCTTCCACTTTTTCCCCTGATGAAGTCCTTTGTTTTGTTGGCAGTGCGCTTAGTGTCATTGTCCTGCTGCATGATAAAATTCCTCCCAATTTGTTTGGATGCATTTCTCCGTACATTGGCAGACAAAATATTTCTGTACACTTCTGAATTCATTCTGCTGCTACCATCATCAGTTACATCATCAATAAAAATTAATGAGCCTGTTCCAGAAGCGGCTATGCACGCCCAAGCCATGACATTACCTCCTCCATGCTTCACAGATGAGCTTGTGTGCTTCAGATCATGAACAGTTCCTTTCTTCCTCCACACTTTGGCCTTTCCATCACTTTGGTAGAGATTAATCTTGGTTTCATCAGTCCATAGGATTGTGTTCCAGAACTTGTGTGGCTCATCCCTGTACTTCTTTGCAAATTCCAATCTGGCCTTGCGATTCTTACTGCTGATGAGTGGTTTGCATCTTGTGGTATGGTCTCTATATTTCTGCTCTTGGAGTCTTCTTCGAACAGTGGATTGTGATACCGCCACCCCTGCACTGTGGAGGTCGTTGGTGATTTGACTTACTGTTGTTTTGGGTTTTTTCTTCACAGCTTGCACAATATTTCTGTCATCAACTACTGTTGTCTTCCTTGGCCGACCTGTTCGACGTCTGTTACTCAGAACACCAGTAGTTTCTTTCTTTTGCAGGACATTACAAATTGTTGTGCTTGCTATGTCCAGTGTTTGTCCAGTGGCTCTGATTGACTTTACTTCTTTTCTCAGTTTCAAAATGGCTTGCTTTTCTCCCGTAGACGGCTCTCTGGTCTTCATTTTGGTTTATGCATTTCTTTTAACAAGAAATGTAGTCTTGCCGCCAAAAAGTAGACTAGTCATGCAGAGCTAATAAATACTTGAACCATCAACCTGGTCAATGAGAAATACCTTTCACATGTTCCATTAGTTTTGCATGTTATAACATATCAAGAGGAAAGAAAAAAAACTCTTCAAGTCCCAAATTTCATTTGTATAAAGTGTGAACCCCAGTGTCAGACTTAACAGTGGTTCTCTGTTGTCCCTGAGAGCAGGACTAGGGCTTTTGAGCTGCACTGTCAAATGAATAAAAAAGCACAGAAAAACACATTAACTGTTTTGGAACTTTGATGATAAATCCCCCAAAAGCAATTTTTTATTAGTAAGCCTGTTTAGATTCTGTGTGAGCTGTTTAACAAATGTCAATTTTCACTAGAGAAGTGTGTCAAAGTGATTTGAAAAAAGAAAAAAAAAAAGTATAATAAAGTACTGCCTTTTATCAATCTAAAACACATATTATATTGTTCTTTCTTTACTTTGCTGCATGTACAGATATTGTGACAAATGACTTCAGCCCATGGACACATTACAGTTCCTCTGGTATGTATCAGTTTATTTTGTTTTACTGGAATTTTTTTAATACCATTAGTTGTATTTCGCAGGCTACAGTGGCACAAGACATGGTCCCCCAAATGCCACAACACATAACAATGCAGATTATACAGGGGGACTGACAGAGGAGGAGCAGTTAGAGAGAGCTATCAGAAACAGTCTTAATGAAAATGGTAAGTATAGTTTGCATTGTTGTCCAATAGTATTTAAATAATTAACTATCATATAAGTTTACTGATGGTTTTATAGTACAAGCTCGACAAAGACCAGCACCTCCTCCGTATGGCTTCCAACTCTCAGAGGAGGAAATGAGACAGCAGAGACTGAGGAGATTTCAACACTAAATTTAAAAACTTTAGTGTTGAAATCTTTGCCAAAAAGATAACCAGTATGCCTTTCACAAATGTGTAATTTCTTGGTTTGTCAGTATTGAAATAGAGATGTTGATGTTGATGTAACTAAATAAGATTTGTTTGAGTAATTTACAATAGTCAAATAATCACTGTATTTTTGAAATGTTTGTTCAGCTTGAAGTCAAAATTCCATCCAAACTTCATCCAAAAAATGTTGGATGAGGTTGAAATATGGTCCATTGTGTCTATTTTTAAAAGTACTTTGCTATTAATGCAGAACAATGAAACATCAAATCATAATTTTCAAATGTGAAATTTGTATATAAAGTATATATTTTTTATTTTTAATACTTTGCCTATTTGGATAGCAGAATGTCTATCTAATTTGTGATATTTAACAGATGTTGATTCCTTGGTGTTTTAAACCATCCTTCACTCACAGCCAGTCATCCATGATATTGGTGACTTTGTTTGCTGTGATCTTAGTCACAACAATATTGCACTTTTAAATGTGGGTGTTTGGGTGTATGTTTGTAACCAATCAAAGTTACCAATGGTGCCCTCAATCAAAATATATTTTTGTTAAAACAGTTTAGAAAGAATGTTAATGAAGTGTTTTTTTTTAGTTTTTTTTTTTTTACTATACTGAAAAGTATTTAATGTCATTAATGCTCATATTTCAGTTTGCCATTTGGTATACTTCCAATAATTTTAACTTTAACCAATCAGATTAGTTTGATTCCCGTTAAGAAGCTTTGGATTCACATGCCGCAGCATATTGCAAGTAACCAGATGCTCGTAAACATTGAACTGGTCATAACAGCTGTCAGTTATAATTTTAAAATCAAATGACTTCAGTCTAAAATGTCTCCTTACTGTAAAACATGCTGGAGATCTATCTGTCCCTACAGCTGTAACCAGTCTACCTAGTTCTGGTCTTTGGCATTTTTGTGGAAGATAACCATATGACAAGAATTATCTTAATTAATTATTTAATTATTTATTAATTTCCATAATGTGGGAATTTTGTCCAATAATATGGTTTTCTTGGTCAAACGTCTCCCTATATGAAAGCAAAGCATACTACTACAATTGTTAATAACTGACATTTTCATCCCTCCACCCCTATAATCGTGGGACTCACATGAGAGCACTCATTTCAGGTAGTTCTTCCTTGTTATTCCTTTGCTTTGCAAGACTTTAGCTCTTCCACTTGCCCTTGCAGTGTGCTACAGTCACAAACCTACCCCACTTATGTTTTATTTGTCATCTACAGCCTAGTATAGCCTTCTAAAAGGGTTTCCCCTGAGTCAGTGCATCTCTCATGTCTTTGTGTGTTTCTTGATTTATTTCTGCTGGTGGTTTTTGATCTCACTGTGTCTTTTGTGTCTCTCTCTTGCTCTACACAGCTAGTATCTGGGTGACCCATTTTTGCAGTGCTCCTTGCAAATGAACTCATGCATATTGATACATCATTTATTTTTATTTTATTTTTTTCCATCACAGTCCTAGTTCAAACTTGGATTTAGTCTGTGCATTTGGCCTGCATTCATTAATTTATTATAACCGTATTTTATTCATGTTCTATGGTATGGAGACTTAAGCCTTAGTGTATGCCAACCTAAGCGTGCAACATTTAGGAGAACGTAGTGGCAGAATATAATTAATTTAACTTGTGTTATCGTGAATTTTATTTTAGAAATCTTCCAGTAACGAGTGAACCTGCTGTGAGCACCCTTATCCCAGTAATTGCACCTAATTGGGTACAGCTCGGAGGACGCCCCGCCCACTTTCCTCTCTACCATCACTGACCCCCATCTAAAAGTATCGCGGCAAACAGCGCACTCTTCTCTGTCAACTCGGCAGATGATAGAAAGAATTAATTAGGATATGATGAGGAATTACATACCGAATGCATAAAGGGTGCTTGAAGGAGGAACTGTTCTCTGGGACTGAACTAAAATGTAAGGAGTGCCAGTGGATGTAAGGGGACGCATCGTTACGCATCCGCTATTGCTGCTGCTACCTGCATCCGTGGCTCTCTCAAGGATGCTGTCGTCTGCTACTTGTCACTCAGCCTCCCGAGTGACACTATACTGTCTACGAGATCATGTGAACCGCATCGCGTGGAGCTAAAAGGTGCTTTATTAGGCTGCATTTGAATGAGAGCTTTACACTGGAGATACAGGGCAAGGTATGTTTCTCTCTCAATCCCTTCACTGGTGGTGCCAATGAAGCAAGGTAAAATTTGGAACTTGCTCATGTTTTTGTTTAACGTGGTATTGCCCCAAAGCTCCCATATGTTGCTTTCTTTATTTAACATCTGTGCTGGTGGACACCGAAAACACCGCTGCTGCAAAGTAGAGCTCACATGAGTTCAAGCCTTCGTACTCCCAAACCGGACTTGGACTAGTCCAGGTGCAAATGGTAAATTTGGGCATATCCGTGTTAAAAAAAAATACTGGCAGCTAACCTACTTGAAACCACATGGAAAGTCATATTTAATTCTCTATCAAGAGAGATCCTGTAGGCTGGGCATGAATTTATTGATTATAATTCTCTCTCTCTAAGAAAGAATATGTTTTCTTACACATTTTGTAGAGGCTAATCTTTGACTTCGTTTTCTCCTTATAATAATTTAACCTCTTAACAAAAAAGATGACTAATGAGCCTGTCTTACGCGTTTACAACTTGATGCCGTTGCAGCACGGTGTTGCTCCAGCCATCCTTTTCTTTATTTTCAACAAAGTTCAAGAACAGCATTTCTTCACCTGTAATTACATGAGAATACAACAGATAGGCAGTAGTGCACCCCTCAATTGTGCAAACCATGTATCAAATTTCTTTCTTTTAAATCAAACATATAAAATCATGTACTGAAACATTTTAGATTGCCTTTTAAACAAAAATGCAAATTAATTATTTATTATGAATTATGAATTATTATGAATTAATTAATCTGTGTGGAGTTTGCATGTTTCCTCCCCGTGTCTGGATGGGTTTCCTCCGGGTACTCCGGTTTCCCCCATCAACCAAAAACATGCAACACCCCTATGAACAGTTTACAATCAAGGACCGTCAAGGAGTTCCTCCCTCCTGTGGGCTCACCACCTGCAGAGGGGTTCATAGGGGTCTGGGTCTGGTGCACAGAGTAATGGGCAGCGTGCTGCCCCCGCGACCCAGCCGGATTAAGCGGGAGAAGATGGATGGATGGAATTGTTAATTATTTATGCAAATACGTAAATCTTATAAAATGGTGCTTACATTCTGGGCCCTAATTGTTACTGCTGGGGCATAACAAGCGACTTTTTTTTTTTTTTTTTTTTTTTACATAAACAAAAGACATTTCTGTATCTTATATCTCAAACAATGAACTGTACCTTACAATATTTATATGACTTTAAACTCAGTAGTATATTACTCATCCATTTCAAGCAGAAGAGTTTTCACTAATACTTTCTTCACATGACCTTTGGAATCACAGATAGATTTTTCAACTTTTCCCATTAACCATGAACCTCTCGGTGCACTATTATCTACTATAAGAACAACATCACCAGGTTTCAAGTTTCTCTTAGCATTAAACCACTTCTGTCTTTCTTGTAAAAGTGGGAGATACTTTTTGGTCCAACGTTTCCAACAAATATCAGACAGGTATTGAACCTGACGCCACCGCCTTTTTGAATATAAGTCCTCCTTTTGAAACACCAGGTGGCAATACTGGCTTTCTTTTCATGAGAAGCAAATGATTTGGAGTCAACGCTTCTATGTCATTTGGATCATTAGATACTCTTGTTATCGGTCTGTGATTGACAATGGACTCCACTTCACAAAACAAAGTGTGGAGACGCTCAACATTAAGAGTTTGTTGTCTCACTAACTGGGTGAGGATTCTCCTAACAGTATCTGTCTTTCCCAAATCCCTCCAAAGTGAGACCCAGCTGGTGGATTAAATGTCCATGTGATACCCTTTTGACTCAGTGACTCAGCTATCTTTGACTGATTACAATTTTTAAGTGATTTACACATTTCTTTTTCAGCACCCACCAGATTTGTGCCATTATCTGATCTCATTACAGAAACCTGGCCTTTCCTTGCAACAAACCTCCTAAACACGTTAATACAAGAGTGTGTTTCAAGTGAATGCGCAACCTCTATATAAATTGCTCTTGTTGTAAGGGATGTAAACAGAACACCATACCTCTTAACGTTACTTGTGCCACATTTAACCTCGAAAGGTCCAAAATAGTCTATCCCTACGTTTGTGAAAGGGGGATTATCCGGTATAAGTCTATCATGTGGCAAGTTAGCCATTCTTTGTTCACCAGGTTTACCTGACAATATTTTGCAGCATCAGCTTTAGGAATCCAATATTTTTCTCTCAGTTTAGATAACATTAAGTTTCTGCTACTGTGCCCTATTTGCTTGTGAATATATCTGAGAATCAAAGTGGACACGTAATGGTCCTGATGAAGTATTACAGGATGCAGGATGTGGCCAAAGTATACTGTCTTTACTCAAAAAGTCTGGTCCATGAATTCACGATTTGTTTAAAAGGAACTTGCTTGCCTTCATGCCCCTAGAAGCATGGTCAGCAGAGTTCAACTCCGAGTTCACATTGACTGACATCAGAATGATCTCTGATAAGTGACACTCGGTCTGCAATAAAAGTCTTAAATCTGATACTGTCATTCACAATATACCTTAACACTGTGATACTATCAGTCCAGAATGTGGATTCTTTCAACGGCATTTGTAGCTCATTTCTCATTAGCTTGTCAATTTTTGCAGCTACAGCAGCCGCTGTTAGCTCCAACCTAGGAATGGTTGTTTATTTCAAAGGTGATACTCTTGACTTGCCTATTACGAATGAACAGTGTGCTTCACCTTTCTCATTTGTGAACTGAAGATATGTAACCACACCGTACCCGCGTTCACTTGCATCTACGAAATGATGCAGTTGTGCAGATGTAACATTTCCAAATCCCACTGGTTTGAAACACCTGTAAACTGTAAATCCTTGTAGCTTTGTAAGATCCGATATCCAGGCCTGAAACTTCCTGCAACTTCCCCAAAAGAATTTCTTTCCACACAGTTTCAGCAAGATCATTTTTGCTGGAAGACAGCAAAATTACAATTTACTGGGGACAGAACCCCTAAGGGATCATAGATTGAACTCACAAATGACAGAATGCCGTGCCTAGCTTGTGCCATCGACTTTGCAGTGATTTTGATTTTGAATGAGTCAGTTTCAATGCACCAGTTTACTCCTAAGACTCGTTCATCGGGTAGATTGTCATGACAGAGATCTAATGCCTTGACCTCTCTTTCAGTTTCGAGAATGGAGGCCAAAACAACTCTGCTATTACTATTCTACTTCGTAAGGCGAAAACCTCCACTTGCACAAAGTTCTGTCAGTTCTTTTACCATGGTGCAGGCCTCGTCCTCATTTGACACAGAGAGAAGACATTCATCTACGTAAAAGTTGTTCTGCACTGCACTCACGGCCATGGGTGCCACATTTTCTGTAGCGTCTTCAGTTGTTTTCTTTAATGCAAAGTTCGTGCAACTTGGCAAAGATGTTGCACCAAGCAAATGTACAGTCATTTTGAACTCCTGCAAGGGTTCATCCAAGTTTCCTTCAGGCCACCAGAGAAAGCGTAGCATGTCTGTGTCCTCTGGCAATACTTTCACCTGATGACGTACCACCTTTGATTGGGATAGGACTGGCAACTTCAGTGTAAGAGTTTTCAGAGTCACTGTTGGCTATGTTATCTGCTGCTACATCCTCTGTTTTTTGTAATGAAGCATACTTGGATGTCTCTTGGAACAGTAGTCGCACTGGATAAGTTTCTTACAGTCTTAACTCAAATGTCCTTCTGTCAAACATGAAAAGCAGAGTATATGCATGTTTTCTGAAATGCATCAATTGCTGGACACAAGTTGCCTCTAGTATTATCCAGCAACTTCTCCCTTGTTGTAAGTGTCATTGGTAGCAAATGCACTGCCCCTTGTTTGGATTTGAGCTTTACTTGATTTTGTCATCAGCGTCTTTAATATTACCAAACAAAGGATCTGAAGCTATTTTAGCTTGTCTGTTCACAAATCTAACCAGATATGAAAACTTTGCTCTCCTACCAGAAGTTTCTTGAATGTCAAAAGCAGACACTCTCCACGTTTCTCTTATCTTATAAGGTAACTTGGAAACTATGACTCTGAGGTTAGTGATTAATGTCCTGCGTTGCATTGTTACAACCAGTCAGAAAGAGAGAGTAGCTATAAAGAGCTTTGGCATCATCTGCTTTAACCTGTGGCCAGTTTACAGCTCTTTTCAAGTAAGCTGTCGCAATTTTGATCTCGTTGCTATAGTGATTGTGTAAAAGTTTCATTGTCTCTTTATACCCAAGCTGAGGGCACATGTGCTGACAACTTCTGACTACTTCTCTTGGTTCACCTCTTGTGAACTGTTCAACATAGTAAATCTTGTCACTGTCATTATCAGTTTTGCTGCTGATTGCCATTATAAAATGGTGCTTACACATTTAATGTGTAGGAAGACAAATAATACATGTTGTGTCAATTTCTGCACATAATGTGTTGCAAAAATATGTGTTAACATCATTGGGCGATCACAAAACACCTAGGGCCAAGTTTTTTTTGTTTTATTTTTTTTAGTTGGCCAGGCCAAGTTGGTCCAACTGTTTCAACGTCTCACGAGCGACAGCTGTACAGCGGGAAAAGTCTCTGATCACACGGTTGACAGTAGTAATAAATGAACAGGTAAGTGGATGATTTTCTGTGTTTATGTTTCAATTATGCAAAAGTGGTTAAAGGTGCTCAATAAGCTTGTAAGTTAGACCTCATCCGACCTCTCACTGGTGACTTTACCTCAGTGTTTCCCTCAACACAGTGATTGATATTTCGGAAACTACCCACTAGTCCGAGGGTCCACTAGTCCGAGGGTCAAACCCCAATCCACTTTTTTTTTTCTTTCAAAGTCTGGTTAAGGTTAGGGTTAGGTTTAGACAAGGGGTCAAAGTCTGGTTAAGGTTAGCTCGGACTAGTGGACCCTCGGACTAGTGGACCCTACCCGATATTTCGGTCACACCAAGTGAATTAATGCTGTAGTTATTTAAATGTTTGGCTTACAAGATTTTTTCACTGGGATTCGAGCTTAACAGGGGGTCTAGGATTGAAGATCAAGTTTTTGGTTAACGTTTATTTATAATTAGAGTCAAAATGCCGTTAGCCGGCTGAAAACCAGAAAGCTGAAGTGACTAAGTGCTAATGTACTGGTGTTAGCTAAATTTTTGCCAAGTCATAGCCAGCCCGTGCAAGTGAATGGCAATGCTAACTGCTAACTGTTAGGCTAACTAGCTTTGTTTGCTGCTGCCAAAAGAGCTAGCTAATGTTGTCTGAAAAGCAGTTTAATCTATTACACACCCACAGTAATGAGTTGGAGCATATTATTGTCCACGTGTCTTTGAGTGTTTAAGCTAATTAGAGCTTTTTTTTTTTTTCACGTGTGAAGTTGGACATGAAGCCGTTTTTTCCTTTCACTGATTTTTTCTTTCAACCTCAGTTCTAATCAAACATATTGTATTTTTCTTTGGTTTTACACTTTCTTTGACATTGTAATATGGTCTGCACCAGATTCTTGGCTAGACTCTTTTTCAATTGTACTTGCACACCCTTTTAGGCATTTATTGGACCTTTTTGTTGACTTCCATTAAAACTACATGTGAAAATGTATTCTGTAATTGCAATAGCTTTCCCCATTGACAGGAGGTAACATTTGTAGTTTTTACAGTTCATCACCAGATTGTGCCATGTACCTACTAACCAGGCCTAGATTTCTAGCTTTTTAATGGGCTTTTACACATACTGGTTATTGATTTGATGAGCACAATGCATCTGTGTGCAAAAAGAAATACAATATTTGGTACTTTTGGTAAGAACTGTGGTTGACATTTGTCCAGTAGCATGTGCTACTTTTCCACTCTGAATACATATTACATTTTGTGTGTGCATATAACATTATATATGACATTTTTATATCATATTGTATTCTAAAATACATGTTATTGCATTAAAATGCATACGTATGTCACATAATCAATCTGTTGCTATCATCTGTGTACCTTGTAGACATTTTAAAATTTATATACTTAATTTTTTTTCTCTGTCTGTTTCGTTCTCCTCTCCAGTGAAAATGGAGCTTATAGAACAAGACGCTAACCAACTGACGGACCCTGGAGCAAATATCAAGAAAGTGCTTGTTTCAGTGTTCTGTATTGTATTAAACCTAGAGTAAGGTATTTTTAATGATTTTTTTAAGACAATGTTAAATATTTGAGCCTGTTGATATATTGCATGTACAAAAAAATAAACATTCCAAAGTAAACACATTTTTTCTACTTGTATCTTCATCTTTATTCATATTGATAAACTTTGTCGAATGATACATACTTGTGTTGGGTAACTGGAATTCTGAGCAACACACTAATGTGTAAATAGCATTTTAACACATAACTGTGTTCAAAATAACACATTAATACACATCCTTGTGTCACTATATTGACAAAACTTACTGTGTCAGTATATTTACATTAATTGTGTAAATAACACAGTTTGTTCCAATTTGTTCCAAAGTGTTGATTTGTCAAATTAACACTCCTAGATTTTCACCGCCCAGGGTGGGACACCAAGATGACTAGCTACAACTCTGCAAATTATAATGGATTAAAGAAAAAGGCTTGGTTTCCTAGCCTGCTTACTTAACGTGTAACCACTTATTCATGCTTAATTTTCTGTCCTATCCTGTAGCTACTTTCAAAGGTGATCTAGATCCTAGATTTGGTGGAGGTGTCTTCATTTTCTTCAGTTTTCCTGCTCAACACTGGGCGGCCACCCCCTTTCATGGCTGTTGTTTTAAGACGATGGAGAGTTTTATTGGTGCTGAACGTACTTGCAGTCGGTGTCTTCATAACATTTTGGACCACATGCAACACAAGAACTTTCCTGGCCAGTGATCTGGACACTGGAGCTGAGGGGAAGAGGTTAAAGAGCAATGGGACCACGCCAGAGTCTGAAATCAGCCATGACCTGCTCCTAAACAGGCTCAGCTCACTTGAGGATGTGGTGTATAGGCAGCTCAATGGTAAGAAACCATGCAAAATCAGCTAATTCCTTTATTGAACCAATCATCACCACACTTACAAGACCATTCTTTCTGTATGCCAGGACTATCCAAATCTCTAGGTCTGATTGAGGGCTTTGGAGGTCGGGGGAAAGGTGGACTTCCTTCCACTCTGTCTCCATTGGAGGAGATTGATGCCAAACCGCTGAGAGACAAGTACGGCTACAACGCCTACCTCAGTGACCGGATCTCCCTGGACCGCAGCCTCCCAGATCACCGGCCCAGTCAGTAAGTGCATGCTGACACATAGTTATTAACTGAATACAGTGTGACAGTGTAGGAAAGTTGTGGTGCATGCAGAAACATTCAGTTTTAAAATCCTTATTTCCTTACTCTATGCCATAGAGTCATAGGTCAGAGCCTGATTAGTACTTAAATGGGAGACCACTAGGAATACAAGGTGCCACTGTGGGGCAGCAGTGACTCTAGTGGAAACTGCCGTTGTGTCTTTAAGCAAGACACTTCTCCAACCTGCCCTAGTATGAATTGGTGTGATTTAAACTGTGTAATAATAACTGGCAAATCTTAGTTGTGACATTGATCATTGAACTTGTATTTGAGTCCAGTCATACATGTCGACACTATTTGCTGTGCCTGTGGTTTATGGACTGGTGGGCTCAGGAGCCAGATTCCAGCACTCACTTGTAACAGTATCTTTTATTGTTATGTGGATCACAGAGCTGTAGGAAGTGTGTATGTTCAGGCTTCACAGCAGCTCAGTCTCAGAGGGCTGCTTTGTTTGGCTGAAGGCACAACTAGGGCTGCTGGTGGGAAGTGATTCAAATGCACAAAGTGAATCTGAATGTGAAAAAAATCCAGTATATCAATGTAATGATGATATTTATTAAAATAATTACCTAAATGTTACACGGATCACTTATAGAAGTTCTAGTATTTTGGTATAATTTAGAAGTAATGTTTAAGCGCCTCATCTCAGAGAGACCCTTTATTTGTCCCACAATGGGGAAATTCCAGTGTTGCAACGCAGAGATTAAGAACAACAAGAGAATGAAGACAGATACTCAAAAATCAAGATAAATAAATATTAGATAGAAAATAAACTTAAATGGCCCATATTACGCTGTTTTCTAATCTATGTGTTATAATGTTGTTTCCGCATCACAAACATACCCGGAGTTGTGTTTTGTTTCATTCACACGTTCAACACACAAACGCTGTATATTTAGGCTGAGTTCTTCTCTCAAACAGAAAACACTTTGGTCCACTGTGTGATTTCATGTGGCAATACAGGAAGCGCTCCACTCACTGTGTTTTTAAACTCCATACACCTTCACTAGAATCATTTCGATAATTTCAGACCTGGAATTACCAATCTATATTGAACAAAAGGTAAAAGGTAGGTGTTAATGTGAAAACTACTGCTTCATGACATCACAAGGTGGAACAGAGCATTTGAGAGTAATTTTTGCATAATATAGGACCTTTAACAACACACATTTGTTAAAGAATTGGAATTACCTATGGGTTTGCAGACCTTTAACTTTAATTTCTCTAAACAATGATGTTAATGATTTTATTTTTTTAATCCTCTACGCACACTCTGGCAGTGTACATACAGTGACTTCTCTATTTTGTGTCCTGTGTTTGCCCAGATGTAAAACACTTAACTACCCCAGAGATCTACCACAGATCTCTCTTATCTTCATCTTCGTGGACGAGGCCCTGTCAGTGATTCTGCGCTCCATTCATTCAGCCGTCAACTACACGCCGGCCCATTTGCTCAAAGAGATTATACTTGTGGACGACAAGAGCGAGGATGGTTAGTGAACTTCATGGTCACTGAAGCTACTTTTTAGGTTTTAACTTATTGTGTGGAATTGTTGTGGAATATTGTTAAACATACACGCTACAATTCTTCCCCAGATTATTTTGGAATGTTCAGTGTGTTCAATGGTAACTGAAGTTTGTTTAATCATAAACAATGGCTCAGACGTTGCATATTACATATTCAGTCTTACTGAGACATACATTTATTTTGTATATGTTTCCTGTTGGATATGTTTGTAATAGAAATATTAGGTTTCAGTGACACTATGAGCCCCCCTCCTTGAACCCCCACCTTAACGTGGTGGAGGGGTTTGAGTGCCCGAATGATCCCAGGAGCTATGTTGTCGGGGGCTTCATGCCCCTGGTAGGGTCACCCAAGGCAAACAGGTCCTGGGAGACGGGTCAGACTAAGAGCAGTTCAGAAGCCCCCATGATGAGAAACACAGCAAGGCCAGTTACGTCACCCGGATTGGCGTTACCGGGGCCCCACCCTGGAGCCAGGCCTGTGGTGTGTGCTCGACAACGAGCGTCTGGAGGGCGGGCCTTACCCCACGGGGCCTGTCCGGGCACAGCCCGAAGGAGCGATGTGGGGCCATCCTCCCATGGACCCACCACCCACAGGAGGATTCATAGGGGGTCGGTGCAGGGAGATTTGGGCGGCAGTCGAAGGCAGGGGCCTCGACAACTGGATCTCCGGACATGGAATGTGACCTTGCTGGGGGGGAAGGAGCACGAGCTCGTGCAGGAGGTTGAGCGTTACCGACTAGATATAATCGGCCTCACCTCCACGCACAGCTTGGGCTCTAGAACCCAACTCCTTGAGGGGGTCTGAACTCTCCATTTCTCTGGCGTTTCCCGCAGTGAGTGGCGGCGTGCTGGGGTGGGCCTGCTCATTCCCCCACAACTCAGCCGCCATGTGTTGGAGTTCACCTTGGTGAACAAGAGGGGACTTCAGGTCGGGGACAGGTTGGGGACAGGTCTCTCAGTGTTGTGTTGGTCTACGGGCCGAACAGCAGTGCAGTACTGGACAGTGCACCGACCGGGGACTCCGTTGTTCTACTGGGGGACTTAAACACCCACGTGGGCAACGACAGTGACACCTGGAGAGGGGTGATTGGGAGGAACGGCCTCCCTGATCTGAACCCGAGCAGTGTCCTGTTATTGGACTAATGTGCTAGCCATGGTTTGTCCATAAGGAACACCATGTTCAAGCACAATGGTGTCCATCAGTGCACGTGGCACCAGGACACCCTAGGCCAGAGGTCAATGATCGACTTTGTTGTCATGTCATCTGACCTCTGGCCACGTGTCTTGCACACTTGGGTGAAGAGAGCGGCAGAGCTGTCAACTGATCACCACCTGGTTGTGAGTTGGGTCCGCTGGTGGAGGAGGAAGCCGGAAAGACCTGGCAGGCCCAAGCGTATAGTGAAGGTCTGTTGGGAACATCTGGCAGAGCCCTCTGTCGGGGGAACCTTCAACTCACACCTCCGGGAGAGCTTCTTCCAGATTCCCAGGGAGGCTGGGGACACTGAGTCCAAGTGGGCTTTGTTCTCGGCCTCTGTTGTCGATGCAGCCGCTTGTAGCTGTGGTTGTAAGGTCTGTGGTGCCTGTCGCGGCAGCAATCCCCAAACCTGGTGGTGGACACCGGAAGTAAGGGATGCCATCAGGCTGAAGAAAGAGTCTTATAGGGCCTTGTTGGCTTGTGGGAGGACAGGCAGGTGACAGGTACCGGCGGGCCAAGCGTGCTGCAGCCCGGGCAGTCGCAGAGGCAAAAACACGGGGTTGGGAGGAATTCGGAGAAGACTACTGGCCTGGGAACGCCTTGGAGTCCCCTCAGAGAAAAAGAGTTGTGGCACACCTTAATAATAGAGAACTGTAACTGTAATTACAGTAACCAGTTTAACATTGACTTCTAGGAGACAGTACCACAATCATCTTCCCTTGGCATACCATCACGCTTGCCACCTAAATTGCAATTTAGATGGCAAGGGTGTAGCTCTGAACAAAAGGTGTAGCATGTCTAAATATCAGGTGGAATGGAGCATACAAGCGTGAGGCGTGGAGCTCTGAAAAAGAGTAAAGAAAAAGAGAAAAAGAGGCACACCTTATTACCTTAATAGAGAACTGTAACTGTAATTACAGTAACCAGTTTAACATTGATTTACATTTGCATACCATGGCGTGGAGCTCGAAACAAGGGCAATTTAGATGACAAGGGTGTAGCTCTGAACAAAAGTTTTGGCATGTCTAAATATCATGTCAAGTGTTAGGCGTGGAGCTCTGAAAAAGAGTTGTAGCACACCTTATTACCTTAATAACAGAGAACTGTAACTGTAATTACAGTAACCAGTTTAACATTGACTTACATTTGCATACCATGGCGTGGAGCTCGAAACAAGGTTTTTTTGTATTGTAAAAATAAATATCACTGCTCAGGACGTGGCACCTCCTTCTACAAGCGCAAGTTGTGCATTCCTCCATGGTTTAATCAATGTCCGGGTGCAAAACATCAGAAACATTTATATGACAATAAATGTATTCCATAATCCACTGACCTGTTTGGGACCAAATGCAGTGGACACCTGGGAAACAAGAATATGCGTGCATGGGGCTACAGAGATGCGTGTACGTGAGAGGGACACACATGCGCACAGAACACAAGCCCAGCCAGTTCTGTGATGGCCCATCCAAAATTCTACAATTCTGATGCATCTATTTTACATCGTGGGGCTCTGGAGGTGTTTTTTGTACCCATATATAATTTTTTTTTTCCCTTTTTCCCCCTCTTTGCTGCCTGGTAATGAGGCAAGGATTGCAGACATTACTCTTGCTGGCAGTGATTTTAAATGCCACATCGGTCACAGATTGGCTCAGATTCAGTTCAGATCACCATATACAGTGGGGCAAAAAAGTATTTAGTCAGCCACTTAAGTTCTTCCACTTAAAAAGATGAGAGAGGCCTGTAATTTTCATCATTCGTACACCTCAACTATGAGAGACAAAATGAGAAAAACAAAAAACAAAACAGAAAATCACGCTGTCTGATTTTTAAAGAATTAATTTGCAAATTATGGTGGAAAGTAAGTATTTGGTCAATAACAAAAGTTCAATACTTTTTTATATACCCTTTGTTGGCAATGATAGAGGTCAAACATTTTCTGTAAGTCTTCACAAGGTTTTCACACACTGTTGCTGGTATTTTGGCCCATTCCTTCATGCAGATTTCCTCTACAGCAGTGATGTTTTAGGGCTGTCGCCGGGCAACATGGACTTTCAACGCCCTCAAAAGATTTTCTATGGGGTTGAGATCTGGAGACTGGTTAGGCCACTCCAGGACCTTGAAATGCTTCTTACGAAGCCACTCCTTCGTTGCCCGGGCGGTGCGTTTGGGATCATTGTCATGATCGAGGGAGATTATCAGTGGTCTTGTTATGTCTTCCATTTTCTAATACTTGCTCCCACAGTTGATTTCTTCACACCAAGCTGTTTACCTATTGCAGATTCAGTCTTCCCAGCCTGGTGCAGGTCTACAGTTTTGTTTGTGGTGTCCTTTGACAGTTCTTTGGTCTTGGCCATAGTGGAGTTTGGAGTGTGACTGTTTGAGGTTGTGGACACGTGTCTTTTATATTGATAAAAGTTCAAACAGGTGCCATTAATACAGGTAATGAGTGGAGGACAGAGGAGCCTCTTAAAGAACAAGTTACAGATCTGTGAGAGCCACAAATCTTGCTTGTTTGTAGGTGACCAAATACTTATTTTACAGAGGAATTTACCAATTAATTAATTAAAAATCCTACAAGGTGATTTCCTGGATTCTTTCCCCCCATTCTGTTTCTCATAGTTGAGGTGTACCTATGATGAAAATTACAGGCCTCTCTCATCTTTTAAAGTGGGAGAACTTGCACAGTTTGTGGCTGACTAAATACTTTTTTGCCCCACTATATGTACCAGGCCATGTACTGTATCACTCCAGCCCCCAGCCAAGGACAGCCTATATCCCCTCATTAACAGTAGCAGTAGCGCAAAGACCAGGGACAAGATACGGTCCTATAGGTTAATACTGACATATGCCAAGGTCGTGTTACAAAACACTGAGCTGTAGTCATATTAAAAAGTGTATAGAATGTTTTACTCACTACAGCAGAGGAACAATAAGGACATTTAAGAGTGATGGACGGATAGAGACAGATAGAGTACATGGAGTTACAGTACGTCAAGACAGTGTGTTTTACAATGAGTAAATGGTAAAGGGATATAAGGAAGAACAAACCAATCTAATAAAACAGAAAGCTAATAACAGGCAGACATGAAGTCGGAGATTCAATTGCAAATCTCCAGTGCTATCTCACTTCTTGATGTACAATATGTGTTTTTAATATTGTGATAAAATTAATTAAAGAAGATAATACAAGTATAAGCCAAAATTTAAGCCTAAATATATTAATGTAATAGAAATATAAAATAAAAAAAAAAATTTTCAGGTCTCAATTTTACAGACATTTCAAATGTTCCACACTGTACTAGTATAGCATTGAACTTGTATATCTTGCACTCATTCAATTACAATGTTTTATAGCAAAAAATAATATCTTGCAAAAAGTGTATTTTTACTGTGAGTGGGCTTGCCTGATCCGTAACTTAGGTAAATGCAATACTGTAGAACATTTTCACGTGGAACAATAACAGAACCTCACCAGAAAAGGTATATAGTGTGCCATTAAGAAACTAATGCAATAAGATGTGCATCCAGATCTACTCCATACTGAGTTCCTAATTGGTCCTAGAGGAGAGTTCTGGCCATGTTGATGAGGTAGAGAAGTGTCCAAGGAGAAAACAGCTATCTCTTGTATCACAGTACTGGATAAGTATTAGTTCAGTATTAGTTCAGTTAGTAATAGGAAGAGAATATGTCAATTTAAATGTGCACTGTGCAACTTTTTGGTTGGGGGCCTGTCTTTTTGGAATGTTCCACAATATGACATTAAACTACTTTACCTTACATTTATTCAATTACAGGTGGTTTTACTGCTCAAAAATACTTGGAAGAACAGGCATTCTGACTGAGCGGCATTGCCTCTCCACAGATCTGACCCATAACTTGGTCTGGTTTGGCCTCTATGAAGATGGAAACATTTAATGCTATACTGTGAAACATTCCAGACAAAACAATAAAATCTCCATGAAGAAAAGCATTTGATGGACCCTCCACCAGTTGTGTAACCAAGTTACACAATGCACCTTTAAAGCAGGATAATACAACAAGATATAAATAAATGTGTAAAGAAAAGGAGAACAGAAAGTTTCACACTGATTCATATGATAACCTAATCGAGTTAAGAGCTTTTTTTACTGTATTGTCTACATTGTTTTAATATAAATTATTCCAAAAATATTTATAATCAAAGTAATAATATTTTCCTACTTACAAATTTCATGTCAGTATAACAGCATTTCTTATTCAACTGTTTAACTACAGAGCTGCTGAAGGCACCATTGGAGGAGTATGTGAACAAGCGGTATCCAGGTTTGGTGAAAATAGTGAGGAACCAGAAGAGAGAGGGTTTAATCCGTGCCAGAAACGAAGGTTGGAAAGTGGCCACTGGAGAGGTGACTGGCTTCTTTGATGCTCATGTGGAGTTCACCCCATACTGGTGAGTCCAACTGGCACTGACTTTTATTGGGTAATTACTGTTAAGCCCGTATTAATTGTCTTCTTGGGGGAAAGTAATGGCTCCATGTTTATTTGATATAAAACACACATAAATTAGAAGGTTGCAGATATAAAGATCAATATTGAATGTAAAAAAAAAAGTAGCTTTGTGCAAAACATCTATAGAGTAGCATGAGCAAAAAACAATAAAAAGAAAAAAAAAAAATTACAGGAAGCATGGTACAACCCAATAAGCTAACTGTCACATTTGTCTCATTTGTCACATTTGTCTCATTTGTCACATTTGTCTCATTTGTCACATTTGTAGTATCAGAATATGTTTGAATGAACACAAAATTTAGCATAAAGTGCGCTCACACTATTGACCACTTTAAAATTGGAACTAAACTGGGACTAAATTTGGAATTTGGAATTAATCCTGGAATCCTGGACTCCTGTTCTAGTCCTGGTCTAGACCAGGACTAAACCAGGACTAGAACATGACCAAACCAAGAGTAGCATCAGGACTAAACTTGGCTCAAACCAGGACCCAAAAAGTGTGAAAAGTGGAGTTAATATGATTAACTTAGATTCAGGAGCGGACCACACCTCAACCGCCTCGCCAGCCAACCACGGCTCATCTCGACCACACCTTCAATTACCCAGAAGCCCTATTTATACAGCCTGTCCCGGCAACACCGTCAGTGTCCGCTCTCTCGACTCGACTCCCTCCCTCCCACCCCGTGTCTCTCTTCCATCCTTCAGTCCGAAGACATCATCATTAAGGAGGGGGGGTTCCGAATCAGCTGGGTGACCATTTTGGATTGGAGACGGAGCCCCCACCCTGAGTCTCCCCCCAGCCATCACATCTATTCACCGTCAATAAACATCTTTATCGTATTTCATTATTGTGGCGTGGTCCTAGTGAATCTCCATTGGTGTTACATTAGGCCTACTGAAAATCCTATGTGACAGCACACTCCCTATTTCTTTACCCTCATTTTATTTCAGGAAAGTGCTGGTACAGACACAATACAGCGACACTAAAACAGACTTTGAACCGAAGCCATAGTGAAAGTACATTTAATGCAATAAAAATGTATCTAAATGTGTAAGCAATACAACATTGAGCTGACACAGTTATGCAGGTCCCATATTGGTTTTACTGCTCTGTGTGCTCTCAGAAATGCTCACAACCTATTCACTCAGCACTAACAGACATATGCCCTCCAGAGCTGGGCAGAGTGAAATAGAATTGGTAATAACGTTTGTGCAGCTTCAGGGACTTTGTGAGTGAAGTGGGAGTGAAGATGTTCAGAAGACATCTGTTCTGTGAGTAGTATATCAACTACAAGATAATAATTGGTACAGAAAATTTAGATAGTGACTACATCTTTACTGTTACAAAGCTGCAATAAAAATTGATCTGGAAAAAATAGAAGAGAAATTTACAATGTAATATTCCAAACAAGGGCACTATATGTATTTATATATTGTTTTACTGTCCGTTCATTCTTTTTGTGAAATACTTAAGTACTTAATACTTAACGACTTAAAGGTCCTATATTACTCAAAATGGATTCTTCTGAGATTTAAGCCATTAGAACATTGTTACCTCCTTAAATTACCCAACATACCCGGAGTTGTGCATTGTTTCATTCACACATGTGTGAGTAATGCTGCATTATTGGGCTGTCTGCACCTCCAGAGCTCAAAATGCTCTGTTCCACCTTAGTTTTTAAGTTAACAGCTACCTTTTACCTTTAGTTTAGTAGGGATTGGAAATTCCTGGGCTGACATTATGCAAATGACTTTAATGAAGGTGTATGGAGTTTAAAAACACATCAGAGCACTTCCTGTATTACCACATGACATCACAAGGTGCTTTTTGTTTGAGAGAATAAAATGAGCCCTCTAAATCAAGACATTTACAGGCAAATCATTTCTGAAGGATTGAAAAAATACAAAGTAATTATTATTAACAGGGAATTTAAAGGTACACAATGTGCCTTTTTCTTAGGGCTGAGCCAGTTCTGGCCCGAATCAAAGATGACCGCAGGAGGATTATCTTGCCATCCATCGACAACATCAAACATGACACGTTTGAGCTGGAGCGCTACGAAAACTCTGGCCACGGATACAACTGGGAGCTATGGTGCATGTACATCAGCCCTCCCAAACAGTGGTGGGACGAGGGGGACATGACTGCTCCCATCAGGCATGTCTTTTCAGCCTTGGCTTGGATTTTAAAATGTCCTGTATCATGAATCACCTATGTAACTTGGTTGTGCTGATCTGTGCTTTTCAGGAGTCCCGCTATGATTGGCTGCTCTTTTGTTGCTCACCGAGAGTACTTTGGTGAGCTTGGCCTGCTGGACTCTGGCATGAACATCTATGGAGGAGAGAACATTGAGTTGGGCATCAGGGTATGGTGTTACCCAGTTTTTCTGTGTTTGACCCTTGTAAAACTAGAGCAGAGTGCCCCCTCCAACATGGCAGCACTGATAAATGAGGACCATTACACCACCCACCTGCACATAAGTGGGCCACAAAGCAAAGATATGCTATGAATAGATTATTTTACACATTTCACTCATTTAAAGGTGTAATGCGCAACTCTTCTGGTGATGTGTATAATACCTAGTTGCTAGTCTTCATAGTGATGTTATTGCCTTGGCTAGAACGTTCCACAGTATGACTTTAAACTTACATAAATTGTGATGCCACCAAGCTAAAACATGTGGCTGCTACGAGAATAGAAGAAGTCATAAAATAAGAAATGGCATAAAATGGCAACAGTAGCTCAGTTGATAGATTGTCCATTGATACAAAGGTTGACGTTTCGAATAACGAGTCAGTGATCATGTATGGTTGAATTGGTGACTGGTTCCTTGATGTAAAAAACCTTAAAGGTGGAAAAGTGCTATATAAAAATTTGACCATTTACCATTTTACCATAAAATATTGACAAATTAAAGAAAAAAATGCTGACATTTTAAAGAGTTATGGGGTGTCAATTCCAAGTTAAATGTATGGAAGACCAACATTCACCACAGCCAGCCCACAGATGCTGTCTGTGTGTTGAGTTCTACTTTGCTTGTGCAGGTGTGGCTGTGTGGAGGCAGTATGGAGGTGCTGCCCTGCTCCAGAGTGGCCCACATCGCCCGAACGAAGAAACCCTATCACAACAACATCGCATTTCACACAAGACGCAACGCTCTCCGGGTTGCAGAGGTGTGGATGGACAAATACAAGTCCAGTGTCTACCTGGCCTGGAACATACCCATGGAGGTGAGGAAGCAATGTTTTAGTTTGCCATTTGAAAGCTATTTACTGTACCTCTGTTGTTTGTCACTAGCCACTATTCAGCAACTTTTTAATGAATGATTTTGCTCATGCAGAACAATGGCATTGATTTTGGAGACATTTCCGAGAGAGTTGCACTAAGAGAACGACTACAGTGTAAAAAATTTGAGTGGTACCTGGATAATGTGTACCCCGAGATGAGGAGATACAGCAGCACAGTGTTCTATGGAGAGGTGAGTGGGAAAGTGGTGTCTAATATAGAAGATATTTATTAACTGGCAGTTTAAATTTTCTTCATTCAGTTTAATTACTAAATGGATAAGGATCAAAGACCAATAATTCATAATTTACATAGCATTACTTTGACCTACTTTCCATTGCTATATTCAATTATTAATGATTAACTCTTGTATAATAACCTAAAAGGTGCACTATGTAACTTTTCTAGTAGATGGTCTGTCCCCTGGATGTGTCCATGGACAGTTTATTATGTTTTAACAAGACAAAACATGTATATAATCCCTGTATATAACGATTTTTAATTTAATTATGATGCATATTTAATTCTAGACGCGTAACTCTGAAGCCAGCCACCTGTGCTTGGACCAGGGTTTAAAGGAGAACCACACAGTGACACTGCACCCCTGTCATGGCTGGGGTCCTCAGGTATATTTTTCTACACAACAAGTTAAAGTTTGTTTTATTTTTTAGAATACTGTGGGGCCTTCAGTCAGTAAGTACATTTGCTACTTCCTCCTAAGTCTCTGTGTTGTTTGCAAAAACAAAATCAAAATGCCCTGGTTGAAAGCTGAGGTAGAACACCATTTAAAAATGCAAAAACTGAACTGTGTCAAAATCACATAATATTTCTTTACTATATTAGATATATATTGTTGTTTGATCATTAGTGTAAAAGCATATGGTTACCATAGCTTCTTACTACTTTCACTTTTTAGGTGCCATTTCATCATTCAAGAGGTATAATATTTAGTTTTGAAAAGTTAAATGCAATTCCAATATGAAACCCAATATTAGTTGGGTTTATTTTCTTCACAATTGCTTTTGCAATTATTAGTTTAAGGGCTTGTGGTGAAGCTTTAACAATATTTACCATATTTAAGTCTATGTTGTACACTCTATTTTACACCTTATACTTAATCTATAATTTGTAATTGAATGTGCTTCAAACAGTTAGGACGTTTTACCAAAGAGGGGCAGTTTTTCCTGGGACCTCTGGGCAGTACAGGTGATGACACCCGCTGTGTGGTAGACGATCAAACCAGCAGCGTTCCTCAGCTCCTCAACTGTGACAAAGTGACCAACCTCAAGCAGAAGACATGGAACTTCTCACAGGTCAGTGTAGTTTAATCAGCTGTGACTACTATATTATGTGCAATTGTGGAAAGAGAGTGAAAAAGTGGAAAATGTACTCAATTAGAAGTACAGGTGACAAATTTAAACTTTACTAGTACGCATACTACTCAAAATACTAGTTACAATTGATTTTTTTAAACCAAATTTTAATACATTTTTAGATAAATTGTTTATACAAAACTTTGATTATAGAGTTTAAAATGGAATTTAGTTGTTTTAAATTAGTAGATTAGATAGACAGTACATTATCCATCTTTGGTAATGGTTCCCTCTGTGTTCAGTATTAAATTAAACAGTTCTTATTGTCAGACAGGAGATTTTAGTTTATGTTGTTTTTGTTAAGTGACATGTCTACACAAAAGCAAAATAAACTGCAACTGAAACATGTAAAGAAGGACAACAAAATGACTCAATTGTACATTATCCATGTAAGCCAGGTTATTGCATACACTGTACCTGCTGTTGGTGTATGTGATTTGTAGCTGTACCTTTAACATGATGTAGTCCCTAACTTCTTGGGTTCTTTTTAAAGACAGTAGGCGATTTGTCTCAAGAACCCAAGAAGTGAATATACAAAAGAATGCAAAATGAAGGTTTTTGGAATGGTGTCATCACCTTGTTTTTTGTGCTCTCCAGAATTCTTCAATGATAAACCAGGCGTCCGGGCGCTGTCTGGAAGTGGTGCCAGGTAAAGTGTATTTTGGACACCAGCTGGTCCTGCAGTCGTGCACAGGACAAAGATGGACTATCAAAAACACCATGAAAGAGACCATGAACTCCCAGTGAACAGTTTTTCAAGTTGGAGATTGCGGTAGTCCTGGGTGCATGAGAACATTCACCTATCGTTCAGCAAGTTTTCAAATTGATGTTGCCATGGATTATATTGTGCCACAAAACTTAATATTTTAGTAAAACAGCTCATAAAATCTCCCTTAATGAAATAGTGCTGAAATATGTTCTGAATTATTTTTTATGTGTGCTTCGTAAATGTATACACGTAAGACATTTGCACATATTTATGTTGTATCTGGAAATACCCAAAGTTTTCTTACATTTTTTTTTAAAATTTGTTTTCTAACGGGGAAGTTTTGATTTATTCCTGATTACTTTGAAACCTGAGGGCTACCGAAGTTGTCTTCTTTTACTCCCATGTTTTCTGTAGCACCAAATGCAGTAATTGTAGCATGACTAACTGTATGTATGAACACAGGGACATATTGTGAAGGGATTTGTTACATGCTGAGTGGCACTGAGGATGCTGCAGATGGCCAAAAACAAATGAGCTGCAGCCTGAAGCACTTTTTGACATGGAAATGGTTTGAATGAATGAGAACTGTGTACAAAACAAAGGTGCCAATTGCAGTTACTGTAACTGGGGCTAGAGAGACAAATAGAAGCAATGGAGCCTGATGTATGTGATGTTATATTTGATGTTGGATTTCTGCTTCTCAGATAAGTCTTCCAATAAACTGCTTTGCTGGTTCTAAATTTACTATGGATCATTATCATTGTTCATTTAGACATAGTTTTGCTGTTCATCCAAACTGTGACCGCTACCATCATCTTTGTGTAACAGATTTTGTTCTTCAGATTTATCTGTTTTTCTTGGCCATCTTGTCTCACAAAAACCTTTGCACTGCCTGCTTATTTATCGGTACTATACAAAAACAGTTTAAATCTTGTTAGGATAGTGCAGCCACAACTTCCATTGTGTCCTTAGGCAAGACACTTCACCCACATTGCCCAGTATGAATGTTGTAAAGCGTGTAAAATGCATTATTGTTACTAGTATGAGTGCTTATATTTCTTTATCCTGTACTGAAGTAATATATTAAAACAAATGGATAATTTACACATTTAAATGAAAAGGTAATTTAATTTATAAACAGTGATAGACTGCATATATTTAAGCATGCAGTTGAACCTTTTGTAAACTTTTAATGGGCAAATCTTAAATTAATGCTTATAATCTGGGAGCACCATTTGCTCTGTTATTTAAAGGGTGGAATTAGACATTTTCCACCACTCTGGTGTGAATAATTAGCATGCCCAAGTGCATCAAGTGACTGTGAGCTGTACAAGCAGTGAGGGCAGATAAGACACTGGGCCCTGTCTCTGGTAAGGGGACGTGGACTGGTGGGGACCAAGGGAGACACAGGCTGCATGCTAACAGCCTGCAGAGGGGAACAGGCGGTTGAACAACAGGCCTGCTCATTGGTCCGTGCCATGAAATCGGATTAATAAATGCCTTCATCCTGTTTACTGAAAATGACACCAGAGACATGCAGGCTCAGCACTGTTACATTATGACAAGTGTGTATTAGGCACATACTAATCTCACAAGCTCCAATTAAAGTAAGTGTCACCAATCACCATGCACTCAGTTTGGAAGTTACAGCAGTTAAAGCTTTAGGAGGGGTTAAATACAAAATAAAGCTACATTTACATTAGAGGGACAAACATTCAGTGTGTTGGTTTTGTAATCATAAATAAATAAAGACATTCTGAATCAGAGACAAAGAAAATGCACACAGTTTCCAGGTTTTATAAAAGGTTTACTGTTTTGATGTTCACTTTTGTACAATCTTAAATATTTACATAGAATAATAATAGCTTTTTCATAAATATTAGTTGTTTCTAGCCTACATGTTTCAATGCCGCACATGCAAGTTATATGTATTATGTGCTTGTCTAATAATTATTTTCAATTTAATAACACTGAGAATCTGATCACCATGCTACGAAAGACATGTGCTTCCTCTTCCCATTGAAGTCCACTGCAGACATGCTGCTGTTGAGCCTGTACAAAACAAGGCTGTCTCTAATATTACAATACAGCAGTGAGGAGCCAAATCTTCCATTAGAAATGACCAAGTGGTAAAAAACCTCTTACAGGTTTAAAAGTTTTCTTCTGCCATAGAAGAATTCTGGTTTAAATACATGAATTTACATAAAACTGACTCTCTACCAGGAGATTTGTTGACGTGGTAGATCAGACAGTAGTTAAGACGTGATGAAAACAATGAGACAACAACCTAATCTTTGATGGGAACAGACTGTGTGAACTCTATTCCCCTGTAGAGGGCACTCTTGCACAACATCACAAAGCCACCGTACCTCAAAAAGATGATTGGCAATAACACTGTATGAAAATAAGCAGCGACAAATTGGGGGCAAATTTAGAGCAAGAAATAACTCTTCTGTTTCATTTCAGTAGCTTGTAAAATCTCATTTGTTCCCTCATTTCCTCTGATTTTTTTTTTTTTTTTTTTTTAGCCCAAACTGTATGTTTTCCAATTTGTCCTAAAGGTGCTAACTGATAATGTGATATGGTACATATACTGTATTATCCAAATGATAAGACATGGTTGTAAACACATCGTCAGCACATCTGCTTCATATGGCTTTGAGGTTTGGGCGTTGACCCAGTGAGCAGAGCGCACTAACAAACAGACAAATGCAATCACATTATAAATGCTTAAAGATGCTATATGACACTGACACATGCATATAATATGGTGGGTATTATTGTCTACAGAAGTGGATTTACAGGATGGGACGAGATAGGACTAAGTGCAGGAGTCCATTTGAACCAGTCTGAGGAGGTGTGACAGCCCTTGACTCACTGTAAAGGGATTGAACGTACAGCCTTTTCAGACAGTTTAAGTAGCACAGAGAGCACAAATGCAGGCAAATGGCGTATTACAAGGATGCCTTTTCTACTTCTCTGACACTCATTATCGCCGGTGCATTTATTCAGTCTGTCGTTTCATACTTCTCACACACATCAGACCAATTTAATGAACCTATTACAGCACAAAATCACTTAGGAGGTGCTATATTTTCTCCTGCTGGAGCTTCTGCTCTAAAATTATGACTTAAGATAAAATCCACCCTTATAACTCCAAAAGACAAGAATATCTAAGGTTAACACAATGAAGATATGTGAAGGTGTGACATATTTGACCTTGTTTGTTATTGCATGTAATTCTCATATGGGTTATTGAGCCTAAACGGTATACAGATCAATGCAATTTATATGCTAATTTCTATAAACACACCTCCCTAACACACCATTGAGTAATATCAAAATATTGTTAAGCTGTGAAGTTCAAATCAGAGTAATCAAATGCATATTTGTAGTGTTGTTTAATCAAAACATATCGTAATTTTGCTCAAAAAGTTGAATTATTCTCTATTTCATTTTGATGTGATTCAGTTTCATTTTGTTTAATGTTTTATTCACATCAGTAAAATATCAAGCAAAACAATTGTTTGAAGTGCTCTAATTTTTCCACAACTCATCAAATTACAAATAACTTCCTATAGTAGCATTCAGTGGTGGAATGTAACGAAATACACATTTTAGGTATCTGTACTTAAGTACATTTTGAAATGATACCTTTTACTACATTTTTAAACGGGTACTTTAATACTTTTACTTAAGTATTTTTTTTTCATGTGGTACTTGTACTTTTACTTGAGTATTTTTCACTCCGGTAACTGTACATTTACATTTAAGTAACTAAATTGAGTACTTCTTCCACCACTGGTAGCATTCACACTCTTTGTAATGAGATGTCCCTACTGATCTCAAGTAACGTAAGGGTGAAGTTTTTCTTAAATGAAACACTATCTAGATAAGATAGTGTATGTTTTGGGATTCTTCAGTATACTTATATTTAAACTTGCCTACTGCTGCCTGAACCTTCTCCGGGTACTTGACATTTTCTTTTGGGTTTGTTGGACAGATAAGCTGATGGCAGCACCTTGCATTTTCTCAAACTTAAAACAAAAAGTTGCTGCAGTCTTGGTGTTCCGCTGTCCCGTCATCCTCTCTGGCTTGTATAATGAGAGGTCCACCAATGTCCCTCCATGCTGCAGTGTGGTGATGGCGATCCCTGCTGGAAGCCCCTGCACTGAGAACAGGTCAGTCTAATTATTGCATCAACAGTGACAGTGATGTGAGTGTCAGCCCTTGAGGTTCCCCGTCAAAAGGAAAGGGGGAGGAGCTTTACTTCCACTCCTCGTGCTGGCTTCACAGTTTTCATTGGAGACTGGGTGGACACTGGAAATGTCTGGAGTTGTTATGGGAAGGTTGAAGCAGTGGGCGTGGTCACCGCTGCGTTACTCCATGCCGTTCCTCAGCATCTGATTGGCCGCAATGAGCATGACGCTAATGATGAAGGCCATGGCAAAGGCGCATATCAGACTCTTCCTCACGCACGTCTGGCGATTCTTTTTAGATGGGTGTACTGGAACAAAACAAGAATCAGCAATATTAGAAGACTGCACTGTACTCCACTCATTACATCTATGTATCCAATGTGAAACCCCATCAATATTCCCATTAAGAATATTTTGCAGCATGTTTTGCAAATATGCTGGCCTAGTCTAAACAGCTGACTGTCTACATGTGATTCTAAATTCTGTTGGTTTATCAGGCGCACAAATTGAAACAAAATGCACTAACAAATATGCTTCATTAAAGGTTCCATATTACACTATTTTCTGATCTATGTTATAATTTTGTTTCATCGCCAAAAACATGCCTAGAGTTGTGTTTTCTTTCAATCATAAAATGTTTAACACACAAACTCTGCATACAGTATTTAGGCTGCGTTCTTCTCTCAAACAGAAAACACTCTGTTCCACCTTGTGATGTCATGTGGTAATACAAGAACTGTGAATTTAAACCCCATTTTTACAGCTTTCAACATATAATCTCAACACAACAAAATGTTATCTATCCTAAAGAAGCAAACAGACTGACTTAAAAATATTGCGTTTATTTAAGTCAGAGTAAAACTTTTAGTCGAATACAAGTGGGAGAGCTCAGTGGTTGTGACTAGTTGGACATAATTACTTGCTCGGTGACCCATTGCAAAGTGTTGCCTGGCACCAAATCTATTCTCAAGTCGAAAAACGCTGGAGTCATCAGAACTCCTCCTGATTGCTCCTGCAGTAGGCTTCTTAGAGGTGAATAATGCAAAAATATTTTCAACATTATTTACAAAAGTGTTAAAGGCTTAAGTAAATCAAGTGTAGCAAATCAATATGTGAATTTACACTGGAGGAAATAAGTATTTGATCCCTTGCTGATTTTGTAGGTTTGCCCACTGACAAAAAAACTGACTAAATGTCAACACATTATAGAAAATGTATTAATTGATTTGCATTTCATTGTGTGAAATAAGTATTTCATCCCCTACCAACCATTAAGAGTTCTGGCTCCCACAGACCAGTTAGACACTGCTAATCAACTCGTCACCTGAATTAGACCCCTGTTTTAACTAGTCACCTGTATAAAAGACCCCTGTCCACAGAATCAGTGAATCAATCAGACTCAGAACTCTTCAACATGGGAAAGACCAAAGAGCTGCCAAAGGATGTCAGGGACAAGATTAGTAGACCTGCACACGGCTGGGATGGGCTACAAAACCATAAGTAAGAAGCTGGGTGTTAAGGAGACAACTGTTGGTGTAATTGAACAAAAATGTAAGAAATACAAAATGACCATCAGTTGAACTCGTCTGGGGCTCTACACAAGATCTCACCTCATGGGGTTTCAGTGATCAAGAGAACAGTGAGAAATCAGCCTAGAACTACACAGAAGGAGCTAGTCAATGATCTCAAGGCAATTAGAACCACAGTCACTAAGAAAACCACTGGTAACACTTTACGCCGCAATGGATTAAAATCCTGCAGCACTCGCAAGGTCCCCCTGCATAAGAAGGCACATGGGCAGGCCCACCTGAAGTTTGCCAATGAACACCTGAATGATTTAGAGAGTGACTGGGAGAAGGGGCTGTGGTCAGATGAGTCCAAAATCAAGCGCTTTGGCATTAACTCAACTCGCCGTGTTTGGAGGAAGAGAAATGCTGCTTACGACCCCAAGAACACCATCCCCACCATCAAGCATGGAGGTGGAAACATTATGCTTTGGGGGTGTTTTTCTGCCAAGGGCACAGGACAACTTCACCTTGTCAACGGTAGGATGGACAGAGCCATGTACCGTTAAAATCCTGAATGACAACCTCCTTCCCTCCACCAGGAAACTGAAAATGGGTCATGGATCTGTCTTCCAATACAACAATGACCCAATACATACAGCCAAGGCAACGAAGGAATGGCTCAAGAAGAAGCACATTAAGGTCATGGAGTGGCCCAGCCAGTCTCCAGACCTTAACCCTATAGAAAACCTATTGATGGAACTGAAGCTCCGAGTTGCCAAGCGACAGCCACAAAACCTTAATGATTTAGAGATGATCTACCAAGAAGAGTGGACCAAAATTCCTTCTGATATGTGCGCAAACCTGGTCATCAACTACAAGAAACGTCTGACCTCTGTGCTGCAAACAAGGGTTTTGCCACCAAGTACTAAGTCTTTTTTGGCTAGAGAGATCAAATACTTATTTCACTCAATGAAATGCAAATCAGTTTATATATATTTTTTTAAGTTATTTTCTGGATTTTCTTTTTAATGTTCTATCTTTCACAGTTAAAATAAAATATCATTAAAATGATAGACTGCTCATTTCTTTGTCAGTATACAAACTTACAAAATCAGCAAGGGATCAAATACTTATTTCCTCCACTGTATGCAGTCTAGGAGCTATCTCTGCGACTTTGCGACTACCCCAGATCTAAACCTGAACTTATCAGGTCTAAACTAGTTCTTTTTAGCCCAACATCTCTCATGGGACTACAGATGAAAAATTGCTTTCCTGGCTAATTGTGATATTTACAGTAATGTTCATTAATATGCACTGCCCCTGAAATAAATAAATGAGAGTTGACCATGGATAAGGTAGTTCTAAATAATGATTAATCCAAGGACAACAGAAACGTAAGGATTTTTCTCTAAATAAAAAAATATACCCAAACTGCAGTATGTATCAGAGTTAGCCTGTGCATCACTACATGTATGACTGAGAAAAACTAAACTATATCATTTACAACTACTACTGGCAAGAAAACAAAAGAAAAACCATGGTGCTTTATTACAACAGTCAAAGTTCTCATTTGTCCAGTGTTAGGTCAGTAGTCTAGAAAGTGGGCACACCTCATTACCTGCTTAATGTCTGCAGTGGTCTTTCCCTGAGGAGCTGATCTCTTTGGAGGGGGCACTTTATGAGGTTATACAAGGTTCAATGGCTCCACTCACAACTAATGTCTCAGTTTCAATCTGTTGATAATACTCCAATTCTGCTCAAAGGTCCCGTGTGCCCTGATCTGACCATCTGCTGTCTGGGGCCCCACTTGTTTTTCATACAAAATGAAGGTGTTAACTATAAATAATAATAAGGTTAAAAGGTAACACCGATTGTAGTCACTTAAAACTACAAGAGGTGTTACTTTTTTTCTTTTTGGTTAAGTATTAATCTATAACATACAAATACCATTTTTTAACATTATTGAAACCACTGACTGCAGAGGTGAGAGGTGCTGACATATAATGCAATTCACTGTATCAAGCAGCAGATTTTTATTTACATGTTTTTATTATTGAAAATTGCTGAAATTTTTTAACCCTGCGTGTATGACCTGTAGTCTGATTTTTTTCAGTAGTCGCAAGAACAGAGCAGTGGGTGATGATAGGGGGTGGGTGAAAACAGAACCTTTCTAAGCACTCAAGTCTCAAATGCAGCAGTACTCAGACATGAATTAATTGCAACTTATGATGATTTAGAACCATTAAAACAGTGCCAAAAGCTATTTGACAATTTAACATATTCTCCTTTCAACTTCCCCCCTTTTGCCTCGCTCAGATAACACAAAATCCGAACAGAAAATTTTATCCTTGTCCAAGATATTAGGCTAGTTTTTTGATCATTCAAACCGATTTGAAAGTTTGGAAACCTATTAACGCTATTCTATACCCTGTTATATAATGGAATCATTTGAGGAACAATATATAAAATGTAATTGTGGTGAAATTTTCATCTGGGGAGTACTGCATGCGTGAAATGAAAAGACTTTAAATCCGGTCTCTCTGGCAGCTGTCATGTCTATACATTATGATTGCAGATGAGAGTGCTCCTTAGACTTTGTAGTTTTATTCTTCATTGTGATCTGCATTGATCTGGGATGAGGCGGGCGGAGCCAGGGGGAAACAGGTGCCTATATTGGGGCTCGTGCATCAGTGGGCTGTAGCAGGAGGATGGATGGTTAGGTATGAATGGCACAGTGACACTAAACATTGATTAGGCTGACTGAGCACTGCTGAGGTTTGGCCTTTTGTGCCCTGGTCGTAAAGTCTGCACATTTTATCACACTGCAGTTAATATTAGGATAGGCTACTCATGTATTCTGTGTTCACGCACCGGGCAGACAGACAGCTATGGCTCAGTGTAACTTAGAAGATGATTGGCAATAAAACCAAAAACATTTTGTGTATGTGTTTTTTAATTGGATTTTACTGTGCTGCATGGTCATCAAAAGAGTCTATAGGTCTAGATTACTCATTCAGGTCTTCTGATAGAAACCAGACAAGTACAGGTATTCTGACTTGAGTGCCTGATAGAGTGGCAGCAGGTCACAGTAGCTCCTGGATTACCATTTCGTCTTTGCATTGTTTCCCCCCTACATCCTCTTGTATATAGCTGAAATATATTTGTATTACTATTTCTATACTTTTATTTTTACTTGTACATACACATTTATACCATATTTGACACCAGTAACTCAATTTGGAAATCTCTCCCTTTACTGTGTAGTTACATTTTATACATTCAATAAACTGTTGCCAGACTGTTGGTGTTGTTTTGTCCTCATGGCTTATGGAGTTCTGCAGAAAAACAGAAGTCCAGTAAGTGGCTGAAGAATGGTTTAGTAAAGATTTGTCACATGTTCCTCTGGTAGAGTACTGCCACAGCATCTGCTCCGGACCAGACAGCTGAGCCAGTATCCATCAAATTGCATGGTCCCTGTACTGAACTATGTGGAGCAATAGTTTTTGAGCTTTTGAGCCTGTATTTACATCTTGTCTTTTATTTTGTCCTCACTGTTTTGTTTTGTTTTGTTAAATCATACAAAATAATAAATATTTGAATGATAAAAATGTGCTGCCAATTTTAGCCAGAATTGAAAATTATATAATACAGAGTAGTTTTATTACAACCCAAATCTGATAATTCTTGCTCATATGGAGAAAAAAAGTGGTCCACAATCACACATTTCAATAGTTTTTATATATCTTTGCCTAGGGCTGTTACATCTAATTATGCGTTGAACTGTACTGTATATAAAATGCATTAAAAAGTGCTGATTCGGTGAGACATATCCAGAGGAAATGCACAGTGGCAGACCTGACAGGTGACTGCAAATGCCTCACAGCAATAATAGATTCGATATCCCACAGGCTGTTACTGAGGATTATCCACAGTATGTCACAGTCTGTAGTTTTGTGAATTCCTGCTGTTGCCAAGGATGTACCACATCTCATGGGCAGTTTATCACAATCAATGTCCCATGAACAACTGAAAATCATTTCAAGAGAAGTAAAAGTTTAATATAGGGAAACCTTTACTTTCCAGGAAATTCTAGTGTTGCAATGCAAAGTTCAAAGAGAGTAGAAAGATGGAATGAATCAAAATCAAGATAAAGAATAACTATTAAAAGACTTGTCTGTATGTTGTCCTGGTATGTTCCAAAATGATTCATTTTTCTGATTTTGCAGATGCCAAATGCCCTTCTTCACAAAAGCCTGTCATGTAGATTTGGGACTGCCACAAAATGTATCCTGGCTTGTTATAACTTGGATTATTATACATAATTATACACAATACACTATCTGATCTCTTGGCAATCCAAAGTACCTCAGCTTTAAATAGTTAAGAGGAGAGTAAGTACTCCAGACCCGGGAGCAGGTCACAGTGGGTTGACGTTAATGTTGGATGACCAGTTTTGCGCAGTGAAGCAATGCATATGTGATCTGCGTCACATGTGAACAGGTGCCCAGCTGACGGCTGTCCCCAGCAGCTCTACTAAATCAATAAATCAGCAGATGTACTGTGCGACCGGCAGGCTGCAGCACATCCCTGACAGCACGCATTAGTGTTTAGAAGTGGAGACTCACCTCCCTCAAACTCTGTCTGACAGTTGCCGGCGTTCTCCTTGAGGGACTCTTCTTCATTGATGATGATGTTCTCGATGTCCTTCATGGTCAGGTGGTCACGGAAGGCGTAAAACAGAATGTGTTTGAGCTCCTCCAGCGTGATCTGCTGCATGTCGAACTGTAGACATACACAACACAACTCTTACACACACTTTTTAGTATTTTTAGTTGTTTCATTACTATTCTGTGGTTATCAAACGGCATTAGTGGATATCCATCAAGAGGCTGATGGTTCTCCTCCCAGCTTATACTGCCATTGTGTCACTGGGTAAGACACGTCAAGTTGCTTCAGATGTCTATAGCTCTGTTCAGTGATCATCAAAGTGTGCCTTAGCTGCGCAGGTTAAAGAGAACATTGGCACAATACGGCGGCCGTGTCATTATTTACCCCCTGGCTATATGAATTATACCATCAATTGGGACAGTAGTGAATAAATATAGGAAACATGTAAAGCTCTATGAATGTCTAGGAAAATAAAATGAATGCCCTCCCATATAATATCTGGAATTGCTTTAGGTCTTACTCTGTAGGTGCAGGTCAGGGCAGAAGAGGTGGGTGGAGTAGATTACCATTTAAACAACCAAAACATCTATCAGAAATCTCTAATGAGTGAATTGCTCTTGCTAAAACTTTTATCTGTTGTTTTTCAGTGAAAGAAATGTTGCCCCTGGGGTGAATAACCAAACTATTATAACCACAATATTGAAAAAAATCTCCTTTAATGATGCTCTGGAATGCAGCTAAGCAAATGAACTGAGTTTATATTCTCCTCTCAGGTGACATTAAACCAGCATCATGTGCAAAGATGACACCAATAAATCAAAGAAAAGAATTAGTGGAACAGCAGTCAGACATTGTGCATTATAAGAAAGGCGTGCATCTGGCTTCCACCCATAAAAGTCAATGATAACATCAAGGTTAAAAACATACGCGTACTCAATTTTGATGCCAAAGAAAATGTTCAGTACTTGAGTTGATAGTGTTTTTGGTACCACAGTGATACTAATTCCTATATATACTATATATAAAAAGACTACAGTGAGGTGCGCATTTTCTGTAGGCAATTTCTTTCAGTTTTAATACAAACAAATCTCTAGTTTTGGTGGTAGTTTAGTGTCACTTAGCATCTGGGGATTGTTTCTTTGACAACTCTAGTCTAACACATAGGCCTTCACGAAAACAGGCCACTCAATCTTGTGCTAATTGCATGTTACAGCTCAACACTACACAATACAAGTACAATTCAATTAGTTTCTGTCAATTATTAAGACTGGTTTCATAAATCAGTTGGCATGTTCACATCCAACCACCTCTTCACAGTTGTCCTTCCATCCAAATGCATTCACTTTAATCAGAGCCCTGCATAAAGTTGTATTATTGATTAAATTAAAAGCGTCAGAGTTATGGGCTAGAGGAGTGATTTAGTGTTCACTGTTCAATGTACAGGAAGCATTAAGCCACAAATATCTGCAGAAGGTTCCAGCCTGCACAGATATACTGTTTACAGCAATAATATAATGACTATACCTGCCTACTACACACATAACAACAATGTATTCAATCTTTGTACCTGTTAGACTGGACTTACTGACTAGTCTCCCTAATCATGAAGAAGATGAGTTAGTTCAATAATATTCCTTCCCTAGACCAATTTCTCTGTCAAGACAAATACAGTTTTTCCACAAAAGAGCTCTGAGCATATTAACTTACTAATAACATATAATTATTTACATTTTGTTCATGGTAACCTGCAAATGTGATCTAAAACAGCTTCGTAAAAGACATGGGACTTTTTGGACTCAGACTAGTTTCACAATAGCAAGCAGTACATTTTACAGGATTACTCAAACATGCATGGATAAAAAGCTCATAAAAGTTGATTCAGCAGAATATCTCCTTTGGAGGGTTCGCCACCTGCTTATCTCTATGGAAATGTTTTTGCTTTAGAAATAGAATGTTCCACAGTATAGATTAAACCTGTCACTAGGGAGACAAGCAGGTTACAGCACTACTCTACATTACAATTCAGATCTGTGGAGAGTCGCCCCTATTCATAGAAGGAATTATTGTATTTTTGAGCAACAGTAACACCCATAATGAATAAATGCTGGACGAATATGTTTAATGTTATACCATGGAACATTCCCGGGCAAGCAATAACATCTCCATGGAGACAAGCAGGTGGCAAACTCTCCACAAAAAAGTTGTTTAGTGCACTTTTAAATTAAAAGCTGGTCACCAAAGATTCAAATTTAACCCAAATGCTCTGACATTTGGAAGTATTGATAATGTCTGAGACTAAGTTGCTGGAAGGCGGCATAATGACATGAACGCAGCATAAATCACACTGGGCTTCTGTATCATTTGTTATGTACGCGACGCCTTGGAATGTTCTAATGAACTCTGAGCCAATCACAGCCCACGCTGTAATCAGCTCACTACACACTCATTACTGCCTCAGATGAAAGATCACGGGGTCATAGGGCCACTGTTGGTCAGCTCATGAATCTGAAGGGGAACATATTTATGAACCAGCTCTAATAATGATTGAACAAAACAAAACAAACAAGCTGAAATGGTATGCATGAACATGAGAACCCATGACAAATCTCACTAAAGGTGCGTTCGTAATTGCATAGAACACATCAAAATTGGAACTAAACTGGTGGTAAATTTGCAACTGATTCTCGACTAGACCAGGACTAAACCAGGATTAGCACAGGGTCGCATCTATATATGGACTAAACAGGGCTCATGCCAGTGTTCACCCAACAAATGTGAACGCATCCTAAAAGAACTCAAGAATTCAGAAGCCCGTCTCAATAAGTAGAGGGTTGAATCTATGTAAAAACAATGCCATTACAATACTATTATTAGTATTGCAAATGGTATTGCAAATGGTATTGCTGTGCTTTAAACTCAAGTAATAGAGGTAAACCTTAATTAAAAATCAGGCTGAAACCCATATAAAACTAATGCCACTACTTTTACTGCTATTACTATTACTATTTGTGTGCACTGAACTAAAGTAACAGAAAGAGTGAACTATGATTTAAAAAAACAAAAAACAAAAAACATTTTAATTGATTAGTTCTCTCTTTCTGTTACTTTAGTTTTGTAATAAGATAAATTCAAAAGTAAAGTACTAAAGTAACAGAAAGAGTTAAACATTTATGACTCTATGCATAACTTTTACTATTGTGTGCATTAAAACGAAATGAAACAATTTCTTTTATGAATAGTTTTAAAAATATTTTTGTATAACTCAGACCAAAACTCAGACCAAGTAACTAAATAAAATTGTATATTTTCCTAGCTCATATCTCTCTCACTTCATCCTTACCTGTGCTGCCTTTATATTACACATTACCTCCTTCCCTTCGGGGTGGCTTTGCTGGATAACATTATGGTTACAAGTTGGGGCTAGAGAGCCAAAACTGGAGCCTATGTATACAGTATTGTTAGGGCCTTCTGCCCCTGTGCCACGACAAGTAAAACAGAAAGAGTGAACTAAGGTTAGAAAAAGAAGATAGGCACAACCATAGCATTTATATATACGCCTACTGCAGTGACACACACTTAACGCACAAGAGCATGCCATTTGTTAATGTCTTTCCCTCAGGAGCCCTGGGCAGACCTACATTCAGGGCTCCACTGACCTTTAGCACAAAGTATGGAGAAATGTCTCTGCACCTGCTGTGAATCATACAAATGGGAGGTACAGCACCAGACTGAAGCCTGGAGACCTAACCAGTGGGCAGAATTATAAGTATTATTTCTATTAGTCATTTTAGACAGTTCGGATTTGGTAGGTCATATAAATTTGAGAGCCTAGCACTCTCTTTCAACACAATTCCCTCAGGCCATAGTTGCACTGTTTCATTTTAAATGATTTACTTTGTTACTTTGTTAATGCGTTTTTTGTGCATGTTGTAACAACTTGAGTGTCCAGGTTGGTCAGGTTATGTTAAAATAAAGATCAGATTAAGTCTAACCTGAGTAACAGAGCTTCTAACAGAGTAGTGCCTTCAGTTAGCTTCCCAGGGAATGTCAATAACATCAGCTGCAGAGTTTCAATTGTTCAAACTGCCAATCAAACCATATAATGTTTCTTATTACATCAGTGTCATGTCAGTAGGACCAGTCGATTTTATCTTAGTCACATCAAGTTACACTTTTTCATGTATGTTTCCTTCATAAAATTAACACGTTGACGACTGGTTTGTATAAGGATTACGCCTCATCATGTTCACTGTGCTCTGTCACCAGGTCCAACAGTCATTTGTGTCCTCTTTCATTATGTCCAGACTGCAGCTCTATTAACTACATCATAATTGTAAGTGCTTCACTCAGCCTCATACTGTTGCACGCTTTAATCACAATTAACCCCTTTATCGCACACCGTATCTCCTCACAATTCTTTTCAAATATCAATTAAATAGAGTCATGCAGTATTTTTTTTCCCCATTTCCCCATTCAGTTTTCATCAGAACTCTAGTCCATGTTCAGATCATGTCTCTCATGAGGTTCTGAAGAGGAGCTGCCAGGCACACATCTCCTTAACGCTCCGTGTGTAATGAGCTAATCCACGTCTGCGGCAAATGGCTGCAATTAACGCCGACAGAATGAATGTGTTTGGAATTTGATTTAAGGATTTGGGATCTTAGTGCCTCAAACCATTTAGGAAATTACATAATATGTTTACAATGACACTTTAGCTGTCCCGATTACTAACCAGAAACAGTGTGGTAAATGTAGTTTTGAATATTTAGTAACTTTAATAAGTAATGTACAAGTTACTATTATAACTGCACCATTCACAGCCTTAATAAAGCATGAAGAAAGACTAATTATAATTCATACTGAGCATGAATGATTCAGACTTTAAGGGGTTAAGGGTTAGGAATATAGGCTTCTGTAATTAAGTAGTTATTAAGCCTGAATCATTTACTATTTGTTCACTATTAATTAAATATTTAGGTGTAGTGTTACCGTAGAAATAATAAAATAAACCACTCACAATTTTTATTAACTGGAATGACTGGACTGGACTGGAAAGAACAACACAAGTGTACTGATGATGGATAAATTTCTCCTGCGTTAAGACTCCAGCCTCATGCCTCTTCTTCCAACTTTTTTTTTTCATTTTAGCAAGCAAGTTACAGAATAAAATGTGTAGAAGAGCTGACCGTGACTGAGTAGTTCACAAACATTTCTTACATTTATATTGAGAGTATAATGCACCGTCTAGGTTTATATTATCCTGATTATATGCCTTGATTACTTTATATTTTATAGTACATGGCTTAAAACAAGTTGAACTCAGCGTTCCAATTCCAACATACTACCCTTCATCACCTACACTTTTAGTCCTTCAGAAAACTGCACGCTCTGGTCCTTCACAGAGAATTTATATCACCATTACCTCCAAACTACCCAACTGTCAAACCAAGAAGATTTACTGAGAAAAATACCAAACATAACGTGCCATGAGAGCCATCACAGGAAGACAAATTAAAAAAAGATGAAAAGAGGTCTTTTACCAATAGAATGACCATATGGGGACTAATAAAAGGGTAAAGACAGGGTAAAGTGAACAAAAACTACAAAAAGTAATTACATCTCACTTACAGAAGACCTACTGTGCTTGCGTCTATATAGTTATAATCTTTGACACCCGTGGATCATGTCATCATGTTATAAATTGACCATTTTAAATTGCAAATTCCTAAAAAAAGTCCGTTGACTTCTACATTAGAAAACTGCGGTGTCCAGTGGGAGCTGACGTCACCATAAACACCATTACAAGAAAGTGATGCACCTCTGATCGATATCTACAGATGACGCTAGCGAGCCACCTATATTTATTTTTAATTTTTACCAAAATGACTACAAGACGCGGCAGAGCAGTGGGTGTATACTGGTGGCGGTGAAAACATGAGTTGATCAGCCAAATGGCGTCTTGAAATTAAGCGGTTAAGGATTGCTGAAACATGCACAAATCACTTAAAGTACAATTTCGTGTGAGTAAATGGTAAGGGGAAACAACAATAACATGGTTAAAAGCTCTGAAAAGTTGATTTTGCATAACAGGTCCTCTTTAATAAAACTGCATTTCTGAAGTATGGCGTGGGCATATTGCATACTGCATATTGTTTATCTTCACAGTCAAATTTGAATGTTTGGTTTAAAGCTAAAATGAGAAAATTAAGTGGAAATAGCCTAAAACCACAGAGCCAGTTATCAATAGTCAATTACTGTAAGGATGATTAATTAAAACAAGCATATGGTGTTAACAGTAAGGGCTGCGGGAGTCTCATTAAGAACACCACTGGATCCATACGTCTGCTCCGTCCAAAGCACTGCCTGCGGAGAGATGGAATAGTCCAGAAAGAGAAGGACACAAGAGAGGAGGAGACTGTATAATACTGTACAATCCTGTGTATTTCTCACAAAACTAATTGAGCCCAAAGGGTCAGGGATTTCACTTGCAAAATATTAGGAAGGCACATTTTTCTTTTTAACTTTTGTCTTTGATTCTATCTTGTATCCATATACACTGTATATTATTGTATATTGTAAATTTTATTTTTGCTATAGATAATATCCATGAAATTTATCACAACTGAATACCTCCTGACTTTATTTTGATCCGCAACATTACCTGAGTAAGAAAAATCCTTCATGTATCACCATAGAACTCTATAGAGCTGAGATTTAATGATGAGTAACGAAGCCAGGACGTTCGAACTGCAACTCTTGTGTTTTCTGATCTTGATGGAACTTGACGGAACCAGGTTGATGAAGTCCAACCTGGAGAAAATAAGTTAAGCCACAAACAGCTTTTAACAACAAACTTCACTATTTTATTTGAACAAGATTTGGGCAAGATTAATGCTTTGAGATTCCTTAAGTTTTTTATCAGGTTGAAAAAAAAAACCTGCACGAGTAAATGCTTTCAACGCATAAAGTTTACCTAATGAATCTGACAAACCAGATTCCCTTCCCATATCTTTGGAGCAAAACGTCTAGACTTGACAGCTTGTAGCAAAATTTTCACAGTAAATATTTCCACTAATAGCATGCTGTCATGAGAGAATATATTTATATAACTTACACAGTCTGCTAAATCAAGAAAATGCATTATATGTATTTAGGTTTGTTTTGTATAACAGATGTCTCATATAGACTTGGATTCTGCTCACAACATTTAATCTTAAGAGAAGCCTTTTTCAGTAAGACTCAGAACAGCCTCCTTTGAAAAAAAAAAGCTCTAATGTGATGCATGAGTGAGGTAGCCGGGCTGACTCACTTGTAATTACAGCCACACAGAACATAAGGAGGAGGGGTCCTGGTGTGAAAAAGCAGCCGCAGAAATGTCAGAGCCTGAAGAGAGCCTGTTAGAATCATGTAGAGTGGCTCCGTGCAACACAAAGGACCAGAGAGGAGGGTGCTCTTGTCAAGGGCCCATGGGTGCTTCAGACTCAACTCCTCAGTCTTACATTGGCAACACAGTATCACCAAGCCACTGCATACACCCACGCAGCACACATGTCTGTAGGCACGTCCGGATTAAGCTCCTCATTGTGGATGGGTTCATATTTGAGCTTTAGACCAAAATGCTGAGGCTCTCCCTGGACCAGAACATGTGGCTGCAACTTCCAAACAAGTCTGCAGAGGGAAGAGGAATGTTATCAGTGCCTCCAGAAGCTCGGATAATACGGGAGACCTGATACAAAAGACTGACTATAGTTGTTATGCAAGTAGAGGCATACCAGTGTTCACTAATCTTAACACTGACATTCTAAAGTGATTCTAACATCGTTTCTCGGAAACGTCATTTTTCTTATTGTGTTAAAGGCGCACTGTGTAACCTTTCCAATGAAGAGACTTCCACCTGTTTGTCTCCATGTAGATGTTATTTTTTTTGCCTGAAAGGTTCCATAATATGTCATTAAACTTATCAATCTTGCATTAATTCAGTTATAGTGTACAGTGATTAGGGTCTCTTCTCCACAGAGCTAACAGACCTGATGACGGCTTTCAGCTCCATGGAGATAGATAAGTGTAAAGCCATACTGTTAAATATTTCAGGCAAATTAAATGTCATTGCTTTGTTTGGTATGTATCCATGGAGACAAGCAGGCAGTCCACCAGAACATCGCTGACATTATTTTGATCTGCTACAGAGAGTCATATTATGCTATTTTCTGATTTATGTTATAATGTTGTTTCCTAATCACAAACTTACCTTGAGTCATGTTTTGTTTCATTCACACATGTTTAACACATAAACCCTGCATATTTAGGCTGAGTTCTTCTCTCAAACAGAAAACACTTTGTTCCACCTTGTGATGTCATGTAGCAATACAGGAAGTGCTCCACTGCGTTTTTAAACTCCATAAACCTTCTCTAGAATCATTTGGACAATTTCAGCCCTGGAATTGACTATCTCTACTGAACGAAAGGTAAAAGACATCTGTTAATTTGAAAACTAACGCTTCATGACATCACAAGGTGGAACAGAGCATTTTGAGCTTTGGAGATGTAGACAGACAAATGATGCAGGATTACTCAAACGTGTGAATGAACAAAACACAATTCCAGGTATGTTTTTGATAAGACAACAGCATGGCTTGAAGCTAATAGGAGTCCATTTTGCGTAATATAGGACCTTTAAGTATGAAAAATGTGTCATCTACCACCACAGAAAAATACAGGAGCTTGGATTTAATTATGAGTAATGAAGGCTGAAAGTTTGAAAATGAGATGCAGTGTGTTTCTCATTTAGATAGTTGACTAAATAAGTGATAACTGACCATTGCAGATTGGCATCATTACAATTTACAGTTTGGACAATTTTTTGATCCAAAAAGTGTATTTCTATAAATTTGCACACCTCTAGCCCATTTTCTGGTCCAGTTCACATCAACTTTGAGGGTGATAAATGTTTACTTGATTCAGAATATAGAATGCTATGCTCTATAGGTGCCAAAGCATAATTTCTTTTTCCCTGTTATTGGACGTTATGGAATGCTTGACTGGAGTATGCATTGGAGTAAAGGAAAACTTCTATACAATTGCACTGGGCCCATATTACAGTTTTGTGATCTATGTTATAATCTTGTTTCCTCACAAATATACCCGGAGTTGTGTTTTGTTTCTTTTACGCATGCTTAACACACAAAACCTGCATATATAGGCTGAGTTCTTCTCTCAAACAGACAACACTCTGTTCCACCTTGTGATGTTTCACCTTCAGCCCGGGAATTGCCAGTCTCTACTGAAGTAAAGGTAAAACGCAGCTATTAACTTGAAAACTGTCACTACATGACAACACAAGGTGGAACAGAGCATTTTGAGCTTCGGAGATGCAGACAGACAAGAGTTACTCAAACAAGTGGAAATGAAACAAAACACAACTTTGGGTAGGTTTTTATGAGGTAACAACATTATAACATGTCTTAAAGGTCACAAGAATCCATTTTTGTAGTGTAATATGGGACTTTTAAGGTAAGATAAGGTAATTATTGTAAACAGTTTCTAAATATAATTTCCTGTGTGTAAATCTGACAATGTAAAATTGGGTGCAAGCAACACTTTGATGTAAAGCGAATCACAATCTTCAGGCCTGTCCCTCCTGACCCACTCTCCATAAATCGAGTGAAAAACAGATAATGTCCAGAAAAGCCACAAGGGACCAGTGAGTGTGTGTGGATGCGCTTGACTACAGCCCTGACCTGATTACTGTTCAATGATTTCCTCTTTAATTTGCACCAGTAATGATTATACATGGTCATACATTACTAGAAACATGGCTGGACAAGACCTTTGACATGAAAAAATAAACAAAAACAAACTTTGTGTAACCAGTGGTACATAAAAAACACAGATTTTTGGTAATTGAAGTCTATAATTTGCTCATAATGTCCTGGGTGAAAGGTAAGTTGTGGTTTATGTATGTTGATAATAATGCAGCACAATAAACACCATCTGCCTCGCCTGAACAACCAGAATTTCATCAATAAGGCCACATAATCATTTCTGATCGTAAAGTGGTGGCTGGTGTGATAATTTAAAAGACTGTAAAAATGTCCTAGCACAAGCTTTAAAAGCCAGTGTCCACATACATAGCTGTGGTGGGAAGAGAAGCCAAAATTGTACTCCAAGAAATGACTTGAGAGTAGCATAAAAATAGTTACGTGCTCATCGGTGTTGTCAGGATTGCACATGTAGTTGGATTTGTGGATTTGCTTCTCGGCGTTTGAGTCAGAAAATCTTCTACTCAAGTAGCAGCAAGAATAACTGAAACATCAGATTTATAAGTTGAAGTTAATGTCATTGTAATTTTAATGACAAACAGTAAATAATGCTCACAGTCCGGTGATTTCAAAGGATAAACCACAAAAAGTAATCATATCTGAAGGAAAAGTACAACAAAAACAAATCATTGAATACTGTCATAAAGCCTTTGCCACAGATTAAAAAAAAAAAGTTACTCACTGTAAAATATATTACTGAAGAAAAAGTACAGTGTCCTTAAACTAAAGGTAACCAAAGTAAATGCACTTCAATACAAGTAGTAACCCACTTTGGATATTTAGTGAAAAAACAGCAAAGAATTTAAAATAATTGCGCATAAAAGGCAAGGAAAACAGAAGGGTACTATAAATCCCATGTACCAAAGCTCCCAAAATGAATAAACTTTCCTGTAACAAATGACTATGAGAGTGCTTCTGATCCTCCCCTCATGTGTCCTTCAGTGTTGTGTGGCTGGTTGTTATGCAGCTCCACAGACTGATAGGTCACAGTGGAGTTTGGGACGGTTCAGAGCGTTGTGAACTGAGCACTGACCCAGAACCAAACGCACAATGAACCTCTGCGAAAATACACACCAGACCAGTAAATGTCAAACACCCATAATGTCAGCAAATTAAGATTACACTTTTTAAATGTTACATAAAACTAAATGATGAAGGTAAATGTTGTGTAATCTATTTGGGGGGTATAGAGTCCTTAAAAGGGTCAGTGTTATATTATGTCAAGTTGATGTACAAAAATGAGGTGTTATGGGGGCGGCAGGGACTGTTCATCCACAAACTCAAAGGTCTGTAGTTCAATCTCAGCTCCAGTCAGTTCATACTCTCATTATGTCCTTGAGCAAGACAATTCATCTTGCTTGGCTATGAATGTAGGGGACTGATGGTGCCTGGAGGGGCTGATGGAGCAGATTGGCAGACATCTTTCCATCAGTCTGTCCCAAGGCATCTGTGGCTCCCATAGACTATAAAGAACTGGACTAAGGGACAGTGACGTCACCCATAGCGTTTGGCTTCAGTCAGACTAAGCTCAGAATGCTAGAAGTTATAGGAGCGAATTTGGAGCCAAGTTCAAAATAGCAAAATAAAAACACCAGGATCATGTTCAGTGTGTTAATACAAACATTTTAAGATCAAAATGGCGAGCCTCACTGCAGCAGTCACAAAGAGAGGAGTGACAGTTTTTCAGTTGAGAGTCTATGGAGCCGGAAGTGCCCCCATGATCACTTCCTATTTGGAACGCAGCGGCTAGCAGGTTAGCTATGACCATTTATATATACAGTCTATGGTGGCTCCTATATTAGTTTATCACCATCACGTGTGGGTAGTGATTGAGTAATGCATGTGATACCCAGGCACTATTTTTTATAACAGCTCTGTAAGCTATATGTATTAGAAATCACTTTCTAGTAGCTGTAATTACTGAACAATAGTCAAATCTTGGCAGTTTTTCACTCCACTGGTTCTTATGAGCCATACAACACAGATGATCTGAACTAAACGCTGTGAAGAGGTTTGGGTGAGTGTAAGGTGAATGTGTGAATCATGTCACATTAGCACTGGTGTCTGTCCAATAAGCCATTTACAAGTATAGTCAACCTCCAGCTGAGTTAATGAAGGGCACACACTGACAATCTTAGCAGCAGTAAATATGAAAATGGAAAAAAGAAGGAAAAAAGTGAGTGAGATGTCAGATGGAGAAATTGTGTAAAAAGCAGTTGAGGCATTTGACAAGCCCAGAGTGAGATGCCATGTGGCGGGTCTGTGTGCGTGGTTTGAATCATGTTGATGAAAATGGCACCGCTAAGCATTTTGGTCAGAGTCAAGAGCAGTTTGAGGTTAAATTTAAATGTACTGGTTCATGTTGGTTCATGATTGGGATGTGGTGTTTACAGATGCAATGGACCTGAATCATAGATTTAAAAAGCCCAATACGTAGAAGCCTTTAAAAAGGGCTATAAAGCATTATTTTTTTTGAAAGCTATAGAGCTCTGGAATGATCTATGCATTCAGTTTTGTTTATTTTTTATTTTCATTTTTATTTATTTATTTTTCTCTTATATAATTCAATTCCAGGAGTTAAAAATAACTTGCACAAAACATGCATTCTTTTGAGTGGAGTCTCCTCTCCACAGATCTGTAACTTAACCTGCTTATCTCAGAAAGTAAAGTTTAATGGTATACTGTGAATCATTCCAGGCAAAACAATAATACCTCCATGAAGACAAGCATGTGGTGGACCCTCTGAAGTTACATAGTGGATCTTTAAACATTTTTGGAGGTCAAATTATGAAAGAAAAAAAACCCAAAACTATAATCTATTATGTAACATTAAAAGAAATGACAACAAATGAGACTATTTTGGTAATATATTACTTAGGCTATAACTTAACCTTGAAAATATAAATAAACATTGAACATATATTTCACTCTAAAAGGAACATTATTGTCGTTGCAGCAAAGAATACATTTGTCTCATCCAAATGCATTTGGGAAATACAGGTATGTTTAGAACAACTGTTTGTGTCATTTGTTTTGTCATTGTGTTATCATAAACCTGGACTCATAACCATTTCTGCTATTGCCATCCAGCTGCAGCTATCTCATTAAACATTAACATCCCTGACAACAACTGACAATAAATGCAAAAACAACAAACAAATAAATGCACCAGCAGTGGCTAGACAAAGGAAATAAAGGAAATGAATTGCAATGTTCAAGTAAAACTGTGTGATCTACGGCAGACTGAGTGAGCTCAAAATGAGTGAGTCTGAGTCACATCGCACAGCCCATTAACAAAGTAAACTGAGCTGTACACGACTGTTCTACCTCCAGCAACTACTCATCTGTACAATGGGAGGGAAAATTGTACTGATAAGTCACTCTCAAATCACTTCTCATATTTGCTGTGTTTGTTTTTTTTTATTATTTCATTTGTTATCAGTTGCATTCAATCTAATAATGGACTCTGCCTAGATTAAACCAGAATAAAACATTAATTAGCATGATAACTGTATTACTGGGTTTCAGATGACAGTATTTCATGTGCATCATGGGAAGACAGTTAAAATTTCAAGTGCAAATATGTAGACTCAGCCAAATACATATAATCAGTTACTGAACTTTCCTCACCCATTGCACCAGTCTATAGAGGGACAGAGGAGCTCATTCTCAAACAGTGAGAGATACAGGATACTACATTCATACTATACTCCAAACAACTCACCCTTATGTATTAGACAACCCTATATCATGTCAATCGCTATTTCATCTTTGCACTTTCTCCTTACCCCACCTCTTGTATATAGTCTACAGATATACATGTATATAGGTCTTGAGCATTATCACAATTTTGTTGTTTTCTTTTGTTGTTTTCAGCCAACACCAACACTTTTATGGTTTGCTTATAGCACTCATTTTAGTGCTATTGCAGGTAACAGCCTGGACCCACACAGATTGTTGCAGAGGTAACAGTGCCTATAGGTACCAGAGAAGTCACTGGAGCAGCTTTATGGGTCTGGCAGTGCATTGCCCCATCTGCAAACACCACTCTCCCAACACTGTAATTCTGCCCCAGAGAGGTGTCCTGGGGCAACATGGTGATCACATGTGAGACACCAAATGTTACTGCCTACGACAAGTGTCCCGCCCTGTCTCTCACTCTCCTCTGCCTCATCTGTTTCTATTCTCTCTCTCTGTCCACTGTCTACACCTCGCACATCCATCACTCTCTCCTCCACTCCATCAAGCTCAACACGTTTTTCTCCAAAGCTCAGAAATGGTCTCAGCTTTGTCTTCTTTGTCACCTTTTCTGGCAGCTCCCTCTGTCTGGCTATTCTAGTGGAAAGACCATTTTGGCTCATCTGTCCGGGGCTATAAATTTCACACACACTGTCCTTGTATGTTGACTTGCATGTTAATTTGACAAGGAGGATATTAACATTCACAGTTGCTGATTCACTTTATAATGAATATTTTTTACAGTCAGTGTCTGGGGGTGTATTGCTAACTGTAGGCATTTCTCTGTCTAAGACTTTGTTAGACTTTAATCTGAGTTTAATTTGACCAAAATCTGACCATAAAGAACTGACTTCATTGGAACTACAACAAGTGAGCTGATTTGTGCTCCATCTAAAATAATATAATAAATACAGTCACAAGCTAGTTAGCAACAGTTTTTAGTTAGTTATTGTCTCCTTTTTTGTTGAAAATCACCTAAACAGGACCATTAACGCTTGATTTGGCTGAAAATGTGTCCTTTAAATCCATTTAGTAGTTTTTTGTGTTTTTTGTAGTACGATATTAAAACTTATTTAGCAGTGTTTTAGCAGGGTTTGCTAATGTTTGCATTGTGTTTCCATGGTAACTGGTGAACATCCGCTAATACACATGCACCTAGAACACTCCCGGCGTGATATCACTACAAATTATCAATTGATAAGTAGTGCCACAATCACATTTAATCACCACAAAATACAATACGATAATAAAACAACAATCGTTCTCAAAACAAAACAAAAATGTTTTTCTTCTTACCTGCCAGAAGATGGTGTCTATTGTGCTGCCAAGGAAACTCTCTCTTGTTTCTGACGACAGGAGTTTGGGTCCAAGGATCGTCATGAACTCCTCAAAATCCACTTGACCATCACCTGCAATCACAATATTGACAACTCATATATTTTAAAAGTGTATTAGTGAGAAATAAGTGGTTTTCATTTTTGATCTGAATAATATTATTTTGATGAAGTGGATGACTATAATAATTTAGATTTATAAGCCCAAAAGTGTCACCACAGTTACAGCTGATTTATTTTCCTTTCCTGACCCTTGCATTATTGTTTTCTGAAAAACACAGATTCACAAAGGTTATGTGTTGTTATTGAACCTCGACCCACAGGCTGTATTTGAAGGAAGTAGGAGTTGGTCTGACTATTCTTAACTTTAATAACAGTTTGGCAAAACCATAATTGGAGTCCTAATTACAGCAGACAATTAATGGGAAGTACTTATTACATCAGTGAGTTGGGATAATAAGCCTAATCATAACATCTGTCTAATCAACACAAGTTTCAATGCAAAAAAGGTTTTGTGAAACAAACAGCAGCAAAGTGAAGCTGTAAGTCAAACAAAGAGAGACCAAAACACTGTGAATTCATAAAGAAATTACTAAGGAAAATGGCAGGCTGGAGACATGAGAAAGGAAGTACTAGTATTATTATAATAGAATCTTGTCTGGAATGTCACCATTACTTTTAGTTTCCTCCTTACCCATCCAACCAGGCTTCACATAATCCCTGATCAAGGTACTGTACATCAAATAAAATTGATCCAATCATTCTTAGGAAATAAGACTACTAAATTTTCATTATGTTCTAAATCTGGATGACCCAATATGTCTGAAATGGTTTTCAATACAATAACTATTGATAAATAAAACATTCTTCCTTCTTTGTCTTGTCTCTCACGCAATTGAGATCCACAAAGTAAAGTCCGCTCTCCACAGATGGGCCCTGGAGCGTTGGTATTTTACACAAGGTGGTCTCACAGTCCCCCATCCCGCTCCTGCTCTGTGTGAGGAGGTTCTCACGGCCCTGACTCACACCCATGCATATGCAATGGGACAAGAGCGCAGCATGCCAGATGGTCCACTGAGGCAAGGTGTTTCAAGTAACACTCTATGTGCTTGAATATGTGTTTTTTAATTATTCACAAAGATGTAAGATGTAGGAGGACAGTTAAAAAAGACATGCTCGTAGACTTGTTGTGCATTTAAAACATCAGTAAAAGTCACAGAAACACAAGTGGTTTTCAGGCAGAGTTGGATCATTTTTGTGGCAACGTGGAGAGTGACTAAATGGTGTATAAAAGGGAAAAGCAAAATGCATTTCCAGAGAAGTAAATTCAGATATGCTAATACAATATATAAGTGTATGGTGCAAATTTCTATGTTATTCTATTACATACTAACTGACTATTTTTGATAAACAGTTGGCAAAAGGTCATCAAAAGTTCGAAAAAAGTATGCAGATTCATTCAATTTTGGGGGAAGTTCTATTGTAAATAACATCAATACAACATGCATTCTGTCGGACATGTAGCAAGGAAATCAACCAAGAATAATTCTAAAGGTGAAAGTTTGGAAAAGCCCATCCAGGGACAAGAGTTGAGCATTAGCACAGCTGCAGCTGCATCCTCTGACTATGACTCTGACTGCATTGTCCCTGTTAAATAAATAAATAGATAAATTCTTCATGCAAACTAATTTAAAAAACCCATATCACGCTATTTTCTCATTCCTCATTAAAAACTTACCTGGAGTTGTGTTTTGTTTCATTCACACATGTTTAACACACAGATCCAGCACATAGGCTGAGTTCCACCTCTGTTCCACCTTGTGATATTATGTGGTAATACAGGAAGTGCTACACTGTGTTTTTAAACTCCATGCATCTTTCACTAGAATCATTTGGATAAGTTCTGCTCTGGAATTGCCAATCTCTACTGAACTAAACGTAAAATTGAAAATGACCTATTGATATGATTTGATCTTAAAGTGGAAAAAAGCATTTTGAGCTTTGAAGATGCAGACAGAGACTACTGAGATAAGATTACTCAAACATGTCAGAATGAAATAAAATACAACTCCAGATATGTTTTTGATGACTTAACAGCATTATTTCAAGGCAGAAAGCTCACAACAGTCAATTTTGACTTGTTGTGTTTTTTTTTACTTCTCCAGTGAATCAAATGTCACAAAACACTGATAGTTTACTGACAGTTTACATATTTATCATGATTATTATATATAAAACCCTGTGCAGTTCTCTGTTGTAGGAGTTAGCCTCAGGTCCTGCGTTTGTGAAGGGCACGTCGACTCTTGGTGTGGGACAGAAGATAACCTGTCAGTACCTCCTCCAGATCAATACAACATAGTGTGAAGTCTCTCTGCTGCCAGCAGCCCGTCAATATCAACATTGCACTCACTACTCTGGAGCTGCCAATAAATATAGGTGCATTTTACAAGCTATTTTAAGATTAAATACCTACACTGCCCCGTGAATGGCATCTTCCCATTCTGAACTTGATTAAATGATTAAAAATGATTTGAATTAGTAATAGTCTTGGTTTCATTTGAAGAGGATTTCCATGCAATCACAAGAAGTATGCATATTTAAAGAAAGAGGGCCAAGTATTTTTATTGCTAATGTCTAACATTGATAGCATGTATTCATTTTATTATTATTATATTTTTTTTTTTTATATTTAAAGGTAGAGGAATGGTCAAAATACTTTTCTCCATGGAGATGTTATTGTTTTGTCTGAAATGTTTCACAAAATAGCATTAAACATTTCTATCTTCATGGAGACCAAACCAGACCAAGTTACAGGTCAGATCTGTGAAGAGGCAACCCCACTCACAGAATACCTGTTTTTCTAGGTATTTTTGAGCAGTAAAACCACCTGTAATTGGATAAATGTAAGGTAGAGCTGTTTAATGTCATACTGTGGAACATTCAAGGCAGAGCAATGCCATCTCCATAGAAACAAGCAGGTGACAGATCCCCAACCAAAAAGTTATATAATGCACTTTTAACAAAACAAAACAAAACAAAACAAAAAACTCTCCCACGCCCCACTCCTTTATCTGCATGTCTAAATTATTATTATTCTGTTGTTGTTTTTTTGTTTTAATCAGAAGTTTACCTTTTGGATTACATGCAAACCATTTGGTACAAAGCCATAAACAGAGAAGTGCAAAACAAATGAAGGTGCATATGAGGGACAGAGTTTGGCTGAAAACATGCAAAAATACCAATAAATACATAAATAAACCTTGGCATTTTATTCAAAGAGAAAAGCCAGAAAGACAGTGGGAAAAGAAAATGTGTACTATTTTCTTTCCATCAGTAAACTGACCGAATGCTTGGTAATAAATACAACCTGTCCTTCCTCAGTATCAGACAGCAGCAGCAGACCCTGAGGCACTCTGCTCTAACCATCTCTGGAGATGCCATGAGTCACGCAAAGAAAAAAGACACTTTTTTAAACTTTTATATTTATGCTTCAACGTTAGCAAGAGATCTGTCTCCTCACAACTAAAAGCACTTATCAAACGCAATAATACTGTAGTTTCACACTAAAAACCTCCTCAGTTTAGTTAGTCCATCAAATATGTTTTTAATGGACTAACTAACAGGTCTAAAATAAATTATGAAGAGACAAATTACTATTTCAGGGCAAAGCAGTGACCCATTAAGAGCAGGAATAAAACTGTTAGTTAGAAACAATTCACCAAAAATAGCCTGTTCTTTCCCTTATTTTGTGTTTTATCAGAACAATATTTTACCTTATAAGTTGTTGTTTTTTTGTTTTTCAAATCAAGATGACTCATATGAAATCCAGAGGTAATTTTCCTTATGATGGCACTGGCCTGAGAAACTAGTGTTCTGAGCTAAATAAGTTCTGCCCTAAAGGGAGGAGTTTAGATTTCAGAAAAGTGTTGAGGCAGAATCTTGAGACATTTTCTTGAACCACTCCTGGATGAATGAGGGATTACACAGACTTGTTTTTAACTTGTTTTCAATGTCATGCATATGTGACAGTTGTGATGTGTGTCTCTCACCGTCCATGTCCAGTCTCTGCATGATAATAGCCAGCTCCACCTCACTGGGCATGTACCCCAGTGACCGCATGGCCATACCCAGCTCCTGTTTGGAGATGAAGCCATTCCCATCTCGATCCAGCACTTTGAACGCCTCACGAATCTCTGCCGGCACAAAAATGTTGCATCTTAACATAGAAACGATAAACAACAGCATTGTGTCTTCACAAATTAAGGATGCATATTGGTTTCCTCCAAATGCTCCTGTTTCCAGTAATCCAAAAAGTGTAGCCTAAAGATGTGGGATCAAGATCCTTAGATGCTGTAGAGCAATTGCTCTCTGGCCACTGCTGAAATGCCCCATCATCTTTGATGAATAGGCAAATGCATTATTTCCTATAAGGATATTTGATTTGTATTCATGGGTTTCAGACAAATGATTCCTTTCCTACTTTAAGGATTTTGTGAGTGTTAGAGAAGTTGCATTTCATAATATCTTGCCCCACAATGCCAGCTGAGTCCTTGTTATCTTAGCCTACATCATCAGCAGTAAAAAAGACAATACTATCACAATGATGAGTTCACATCTCTGGGCCCAGTAGTGATAGTGAATAAACGTCTCCAGCCTCATGTCTCTTCTTACAACTCTCATACTACTTCAGTTTATTCTACAACAGGTGCTGCCTATTCACACGAAAATGTATTTTCCTCAAAACAAATTAGTTTATTCAGTGGATAAAATGATAAGCCACGCAGTGCAACAAAATCTGTTCACTTTAAAGACAAGTTAATACAACAAGAAGCTCATTATTCCTTGACTTCATTCTGACTAATCCTGCTCTAAAATAAATATTGTGCACTCTGTGCAGTCTGAGATAATGCATCATTTTCATTTTCATCCATTTGAAAGAGTTGGTACAACTCTGTGCATAAAGGAAATTGCTTCTTGCTTTAAAATATAGCACAGGCATCAGGAAAGCCTAATGCTCCACCTTAAAACATGATTGGAATAACACTGTGTAGAAATCTCAATGTTTACAGACAGTACAAGACAAAATACAAGCAGAACGAAGCAACATGTGACAGGAGAGGTTGCTGTTTATAAGGGGGATTGAATGTTGCTTGAAAAACACTGGACCGTGACAATGTTGAACAGTGAATAATTCTCACATCAGCTGGACACCACACTACCACACTGTGGACATGTGAAAGATGCCCCCAAACAAATAAAGCAAACCATCCCCACAGCTAGAGCTCCTCAGTTAGGCCCTACTGGTACAGGTTAGGTCCTCTGTGTCCTCTTCTACAGTAATGCTATATTGTATTGAAATTGTAATTTGAATGAACTTGAATGGAAACTATATTCTAATATTTTATATAAAAACATAAAATAAAAACTACACTTTGCAACCATAGTTCAAGCCTCTACAAAAGTGTGAACTGTATGATTAAATAAATTGTATTTCAGTCTTCTCTCTCAAAGGTAAGGGTTCCTGGATGAGGTTATAAGGTGTACTTGAATCACAATCACAATTGCTTGTGAGAAAAATTTATTAATTGTAATAGTAATCATGACAGGTTTAACCCCAGCATCCTGATACATAAAGTATTTACTGTACCTTACATACAAGGTATAGTAAATTACAGCCTATTACGGCCTCTTAGACCTCTGTGCTCTAATATTCCCATTCCTAACGCCGAACATCTTCATCACCAAATTTTTAACATCTTCCTGTCCCTTCCTCAATGCACTCACAGTAATAATAATAAATAGATCTAAAAAGCAAACTCAGTAGAAAATTGTTGCCTAATTTGCCTTCATGCCACAACATTAACTGCTGTTCAAAGTGATTTTAGTACAAATAATCGCTTGCTATATTTCCTGAACACGTAAACTAACAAATAACAGAAGCTGATCCTGTGACTGTGCTTCAGCTCTCTCCACCATGTGATTATTATGGGCTGCTGATGCCAGGCTGTGTGCAAATGATTCAGAACAGCACAAATACTAATGGAGTGTGAATTATGAATTGTCCCATAAAGGGTAGGAGAGGCTGTCGATGACAATAAGCACCTACATTAGATAAGAGAAGGGCACAGTCTCTGACCTGCATCATAACAATATGTTGGAGCATTACAGCTGCTAGAGAGTAAGTCATGGATCACTGTGATTTGCAATTTGTATGTTTGTGTTAGAGTTTTAGAAAAGCAAATCATGACAATGTAAAACATGACAAGAAATAATAAAATGCTTTGGAGTTGTGGAAAGAATTTGGTACTAAGTTAACTGATACAAAACTTTTTTTTTTTTTTTCATTTCAGATGAGGCCGATGACATTCACTGTTTTTGAGAGAAATATCTAAGCTTTTGATCAGCTTATTAATCTGCTCCATAAACTTGTCATGGTAACTGACTTTTAAATTCTTTCTGACAACAATCACATCATAGTCGATACTTTGGCTTAAGTATCTGCCGATACCTGATATAAAATTGATACTGGAGCATAGACTGAAAAAATAATTTATTTGGTTTAAACACAAATAGCGTATGATACAAAATCAAATGTGTTGTGTAACTATTATTTATCATTTAAAGTAACTACAGAACATTTTTACAGGGTGTAAATTGTCTTATTACACTAATTTGTAGATATCGATATTGAACTGATATCTTATTGATGCATCTCTACAAGGAAGGTGTTGAACTATATGACCGTTTTTGTTTTGTGGAATGGTCAGAGGCACTCAGTTTTAAACTATAAATGATATTGTGATGTCATGTGCACACAACCTATTGTAAATGTGACTTCTGCTGTTAAGGCAACCATGTGGTCTAAAGGTTTCAACACTGTCAACGTATTAAACATTGTTATTAAAAAACAAAACAAAAAAAACCTAGAATGCAGCAACAAGATGGTCATCGAATGTACTGTGCTTTACTGTGCAGTCTTGAGTTCATTTACATGATGAGATAAGGGTGGTACTAGATCTGTAAAGTTTGTTATTTTCAGCCTGATTACTTCCATCAGTGAATCTCGTCTAGAATGAATTACAAGGTTCACACATTCAAATACCTCAGTCCATTTCACGCACAACTGCCTCTATCCATCAGGACGCTCTGAAATACTGAGACATTTCCCAGCATGCACTCTGGCATTTGGAGCGACAGTATTTAGACTAAAAGGACACAAAGCAGCACTGCAGTTACCTATTTTACAGCAGCACAAGTAGAAGACCAAGACATTCTCAGGTAAGTGTTAATGAGCGGTTATTATGTTTAATGATTTGACTTGTTTCGTTAAGTTGTCAAAGTGTGCTGTCATATAGTTATAGTCTTTAAGAAAAAAACATTTACCTGCATTATGTAAACGTATACATATCTATATCGAAAAGTGCATCCTTTACAATATCATACCTATATCGTAAAAGATGCACTTTCAGACAAAATTTGTGAAAGTCAGAAAAAATGAGTTAGAGTTCATAAACATCCACTCCTTTCGCAGCTAAAATTGGGTAATGCAGGTTTAACCGTTTTAAAGTATTTATCTCCAGACTAGAGGATGCATAATAAAAGTCCAGATTCATTCACTTTCCCTTCACATAATAGTTCAGCACTGTGTGGACATCTACACATCAAAGCACACTTGCAGCTTCACATTCACAAAACTCAAGGTTTGTGGTTTAAATTCTGCTGTGCCCCATTGACTTTGCTCTTGTGTCCTTGGGCAACACACCTCATCCTCACCCATGTGGCTCCTATCGTGTTTGTGTTAGTGACTGAAGATGCCATTGACATTAACAGGCAACGCACCAAATCAGAGGTGTGAAATATGTTCTGGTACCAACTTAGACTGTATACATAAACTGACATAGCTACCCTGCTAGCTGCTGTGTTCCCAATAGGGGGCGCTTCCGGTTCCATTGACTCCATTGAAACGTTGCCCCTCTCACTGTAACTGCTGCTGTTAGGCTCCGCATTTTGGTCTTAAATGTTCGAATTAACCCGCTCTACATGACCCTGGTGTTTTTATTTCACTAGTATGTCCATAAATCAATTCCTATTCCTAATATGGAACACCAAATTAACTTAACTAGCCTCTACAAGCTTCATTTGACTGGAGCCGTCATCATGGTGACATCACACTCTCTTTGTCCATTTCTTTAAACAGTCTGAGGGTGCTACTATTTCTATACTATGAAAATAAGTTATATCTTTCCTTAGTCTTTTCATTGTTAAAGATGGAGACTTTTTTTTTTTTTTTTATCTATGGACATTTCTCAGGGCAACTTTAGCTCACCAGTCACTACCACCAGCAGTGCAGAGTATACAGTCCCTGACAAAAGTCTTGTCACTTATCCATTTTGTAGAAACAAAAGCTTATAACCTGACTTTAAATTAATCGATTGGTTTTAGAAATGTCTCATATGAAAGCTAAAACCCTCCCAAATTATGCTCAATATACTAAAATAAATTTGCTTCACTGAAGAAAGATTGATCATTTAATGAACACAGAAAGGTCAGATTTTGGCAAGACAAAAGTCTTGTCGCCTTGTCATATGATGCACCCAATCCTAGATTACAGCCTCACCTGTGATCAGTTACTGATCAATCAATTAGTGGGTGTGTATAAAAAGAACCCCAGCACACCAGACCTTCACATCAACTGCAACTTGACCTTTGACAACATGCCTAAGCTCCACCCTGAGACCAAAGCGTTAATTATCAAGAGGCTGAAGACCAGATCCACTGCTGAGGTGGCTGACACCTTCAATGTGTCTCAGCGTCAAGTACAAAGAATAAGAAAAAGATCTGAAAAGACTGGAGATGTTTTTGACAAGCCCAGGTCCGGCAGACCCCGCAAGACAACTGCTCGGGAGGACCGTTTGTTGATTCGAAAATCCAAGGCCAGCCCCTTTTCCACTGCAGCAGAGCTCCACCAGGCCTGGTCACCTCAAGTCCCTGTGTCAACCAGAACAGTTTGTAGAATTCTGTCTCGAAATGTCCTCCATGGTCGAATCAGTGCACAGAAACCAGCACTAACCAAAAGGCAATTAAAAAACCGTGTGGCATTTGCCAAGTCCCACAGCCTGCTAAAAGGATGGACACTGGAAAAGTGGCAGAAGGTGGATTTCTCAGATGAATCCTCGGTTGAATTACATCACAGCCGCTGCAAATATTGCAGGAGACCTACTGGAGCCCGCATGGATCCAAGATTCACCCAGAAAACAGTTAAGTTTGGTGGCGGAAAAATCATGGTCTGGGGTTACATCCAGTATGGGGGTGTGCGAGACATTTGCAGGGTGGAAGGCAATATCAATAGCCTAAAATATCAAGAAGTATTAGCTACCTCTTACATTCCCAACCATAAAAGGGGTCAAATTTTGCAGTAGGATGGTGTTCCATCGCATACTTCTATCTCTACATCAAAGTTCCTCAAGGCGAAGAAGATCAAGGTGCTCCAGGACTGGCCAGCCCAGTCACCAGACATGAACATCATTGAGCATGTCTGGGGTAGAATGAAAGAGGAAGCATGGAAGGCAAAACCAAAGAATCTTGATTTTTTATTTTTTTATTTTACCTTTATTTAACCAGGATAAAAAACTCATTGAGATTAAAAATCTCTTTTTCAAGAGTGTCCTGGCCAAGAGGCAGCATCAGCACAGGCACAAAACAATAACACAACATATTCACATTTTCACACAAACCAAAGCATCATAAAACGAGTCTTATGTGAAACATTTACAAATTGATAGTTTTGTTTCAAGTTCAGTTAAAAGTGACTTAAAAGAGTTCAACGACACCAGCTCTTTCAGGTTAAATTCCTTCTGGAGTTCATTCCAGGAATGAGCTGCAGCAAAGCGAAAAGCCTTTTTTCCAAGTTCAGTGCGAACTCTGGGCACCGAGAGCAGGAGCAGCTCCTGAGAGCGGAGACTGTAAGTGCTGCTGCTCCTCACCTCTATGAGCTGCTGGAGATAGGACGGCACCAGCCCAACAAGACATTTATAAATAAAAAGATACCAATGTTTCAATCTACGAAGTGTCAAAGAAGTCCAGCCCACACGGGCGTACAAGACACAATGATGGGTCAGGGACCTCATGTTCGTAATAAAACGTAGTGCACCATGATACACAGTGTCAAGAGCATGTAGACACTCAACAGAGGCATTCATATAAATGACATCACCAAAATCAAGAACAGACAGAAAAGTGGCATTTACAAGTTTTTTACGAGCCCCAAATGACAAACAAGATTTAATATGAAAATAAAAACGCAACTTCAATTTGAGTCTATGAGTCAATTTTTGAATGTGTGGCTTAAAGGAAAAACAGTCGTCAATTAAAATCCCAAGATATTTATATTCTGACACTTTTTCAATTGGTTTGCCTTCATTTGTAGTAATTTGGGGGAGATATTGAGGTGTCGTTTTGGATTTGGAAAACAGCATGTATTTAGTTTTGTCTGCGTTTAAAACAAGCTTGAGATAATAAAAGTTTTTTTGTAGTTGGTCAAAGGCTCCTTGGAGTTTGGACAGTGCAAGCTCTGCTGAGGGGGCTGAAGTGTATAGAACGGTGTCATCGGCATAAAGGTGTAGGTTTGCATTTGTGATGTTATTGTCAAGATTGTTTATGTAGATAATAAAAAGAAGAGGCCCGAGAATAGAGCCCTGCGGGACTCCTGTGGACACTCTTTGCAGACTGGATCTATGATTCTGAAACTTGACACACTGAGTTCTGTCAGACAGATAGTTTGAGAACCAGCCAACTGTGTGATCTGAAAGCCCAATGCTGTGCAGTTTTTGTTCAAGCACAGTATGATCTACAGTATCAAAGGCTTTGGAGAGGTCAACAAAAAGAGCTGCACAATGCTGTTTTTCATCCAAGGATTGCAAGATGTCATTAACTACTTTGATAGCTGCCGTTGTTGTACTGTGCTGTTTTCTAAAGCCGGACTGAGAGGGACATAAAATATTTGCAGAGGTAAAAAAATCTTTTAATTGCATGTGAATGAGATTTTCTAACACCTTAGCTAGGATTGACAATTTGGAAATTGGACGATAATTGTTTAAATTTGTTGGATCTCCACCTTTAAATAAAGGTAACACATAGGCAGATTTCCACATTCGAGGAATCGTGTTGGTGGACAAAGACAAATTGAATAGGTGTGTCAAAGGGGGAGCAATGACATCGGCCGCAGTTTTTAAATAATATGGCTCTAGCTCATCAGGGCCTGCTGACTTAGTTTGATCCAGACCCTTTAGAGCCATTGACACTTCCAGGATAGTGAAAGGGCAAAGAGAAAATTTGCACGTCAGGTGTGAATTCATTGTTGGCTGAGGAGAGTCATGCAGATGTTTTGTAGGGTCAAATAATGACCCAGAGGCAATAAAATGCTCATTAAAGCATGATAACATCTCCATTTTGTCTGTTATGTTCCGGGAGTCTTTTATTATGCTTACAGGCAGTTCCATATCAGAATTAGTTTCATTTAGGGACTTTATTATTTTCCAAAATTTTGCAGGGTTGTTTAGATTTTCTGTTGTGTTTTTGATGAAATGGTCAGATTTTGCTCTCCGAATAGCAGTGGTGCAAGTATTACGGAGCTTCCTGAAGGCCAACCAATCAGCAGAGTAGTCAGTTTGTCTGGCTTTTGCCCATGCGACGTTTCTCTCATGTAACAGTTGGGCCAACTCTGAACTATACCAAGCATTATTTCGACCTTTTATTTTGTAATGCCTGACTGGAGCATGTTTATCAAGTAATTTAATAAAACCCTCTTGAAAGTAGCTCCAGGCCGTCTCGACATCATCCATTTCTATCATCCTTTGCCAATCAAAATTTTGGAGATCTTGACAAAAAGCTTGTTCACAAAATTTCTTTATATCCCTTTTGATAACAATGCATGGTTTTGTTTTTGGCATTTTTGTATTTCTCGAGGTGGCAATGACACAATGATCACTAATATCATTCGCAAAAACAGCAGCGGTAGAATATTTAGAAGGTGCATTTGTTAAAATCAAGTCAATAAGGGAGGACTTCTCTGGGCATTTTAGGTTTGGCCTTGTAGGAGCATTCACAATCTGAAACAGGTTCAAAGAGTCACAATAGGATTTAACATCATCAGAGGTAGGATGCAACCAATTCCAATTTAGATCTCCAATTATTACAATTTCGTTGTAATTTAGGGAAGACAACTGCTCCAATAAAGAAGGAAGTGCAGAGCTATCAGCAGAGGGTGTCCTATAACAGCCAACAAGTGTAATATGCAGGCCACTAGAAATAGCCAAATCAATTGCTAAAAATTCAAATTTCCTTGGCAGAGATGTTTGAACAAGAATGTTTGCACTAAATTTACTCCTGACATATATTGCTATGCCTCCTCCTCTCTTGGGACGATCAGCCCTGAAGACATTATAACCATTTATATGAATGTCCGAATCAGTCACGGTTCTATTCAGCCACGTCTCAGAAATCACAATCACGTCAGCTTCAGTTGAGAGAGCCCAGATGCGTACCATATCCATTTTAGGTAGCAGACTTCTCACATTAAGATGAATAAAACCAAGGCCATTTCGGGATTTAAAATCCTGGGGAGTACTAAATGTAAGGCATTCAGGACCCGGGTTAGGTGGTACATTTCCAGAAATCAATAGTAATAATAATATCAAGCGCCTTTGAAGTTGAAATTTCTTATTCACTATGCCCAGGGAAGGAAAAGTTCTTAAGAAGAATATTGAGTTCACAGCATATTCATGAAGAGTCATTACACAACTGAGATACAGCAGTTCAACCATACAGCCAGAAGGACACAAAGACAATTTAAGATAATGCCACCCATAGATAGTGGCATCTGTTCCAACTTCATGTTTAAAACTGACTGGATTGAGTGGACGGGATCCATCTGTCCTCTGAAGAACAACTGCAACCCCCAGATCCCCGAATGAAAGTAAGGCTAAAGTCAATAGGAGTACCAGTAGAAACATGTTACCTTTGAGATTTTAGGCTTATATGACCCAAAATATATGAATCCAGTGCGAATAGGCTGAAAACCAGTCCGGAGTTTACCACAGACCAGGCTGAGCGCAGGTAGTGCCGTCCCCGTGACGTCACGCGTAAACAGGAAATGTTGGAGTTGGCAGCTGTGGGCAAAGAGCGTGTATTACTGCCCTATCCCCCACAAAACGTCAAATATGCAGGGATCAAATGATCCGACACTAGAATTTGTCACTTCCCTTCATGGAACAAGACATCAGGCCCATCAGGTAACAGCCACACGCTCCGAGGTTTGCGTCTCGCCTAAACAGGAACTGTTGGTGTTGGCAGCTGTGGGCAAAGAGCGTGTATTACTGCCCTATCTTCACAAAATATCAAATATGCAGAAATCAAATGATCCAACACTAGCATTTGTTACTTCCCTTCATGGAATAAGACATCAGGCCCATCAGGTAACAGCCAGACGCTCCGAGGTTACTTCGCGGAAGTGGAAGCATCATACAACCCAAAATCGGCACAGCTTTACGGATTAGGCACCAGGCTCATCAAACAACAACCAAGGCCTCGGCTTTTATCAAATGAACACGGGCCATTTCCAAGAAAAGTTAAAAGTAAGCCCATAAAATATCCAAGAGTTGTTTATCGCCTGTGCAGACTTGTCCAGTGGGCTAGTAGACTATGCTAAAACAAATAGGTAAGAGCGATACATAAAAGTCCACAAGTTGCCATAAAAGTTGCACAAGTTGCCATAAAAATACAAAGCATAAAAGATAAATGAAAAATGATCTTAAAACCACTTAAGTCACATAGACTCGATCAATTAAATCCATTCATTCACTCATTCACTCTGACACGGAGCGACAGAGGTGCGTGCTGCCATCTTGGACTGTTGGATTGATGAACTCTGGGAGGCATGTAAGACTGCTTTCTTTGCTATTCCTGATGACTTCATCAACAAATTGTATGAATCATTGTCGAACCGCATGGATGCAGTCCTTCAAGCTCATGGAAGTCATACAAGATATTAAATATGGATCTCACAGCACCACTACTTAATTCACTGACGTTATGCAACATATTTTTGTATTTGAAGTAAATTATTTGTTCAATTTTCTGTAGGCGACAAGACTTTTGTCTTGCCAAAATCTGACCTTTCTGTGTTCATTAAATGATCAATCTTTCTTCAGTGAAGCAAATTTATTTTAGTATATTGAGCATAATTTGGGAGGGTTTTAGCTTTCATATGAGACATTTCTAAAACCAATCGATTAATTTGAAGTCAGGTTATAAGCTGTTGTTTCTACAAAATGGATAAGCGACAAGACTTTTGTCAGGGACTGTATAATGGGCAAGAATGAAGCTCAAATATTTATAAGTTACTTTTAGTTTAGCCCATGACTTGAAATGTATGGGAACTCTTCACAATGACATGTCAGTGATGCAAGAGCACAGTCTACTTTCAGACATACTGTTGGTGCAAAATATATTAAAGCAAATTCAGAGCTTCTGCCAAAACAAAGAAAGAACTGGCAGCCAGACTTTGAAAGAATAAATCACAACTGTATTTCCATAAAATCAATTCATTTCTTTGGGGAGTTTATACTATTGTAGCTGTGTTATTAAACCTACAGGTCTAGATCTTTAAAACCCTTTTGGATCAAGTGATTAAGTAATGCAAATCATTATTACATAAATCCCCAAAGAGACAAAGAGATGATAAAGTCTTCACAGACAATGGTGCATCCCAGGAACAAAATCCAGTGCTCTTTTACTTTATCTTTAATAAAACAGTCCATGTTTGGTGTAAATGGGTATTTCATTGTGAAGGTTTAGTGACAGAGGGAAGTAGAATAGTCAAAAATTAAACGCAAGCAAGATTAAGTTAAATCCAAATATTATAGAAAGTAAAACGTATTAGGGGAATCTACTCAAGAGCAACACCTGATTTATAATTTTAATTTTATAATGGTAATGTAATTGGAAGAACAAAGCATTAAATAATGAACAAAATCTGGTAGTCATACAAAATGAGAAAAACTAAATCATATCTAAAGGAACATGTAAGAAACCCAAATGTTCAGATATTTTATGGCCAACAGACTTCACATTCACTGTGAGAAAAGTACTCAGAACATAGTACTATTACACTGTAAAATATATTAAGTTGGAGTAAAAGTATGGTGTTGGAAAACTACTCCAAGAAGTACAATTGGGTTAAAAGGTTACTAAAGTAAATGTCACCTCTGTTTAGTGAGGAGTGCTGCAGCCTGCCACTGTGGAAACCCTCGGAGCACAGTGAGACAGAGCCTTATGCAGTCTGATGTATAATGCTGACTACAGTGTACACAATATAGTTCCTCCACTGGAAATGTCACTCTAATTATATTTAGACAACTACAGCAGCTTTCACACTCACGCTAAATCAATTTAAAGATTTTATTAAAACAGATTTGATACAGAAAGCAATTCACAGCATCAATTAGATACTTTTGATGGTGTATTCTGCAAAAAACTGAAGTTGTAGCTTTGTAGGGCAAACTTTTAGGAAAGTTGGAGTGGGCTATAGTGGATAACGCTTGCTCTGGGCTTGGACAAATTTTGCTCTTAAGGGACTCAGAGAGAGGATCAAGAGGCAAATGAACCATAGCATTCTCATCATCTGAGTGTCTGATAAAAGTTAGATTAAGGTTAAACAGAACTATAGTGTCCCCTGACTGTTGGGAAAATTTCCTAAAATAGAAAAAAGTTAAAATGGGTTTTATTCAAGGACCCAATAAAAGCATTCTTCCAGCAATCCAGTTTCATTGAGATCAAGTTATAATCTAGATAGATAGACTCAAACACTAGTTTTAAAGGCATAACATATTTTTAATTCTGCATTTCAAGAAAATTATTATAGAATAAATAGAAGTAATTTAAACATAGCATGAAGGATCTGGGCCATTTGTAAAGCTGCATGTTATTAAGATAAAGGGCAGTAACCCAGAGACTGATCAATAATGAGATCAGTACACCATATAACTTTCCAGAATGCACGTTGGGTTGCCATTTTCAATGTTTAAATCCAGTTAGTTTAAACCTAAAAGGACTCCCTCTGATCTGTATCCTCAGCACCTAACCTCAACACCTGTAGCCATCATTAATCAATGTTAGTGCAGCCTCTGCAGCTCAGTGAGTGAACTCTGGAGGCTCTGAGCTTTCACATGAGGGATGACCTGTCCATATGAGAATGAAAAAAATGTATCTGTCCTATCTGTAGATTTAGGCACTTGCAACTCTGCAAGCTCAGTTCTTTTATTAAAACAGTAAGGCAGTTCCTTTAAGGAGAAAACAGTAGAACAACTTTGGACTTCCCTTTGATTTATAATGACTTTGAAGAACTACCACTTTCCAATTACCTCCTACTTTCCGTCCATAATATACTACAAATATGATAAAGAATGTTGTTTGGACTTTTGCACCACATTAAAGTTTGACCCTGAAAGAGTGCTCTGGCCTGGGCGCTTTTAATGCTGTGATAATGTTTTAGTATTTGCTGCCAGAGCTGACTGTGGCACACTGTTATTGATCAGGGCTGTGTAGTACATACCGCCTCTATTATCCTGCACTCGAGTTGAAAACAAAAGGGTTCATAAAAGGTTTTCAGAGGCGACAGAGAGAGAGGAGTGAGAGGATACCGGTGCCCTCCAGATAAGCTGCACACAGAATAATGCATTTTCCCAATCGGCTACCTCTGATTAGGGCGCCATTGCCCAGGAAACCGCAAAACATACACCAATCACTAATGCCCTCACAAGGGCCACACAAATCAATATGTCCCTGTTCAAAACCTGGATTATCAGCTCAACCTTCCCCTATGAACAGAGGTGCAAATCTATCAAACTATAAACACAACATCAATACGGGGCTAGGAATATTGGTTCTACTCTGAGGGTCTGGGAGGAAGGCGCATGGATTGTAGATAAAGTATTCAGAATTGTAGAAGAGAATTGAACACTGTTAGTCATGGTTTAGTCTCTAGACCCGGTCTTAGTACTACACTACTACACTTAGTACTATACTACTATATTGTACCTATATAATTATGCTTTTTTCTCTATGTTACTGTAGACCATATGTAGGATATTTGTCAGTATTTCCTCTCAATAATGTTTTTAACATTTTCCCTTTGTACCACGATACAGGTATTGGTCTACTTGAAGTTGTACCCACTTGGGATTTGTGTGTGTCCCATCGACCGTATATATTCTTTTATACAGTCTATGGTGTGTCGCGCACGTCTCATCATATTAAAAAAAGAAAGGATTAAAACACATTGAAAACCCTCATGGTGGAGGGTTTTGAGTGCCCGAATGATCCCAGGAGCTATGTTGTCCGGGGCTTCATGCCCCTGGTACGGTCACCCAAGGCAAACAGGTCCTGGGGGACGGGTCAAACTAAGAGAGGTTCAGAAGCCCCTGTGTTGAGAAACACAGCAAGGCCAGTTATGTCGCCCAGATTGGCGTTACCGGGGCCCCACCCTGGAGCCAGCCCTGGGGTGGGTGCTCGACAGCGAGCATCTGGTGGGTGGGCCTTCCCCCAAGGGGCTGGGCACAGCCCGAAGGAGCGATGTGGGGCTGGTCTCCCGTGGACCTACCACCCGCAGGAGGATCCATAAGGGGCTGATGCAGGGAGATTTGGGCGGCAGTCGAAGGCAGGTGCCTCGACAACCGGATCTCCAGATGTGGACACTCGCTCTGGGGATATGGAATGGGACCTCGCTGGGGGGGAAGGACCCGAGCTTGTGCGAGAGGTTGAGCATTACCAACTAGATATAGTTGGCCTCACCACCACGAACAGCTTGGGCTCTGGAATGCAACTCCTTGAGGGGGGCTGGCTGACCTCCAGCCGTGTGTCTTGGACACTCGGGTGAAGAGAGGGGCAGAGCTGTCAACCGATCACCACCTGGTTGTGAGTTGGGTCCGCTGGCAGAGGAGGAAAACGAAAAGACCTGGCAGGCCCAAGCGTATAGTGAAGGTCTGTTTGGAACATCTGGCAGAGCCCTTTGTTAGGGGGACCTTGAACTCACACCTCTGGGAGAGCTTCTCCCAGATTCCGGGGGAGGCTGGGGACATGGAGTCCAAGTGGGCTTTGCTCTTGGCCTCTATTGTTGATGCAGCCGCTCGTAGCTGTGGTCATAAGGTCTGAGGTGCCTGTCATGGCGGCAATCCCCGAACCCGGTGGTGGACACTGGAAGTAAGGGATGCCGTCAGGCTGAAGAAGGAGTCTTAGCAGCTGACAGCCCGGGCGGTCGCAGAGGCAAAAACTCAGGTTGGGAGGAGTTCGGAGAGGCCATGGTCGAGGACTATCGGACGGCGGCAAAGAAATTCTGGCAAACAGTTTGACTCCTCATGAGGGAGAAGCAGTGCTTTACCAACACTGTTTACGGTGCGGGTGGAGAGCTGCTGACCTCGACTGGGATGTTGTCGGACAGTGGAAGGAAAACTTTGAGGATCTCCTCAATCCCACCGTCACTTCTTCTGAGGAGGAAGCAGAGGCTGGGGTCTCAAAGGTGGACTCGTCCATCACCCTGGCTGAATTTACTGAGGTGGTTGGCAAGATCCTCGGTGCCAAGGCTCTGGGGGTGGATGAGATCCATCCTGAGAATTTTAAGTCTCTGGATGTTGTGGGGCTGTCTTGGCTGACACGTCTCTGCAACATCATGTGACGGTCGGGGACAGTGCCTCTGGACTGTCAGACCGGGGTGGTGGTCCCTCTGTTTAAGAAGGGGGACCAGAGGGTGTGTTCCAACTACCGAGGAATCACACTCCTCAGCCTCCCCGGTAAGGTCTATTCCAGGGTACTGGAGAGGAGAATCTGACTGATAATCAAACCTCGGATTCAGGAGGAGCAGTGTGGTTTTTGTCCCAGCCGCGGAACACTGGACCAGCTCTATACTCTCCATCGGGTGCTAGAGGGTTCATGGGAGTTTGCCCAACCAGTCCACATGTGCTTTGTGTATCTGGAGAAGGCATTCGACCGTGTCCCTTGTGGGGTCCTGTGGGGAGTGTTCGAGGAGTATTGGTTCTGGGGCTCTTTGCTAAGGGCTGTCTGGTCCGTGTATGACCAGAGTAGGAGTTGTGTTCGCATTGCCGGCAGTAAGTCGGACCTGTTTCCGATTCATGTTGGACTCCGCCAGGGCTGCCCTTTGTCACCGGTTCTGTTCATTGTATTTATGGACAGAATTTCTGCAGTCAGGGGCCGGAGGGGATCCGGTTTGGGGACCACAGGATCTCATCTCTGCTGTTTGCAGATGATGTTGTCCTGATGGCTTCATCGGACCGGGACCCCAATGTGCACTGGGGGGGTTTGCGGCCGAGTGTGAAGCAGCTGGGATGAGGATCAGCTCCTCCAAATTTGAGGCCATGGTTCTTGACCAGAAAAAGGTGGCCTGCCCTTTGCTGGTGGGTGGAGAGTCCTTGCCTCAAGTGGAGGAGTTCAAGTATCTCGGGGTCTTGTTCACGAGTGAGGGGAGGATGGAGCGTGAGATTGACAGGTGGATCGGTGTAGTGTCGGCAGTGATGTGGTCACTGTATTGGACCATTGTGGTGAAGAGGGAGCTGAGCCAAAAGGCAAAGCTCTCGATGTACCGGTCAATCTACATTCCTACCCTCACCTATGGTCATGAGCTTTGGGTAATGACTGAAAGAACAAGATCGCGGATACAAGCGGGCGAATGAATTTCCTCCGCAGAGTGGCTGGGCGCTCCCTTAGAGATAGGGTGAGGAGCTCGGAGTAGAGCCGCTGCTCATCCACGTCAAGAGGAGCCAGCTGAGGTGGCTCAGGCATCTGTTCCGGGCATGTCCCACTGGGAGGAGGCCCCAGGAAAGACCCAGGACATGCTGGAGGGACTATGTCTCTCGGCTGGCCTGGGAATGCCTTGGGGTCCCCCTGGAGGAGCTGGAGGAAGTGTCTGGGGTGAAGGAAGACTGGGAGTCCCTGCTTAGACCCCCGTGACTCGGCGTCGGATAAGAGGAAGAAAATGGATGGATGGATGTATCCCTTCAGCTCTCATGGTCAATATATAAACTACAGAGCAAAGTAACAATATTATCTATTTTCTTAGATAGATATTACACACAAAAAATGCAAACTAACTTTTATTTAAAATAAGACATATATTAAGGTAGAAGAAACAAACAATTACTGCTATCATAAGAAACAATAACTATTCATCATGAAGTCAGATTCAGCAAGTTCATGATCTGCATGAAGTTAAGATGAAACACAGATATCAATATTAAAGAGACCTCACCATCCAACTCCTCCACAGAGATGCTGGCTAGTACGTCACTGTCACTGTCACTGAGGGAGCGGCTTAGGTAGTTGCCTTTGTAAAGCAGACCGGCCGTCACATGGTGGAACGGCATCTTCTCCCTGAAACATACAGCATACATCATTATTATATACTGGAGTGATTTCTATTGACTTATTAAATTCACTTGATGTTTTGGGCTGTTTGTCAAACAAAAGAGAGAGTCAAATAAAAGTCAATTACATTAAAATAGACAATACTGGTGAAAAGAAATAAGCAGAAGTCCAGATACCTTAGAGAACATATCCCCAGTTTTATTATAAGACAATGTCCTATGTAGTAGATAAAGTTAGCAGTCGATCCAATTAGTCCCCCAAAATTGTAATGACATTGACCCTTTCTTAAATACTACTGTTTCTTATGATATTCAGTCCCACACCTTCTGTACCAGGAAGGACTATGAGAAATATATCTTTCATCCAACTAGATTTTATACATCATTTAAACTTCTCAGTTTTATTCAGGTGTCCCTGGCTTCAAAAACTTTGGAAACCCCTGGGGCTTAGAATGTTTGAAAACACATATAATCTGTAACACTTCCAGATGTCATTGAAAACAAGTTGATGAACATACTAGTAGTTTGCATAAGTTACTCAATAAAGAAACTGTATGAAAAGTAAAAGTTAACCAAAAGCAAAACGTGTAAAAAGACATCACTGACGACTAAGGAATATGCCAGAGTTTTAATCTGAAATAAATAGAAAATGTGATCTCAGCCACAGTAATCCATTGGCAAGTCAAGTCTGCATGACAAATCACCCACAAAGGGAACAAGGCATAACGGGAGATGCATAGCTCAGGCAGAACTCAATCACTAAATGGAAAGCAGCCTCCTCTAACCCTAAGCAAATTATATATTATATATTATGTATATGTGTGAATGAGACAATTAATTAGAAGTAAATTGCAGCTCAAAGGCATAACAAATGGAGTAGATTTTGGTCACCTCTTCCCTCTGTCTGATTGCTTGTCTCTTTTATGGATTTCAAAGATAGAGAGGATTTGAGACAGAGTGGACTACAATGGACAGTGGCATTAGCAGGTAAAGGGCACCCAGACCTTTTGGAGGCACTCTGAGCTTCCCTGCCTCACTCTGTCCCTGTCCCGCTCTCTCCCTGCCTCACTCTGTCCCTGCCCCACTCTGTCCCTGCCTCACTCTGTCCCTGCTCCACTCTGTCCCTGCTCCACTCTGTCCCTGCTCCACTCTGTCCCTGCTCCACTCTGTCCCTGCCCCACTCTGTTCCTGCCTCATTCTCTCCCTGCCTCACTCTGTTCCTGCCCCACTCTGTCCCTGCCTCACTCTCTCTCTGTCCCACTCTGTCCCTGTCCCGCTCTGTCCCTGTCCCGCTCTGTCCCTGCTCCACTCTGTCCCTGCCCCACTCTGTCCCTGCCCCACTGTTCCTGCCTCATTCTCTCCCTGCCTCACTCTGTTCCTGCCCCACTCTGTCCCTGCCTCACTCTCTCTCTGTCCCACTCTGTCCCTGTCCCGCTCTGTCCCTGTCCCGCTCTGTCCCTGCTCCACTCTCTCCCTGCATCACTCTGTCCCTTCTCCACTCTATCCCTGCACCGCTCTGTCCCTGTCCCGCTCTGTCCCTGTCCCACTCTCTCCCTGCCTCACTCTGTCCCTTCTCCACTCTATCCCTGCACCGCTCTGTCCCTTCTCCACTCTATCCCTGCACCGCTCTGTCCCTTCTCCACTCTATCCCTGCACCGCTCTGTCCCTGTCTCGCTCTGTCCCTGTCTCGCTCTGTCCTTGCCCCACTCTGTTCCTGCCCCACTCTGTTCCAGCTTCAGCTGCAGCGTCGTATTACCCACTCAAGGGTAAATTCATTGTCCCATGTGTGAATTGGTTTATGCATGCAACCAGAGTTCAAGCAAGGATACAAATGAAGGTTTTATTTCAGACAAGATCAATATTGGGCAAAGTTATTTTTAAGATGTGGCAACAATGCGCAAACTTAACAGCAAACCACGTACAGACAAATATGAATTATTGGAGGTGGGTTCGATGCACAAGTTGGGTTCAAGTAATTAAAGTGGAACTAAACACTAAATGCATATGGTGTTTTAATAGCATTGTCTACTGTTCTTTGGCAATTTCAGGACAAACTAGATAAATTTGCAGATTTCTGGTAAAAAAAAACAAACAAACAAATAAAACACCTGGCTGCAGGGGCGGAGTTTAAATTGTGGATACCTATTAGATCAGGGACCCTCTATTGTCTATACAACAGCATCAGTTTAAATAATGTATAAAACCAATTCGGATGAAAGCTATATTTCTCATAGTCCTTATTGGTACAGGAGGATTGGGATTGAATATCATAAGAAATAGTGGCATTGAGAGTTTGAGAACCACCGTGTTACACAAATCACAGTTCCTTATACCTCTAGACACAGATTTTACTGCTTTAATCTGCATATGCCATTAAATTTAAATAACTTGAAAAGAAGATTTCTGACTCTGACAAAGTGCCCCTTTAAGTTGATTTCTATGTTGTGTTTAAAGCCTGAGTTGGCTTTCTTATCTCCAGCAAGTAAAATAAAAACCTGCTAGGCTCATTTTCCAGAAGTGGACAGTAAACTTTAATAATCTTCTTTATGCTTCCTGGTTCGTTCACAGTGCAGTGCTCCTGCGCACTGTATTTCTACACAGAGAGGGGACAGGCAGGCATAAATAAAATAGCTACTTACGATCCCTCATACACAGAAGAGTACATTTTTCTACTTTGTCAGTTTGATAAGCGTGCATAACAAACCAGCCTGAGCAAGCACCTAAAGCCTTTTGTTTTACCAGCTTAGTTTTGTCATTTCCTCATTCATCAATTATTCAGTCAGTTGTCGTTATGAATATTACAGTCAGTTTAGGACCTTCTGCTCTCTCGTCATATTGAACTGAACTGGGAACTGCTGCAGGCATTCACGATTTGAATACAGTTGGTGAATTTCTGACATTAGATACATCACTGACAAATGTCTCAAAAGACGTATAATAAAGACTGTTGGACGATTCAATATTAGTGAGTAATGGACTGTCACTGTAAGTTATAGCAAATGAAAAATGAATGAGTACAATATATTATAAAGTTTTAAAAACCAAGACAGAATATTGAAAGATGTTGGAGCAGTTGGCCAAGGAGGCTGTCTTACTTTTGTATTATCAACTGATTATTGATTCACTACACTAGCAAAATGTAGTAATATTTATACATCAACTAAATGAGCAAACAATAAATAAACAACATTTCAACTATACAATTAAAACACATCTAACCCTGAACTAGTTGGTCGCATTTTATACAGCGCATTTCCACCTTCAAGGTACTCAAAGCATCAAGGAACCACTCACCCATTCACACACAGATTCATACACCAGTGAACACAAGGTGGGATAAGTGTCTTGCACAAGGACACAACAGCAGCATTGATATGTGGGAGCTGGAATCGCACCACCAACCTGTGGCTCTGACTGTTGAACCGATGATGCTTATGTCGAGGACGAGATTCGAATCAACCGTCAGATCAGGAAACAAACACTCTCAGCTACTGTTGGCACTGTCATTTTTCCATTGTCAGATTGTCAGATAGGATCAAGATTTTGGTTATAATGCTAACCACATTAATCATATATACATGGGTTTCAGAATAATGATATTTGGATTAGTACCACAGCAGTAAACAGTATTGCCTGTAAAGGGAAGTTGAAACCCATACAAGAATTTCCAGTAGAAGAACAAACCCTACATAGATACAGGAACAGAATCAATAAACTGAAAGCAACCATTGCTTGTTCTTGAGTTTTGAGTAATAACAAAACAATTTCTAATGCTGATGGTTCAGGAGTTAGACACAGCTCTTTAAAAAGATATGTAACTTCATGTGCAGCACAAGTGGTAACACCTCTGCATCATTACACTTGATTAAATGGATGGAGGTGTGATCTGAACAAGCGCTTTGCCCTTTAGCGACAGCAGCATGCAGTAATCACAGGAATCAGGAAGTCTTCATCGCAGTACAGCCCAAGTGAGTTGATATTCAAAATGCCACTTAACCAAACTAACAGATGCTCTCATGTAATAGAAAATCAGTACAAGATGATAAAACAATAGAGCAGTTGACTTGGAGACATTATCACATTTCCTGGCTCTGGTCTTTTTGGGCAGCAAAGCTGTGAGGTGATTGATGAGCAAAAGACCTTTGGCTAAACTACAAGCGATTAGTGAAAATACAATTATAAAAAATCAAAGGCCAACATTTTCACAAAATTCTCATATTGATGGGGCTATTTCTGCAGCCTTACTCAGAGCTGCAACCAAATGAAGAAAGAAGCAACTGTTGAAATAATCACAGACTTCCTTATTCTCACTGTAGCATTAATCAAGTTACGTTAATACATTTGTCATTATAAAACATTAAGTATCTATACAAACAGGAGGCTAGCATGCTTGTGTTGTGCTGCAGACAGTCCGAACAGCAAAGATGTGTGACTCCATCAGTCTCTATCTTCTTGATTTATCCCCTCAGGCATAAAGGTAATGACAGCAATTAGTCACCAGAGCTTTTTACAGGCCTAACATTATGACCACCTCCAGCCAGTGCAACAATTCCTGTATGCAGTGTCCTTTGTCCATTTTTGGTCTGTTTACAAGTTAGACGGTGTACATCACAGGTGAATGGTTTTCCAATAGCTTCAGTAAAAGTCCCTCAACAAGCTAAACATCAGCAGTTATCTGCCAGACAGCTTACCCCAACATCTTTAAAGGTCCTATATTGACCTTTAAAGATGTTTCTTATGAGCTGTAAGCTATGTTATAATGTTGTTACCACCTCAAAAACATACCTGAAGTTGTGTTTTGTTTCAGTCACACATGTTTGAGTAACACTTTACTCTTAGTCTAAATATAGAGTGTATCTGTGAATGAAACAAAACACAACTCCGGGAATGTTTTTGAGGAGGAAACATTAACATTAACATTAAAAATAGATCAGAAAATAGCATAATATGGGCCCTTTAAACAATAGTACACATTAGTTGTACCAATAGTTACTTAAACATACTTCGTGATATTAATTTAGTTATAATACTTTATCAGGATGCCATTGCTTTGTCTGGTTGTCAAAGTAATATTTTACTTTACCCTAAAAGCTTTTCCCAGAATGGCACAGGCTGGCAGCAGTTAAAACCCTAAACATGTTCCACTATAAGAAGATGAGAGCTGTCTTAGTTTTACGACATAGCGTTTACATGTCCCTGGTGCCATTAGCTGATTCAGTGTTGCCCAAAGTGACTTCAGTGAGTGAAGGAGCAGACCCAGGCTCCAAGGACACAGTGAACTGACACATTGTGTGGATGTGTGCAGCGGCAGCGGTCGCACTGGTGGTGATTGGACTTGTGGTTTTAATCACAGAAACAACCTGTTGCTAATCTGGTCACAGTGCAATGTGTTTAGACCAGAGAGTGTTAGCCCCCGGATCAGACATCAAACCTTTTTACACTTCTGAAGACTCTTGAATGGTACATGCACACTTCAGTCTGATGGTTAAGAGCAGCCTAGTCTCCACACTCTATAATAATACATGCACAATGGAGGATCACTGATGTCTTATTTAACATCTCAAGTAAAAGAATATTACAACAATTGTACAACACTGACATCTCTATCTGGCATCCAATACTAAACAACAATGTAGTTCTAGTGCTGGGCGATACCACAAAAAATTATATTTTTTTCCTCGTATTGATTTTGATTTTCAATTAAACTTTGCTTTATTCTTTTCCAAAACTAGTTAAAAATGTCTTTCAGTATTCATTTCATGAATATAAACAATACAGACTTCTAACCACGGCCTTTTAAGACAAACTAGTAAAATTTCTCCCTCCAACATCTGTGGACATCTCGATTAAAACATCAAAGCATATCCATAACGATTAGACACAACGCATCTCGCTCTCAATAAAATGTGATTAATTTTACAACTTTAGTGCTAGTAATTGTCTTATAAAACAGGACCTAAGCCAGACTTTTAATTAAGAAAATCAGTCAAAACACAGTCTAAGTCTTACAAGGGAGACACTTGGAGCTGACACCTCAAGGATAAAACAAACATGACTAATCAAACATTTTCTTCACTCCAGAGGACGACTCAGCAGACTGCAAAGTGTGGTCTTATAAACTAGCCCTCAAAGAACTGAGTGAGTAGCAAAAGTCATTCATTTTCTGTAAGTTACCTCAGCCTGTTTCTGGTAAATAAGAACACAAGAACAAAATAGTAAACCTGTGCACCTCTTACACCACTCGTCTAAATGTTGAGACAGTATTGTATTGAGACAACGCAATAGAGAGGAATCAACGGACTAAAGCCATCCAAAACAGAACACATTGTACCTGTGGAGTCATAGGCTAACCCATAATTACTCACAGAAATATCAAAATAATTTAGTCCATGCAAAGTGCCTTGCCTGACAAGTCTATTCAAGTCTATCAGTTAACATATCAGACAGAAGTGTTTGTGAAATTCAAAAGTGCAAAATTCCTTCTGGCTACAATTGAATTTGAACTTGCAAAAATGTGCTGTTAATCTAATATGAAATGCAAATCATCCAAGCTAATTTTACACAAGACATCATTCTATAGCAACACATTACTTGGTGAAACTGATTTTGCATGTGTCATTGGTTTCAACAAATTACTTTATGATTATTACTATAGTTAGATGACAGAGTACAGAGCCCCAACAAAAGAACGCATTAATAATTCAGAAGGACCGATGAAAAATCTGCTTGTTTAATTCACAGGCATTCATTGTTCAAGTAGTTATGCAACAAATGTCTGGAGAGGGGAACACAGCTGTAAAAAAAAAAAAAACCCACTTGTAAATTATTGATGTTCAAATGCACAGTCCCCTATGAGACTTTATATTTATATTAAGGCTATAGACAGATACCGGGTTCAAGCAACAGAGCAGCTGACCAAAAAGCATGAATGAATAAATGAAGGGGTTGAAATGTCCCAAACAAAATCGTTCCTCCCATCCTTCTTACCCCAGACTCTCGTTATACTCTTCTTCTGGATATTGTAGCTCTTTCTCAGGGCTCTCCATTATCCCATCCAGCAGGTAGGGGTGTCCAGGCAGGTCTCCGTTCACCTCGGGGTACGTGCCTGTCTTTGGTGGGACAGTACTGCTCTCCATGTTGGGGTTCTCTGCTTCGGTCAGCTCCTCCTCCATCCTCAGCCTGTGATCGTCTTAGCGGTGTATCCCAACCCGAGAGTCCACATCAGCATCAGTATCCACAACGCCTCAGTATGTGCCAGGTACAGCGGTGCTTCTCTCCACCGCTCTGTCTTCCCTCCCTCCTTTCTCCTCTCGCTCACACATGGGGACAATATAGCAGCAAGCTTATTACAGAGTCCCAAAGATACGTTCGGGCTTGGCTGCCTCTGGCTAAATTCTCCTCTACAGCGTACACATAACTACAGAATGGTACTGTGTCAATACTAAAGGATCATACACAGGTGAGACTGACAGATGCATTGAAGCAGTGCAAGGCAGGCTGACATTTCAGTGTAAAGAAAATGGACATGAAACAAATGAGCAGTATGGTTACATTATTTCACAAACTGCAGTCCTCATAGGCACTATGAATTCTCTCTCCCTCGCCTTCATAAAAAACATCAAATGACATGATATTTTTATAAAATAGATTTGAAGATTGTATAAAATAAATACTTATTGTTAAATATAGGAAAAGCAAAAAAAAAAATCCTCTTTCTGCATGTTTTAGAGTACAGGAAAGGCATCAGTGTCAAAAACAAGGATGAGCTATAGGTGCTTATTTAGTATACATACAATAACAGGTGTTGCATTGTCTTGTCTGGGAATTATGAGTTATATTTGAGCACATTATAATAATTTATATTTTTCATCCTTATTTTGCTGAAGTTTATGCACTCAGGATATTCCCACATGTCTCTGAACCCAGTGTTGAACACAGAAGTTTGGTGCCTCTGCCCTGGGCTTGTGGTGCAGTCATCATTTATTTTCATAACATTACCACTGTGGACTGTCACATTTGCAGCGGATTTATACTACTGTTATTATGACTGCAGCGGAGAGAATGAGACAACACTAGGCTAATCAGTGTATTTATTGTTTCGTTGTTTTGTTCATTTTGTTTTTTTTATCATTTGTCTTCATATTCTACTATAGTCCGATGTAGGGTACTCTATTATGTGTGAACTTATTTCAAAGCAGCAGTAGCCTTGACAATGTCCGTTATGTCTAAATGTTGCGGTGAGACCAGCACAGGTCAGCACCACAGAGGTGTGGACAGCTCCTGCGCGCGCCCTCGTGTGGTCCCAGCACAGGGTGTCTGCAGGTGAAGTGGCTCAGAGCAGCTCCGTGTTTCATTAATGATGAAACGATAAGACAAGGAAATTAAAAAAATAAATTAATTAAAAAAAAAAAAAAAAAAAAAATTCATGTGTGGAAGTAAGAGTAACTAATACAACATTGCTTAAAAATAGACCACTTAACAATACCCTCAGTTATCTCAATTTGCATCAAAGACTTTTCCCACATCTGATAAAAGGATTTATGAAAGATGCAGTGCCAAAAGTTCCGTAGACACCCTCTGTGTGGAAATGAACAAAAACAACAGGTGAGCCTGAGCCCTCGAGGCTCCGCATTGGTCACTTTTATTGTGCTCAACACTGAGTTGACTATTCGTCTATCATGTTTTACACGCAGTCATTAAAGACACGTACCTCTGAGGATGTGCAGGTCAGCCAACTGCCAATGTCCGCCCTGAATAGATCCACACTTTAATCACCAGATCGATGCTTGTCAATGGAGTTGAAGACGTTATTCCTTTATTCTGGAAACGCAGCTCGTCGATTCATTCCCATTGTAAATCAATACAACGCGGGTACCTCGTGGGTTGTTTCTCAATGAAGTCCACAGGCGACTGGCTCTGCCTAACTTTTAACAAACTCTAATGGGCGTTAGCCATGAGCCAGAGCACATCAAACTTTGATGAAGGTCCATAGAGTTTCTCTAAAGTCATAAAAGATGGTGTCGCTTTAGTCTGATTGATGGAGCAGCCCGGTGGATCTCGGATCTGTGCTCAGCGGAGGCAGAGCGCTCCTATTGGCTGCTGCGCGCTTTATTGTGACGGGTCTACCGGAGATAACGCGTACAGTGGGGTTCTTACGCGCTGTCAAACGTAACGCAGTCTATATACATCAAACTAGATTAGGGCACTATTTTCCTATATCTGAATACCAAAATAAAAGACCATTATCGTGAACAGAATTTACGAATTTACAAATAGACATGCAACTGTTTAGATGGCACAGTGGCCAGAGTCACAAGTACAACAAGAAGGTACAGTGTTCTATACCCGCACGATTCTCCCATTCTCCCATTGTCTGGGCGGGTTTCCAAAGAGAACAGGACATTTATTGTTTTGTTCTGTAAAAATGCATTGTTCCAGTCCTGAGACAACTATAGGGTATGGATGAGGGAAAATACTATAATTCAAATTCTACCTACAGTAGGATTGTGCTTTCTATAGGAGACTGAAAAAAGTTTTATTTAGATAAGCAAATCATTAAACATTTTGTTATTTTACAAAAAAAATGTGTATGCCAGTCTTGGATTGTATTATGGTTGTGCAAAAAAATGTATTATGCATTTATTTCGATGAATGACAGGTAGACACAGAAAAGCTGAAAAGCCAGTGTGATCTCGTGTGAGTGTGACCAGGTTGCTAACACTGCTATTTCTGCACACCCACTCATTTTTTTTTTTTTTTTTGTTATTCTTATTCCTGCCAATCTCAGTCTCTAAATGCCTGCTAAGGGGGCAATGAGGCTAATGTGCAAAGTTAAAACCAGGGGCCTGCCACTACAGCCACCCACCTTTCCCCTGTCACGTGTCACGCACTGGACTACGCAGATACATAGATGCATTTGCAGTAAATATATGCACTATTTCCTGCATCAACAAAACAACACACAAAACATAGCTACAGGAAATGAATAAAACCGTACCATCTGTGTTTTTCAAAAGATGATTATTCACCTCATTTCATCAGTAGAAAGTGGCATAGTGGGATATAGGTTATAGGCGTCCATATGCTGTAATCAGAGCATATGCCAAAGTCGATTCAGCTGAGACATTTTTAAACATGCACAGTGATTCCTGTGCAAAAGAAATGATTAGATTAAAATGCACATTACATACTGAAGACAAAATTTAACTAAAAATGCTTACATAACCAACTCAGTAGATTGGTTGTTGGTTAGTTTTGTTTTTCCACTCTTTGGTACATAGGTTCAACTGATTATATTGACTGATATTAAGAAATATACAATCATGTACATTGACAAAAATATATAAAATTGATTGCTGTAGTTACCTTTCATTTATTCAAATACAGGTGGTTTTACATTCTGACTGTCTCTTCACAGATCTGACCTATAACTTGGTCTGGTTCGGTCTCACTGAAGCTAGAAAGGTTTAAGGCATTACTGTGAAACATTCCAGACAAAGCAAAAATATCCAAGAAGAAAAGACAGACAATCCACCAGAAAAGTTACACAATGTACCTTAAATAGCTCTATATAAAGGACTACCCAATCATGTACGCTAACAAAAATAGAGCGAATTTAATCTTGTAATTGAATGTTTATGACTTAAAGGTGCATTGTGTAACTTTTCTGGGGTCTGTTTTTATTGCTTAAAAAACATAAACAGGGTCGCATCTCCACAGATCTGATGTGTAACATGGCTTGAGTGTTACTTTTTTGTCTCCATAGAGATAGACATATTTACTGCAATACTGTGGAGCATTCTGGACAAAGCAACAATATTTCCATGGAGATAAGGAGGTAACAGACACTCCACAAGAAAAGTTACACAGTGCACCTTTAAACCTCATCCCAATTTATCTATATAATACATGACAGTTTGCTTACAACTCAGATTTGCTGCATCTGCCACTTCATTGTATTTAGTATGATATTTCACGCTCATGCATGGAGCTCTGGAGCTGTTCCGATCTTCTGCACAGACTCCTGCATGTATCACGTTGTATCACATAGCAATCTGTGCCGAGTTCCTCACCAGTTCAGCGGTGCAGGCTTATCAGCAGGCGGTGTGTGTGTAACTGTATGTTCTTGATAGAATGACTCACAGCATCCTGGCTCCTCTCTGCTGTGGCTTCATCACATGTTTTTCAATTACATTTCCAATTAAAGGCTTCACTGATAGCGCCTGACAGCTGCTGAGGACCACGGATACAAATACACTGCTTCTTGTTCGCGTAGCTTTCTATAATTCGCACAGTTTGTAGCAGCATCAGCATTAAAAGGGACAACACTGTGTCCACGTGCAGGTAAACTCAATAACCCAGTGTAAGTCCTGAACGCTTGTTGGTGCTTAGAAGGAAATAAGGCAAAAGTTGTCTGAGCCTGTTTTCAAAAGTCATTTTTCAAATTGATAACATTTTGATCATCCTTGTAGAATAAACAGAAATAGTCCAACAGTTGGAAGAAGAGACATGAGGTTAGACAGAACAGGACACAGGATCCAGAGATATGGACCCTTAATTCATTCTAGTGCAGCCCAGTCTGGCTATGCTTCCGTTCTATGGAGTATTATACCTCTGATGACGTAGCGCAAAATAATAAAGGGTGAGCTGGCAGTGTGGAGATGGCTGGCACAGCACTGAAATGCAATTTCTCCATCAGTTCTGGCCTGTGGTCAAGAATATGCAATATCTATTTTAAGACTGATGAATATTTTGTTATTTGAATTTTAAAACTGTTTTCTGTTGAATAAATGAGAGGCATGAGAAAACTGTGATTGTGGTATTGGACTCCACAGTGAGGTAACACAAATGCCCTTAGAAGGAATAGAGAAGGAATAGTGGAAATTAAAATTAAAAACTGGTTTGTCATAGTAGAGGATGACGCCAAGAGAAGCTATTGTATTTGATTGTAATATTGATAAAATTGTCTGAATTCAAACTTATCTCTACTAAAAAGAACTAGTTAAAAGAGTTAAGAGTGGTGCTTGATTACATATGATATCATAACATATGACACATTTAAATGCATGTATCATATGTTAGGATCAAGTGCATGTCACTTCTGCATGTGTAATCCCAGTCGTTCTCCATTTCTACAGTGTAAACTTGTGAAAAATAAACAAATGACTGTACCATATTCTACTGTGTCACCCACAAGGACTTGAGTCCATCTGCCGGCACTTAACACATAAACCTTCTCGTCCTCTGGTGATAGTAACAAAAGAGAGAGCGAAAACTGGGCACAAACTAAAATTGCTATCTGCTAAATTAATTCTCTTACAACTTGTGGTGGAGTACTTTCCTTTGTAAGTATATCTTTTCTCAGTAATTTCCAGAAGCGCTTCCTTTTGTGCAGAGCTAAACAAAGAACTGTTGTTGTTTACAAAGGTGTATTGTTCCGTTGACAAAAGTGATTACAATAGCGATTTATGGCACCCATTCTTCCTGAGTGCATGAGTGCAATGTAAAATGTATCACCATCTTTATCACGACCACAAGAGAAGTCTGCCACAGTTGATGTATAGAAGATAATCTGTTATCTGAAATAGCTTTGCCTGTGGTATAAAGCTATGGCCTTTTCTTTGACATCAGTCAGTCTATGTTATCTATATTTAGAGCCTGTCCAGAGTTTCTGCTGAGCTGCCTGAACTTATAGAAAGTCTCTCAGGTTCAATCTGTGCTCACTGCTCACTGATGGTTAAAGTACTGTTTAAAAGGGGCTATATGTTTACTTTTATCAGGACATTTATTCATCACTTTAACTTCTTGGGTTCTTTTTTAAAGACAATACAGTAACATGTATTTACCTTGTTGACATGTTTCGGCTGCTGCTGCTGCATCTTCAGAACTGTCCCGTGTTGGTGGTGACGTGTCGTATATCAGCTGTTGTTACTTCCTGTAGGCGTGGTCAGTCTGATGGACCTGGCAGGTCGCTCAGACTGACCACGCTTCCCGTCACCCGGTGCTCTCTGGAGGAGGGTGCCCCAGGTGTGTGAAAGGAGGAACACTCCTTTTAAAAAAGAACCCAAGAAGTTAAAGTACAGAAGACAAAATGAACATCTTCAGTTTAATTTATTCATCACCCTTATCATATCAATATCATATCCTAGCAACAAGATAGCAGTGTAATTTCCCCAAACTGATATAGACAGAGATAACAAATCTCAGGAGAAAATCTGCACAAAAACAAGGAGAACATAGTTGTGTCCTTGGGCAAGACACTTCACCCACTTTTCCTATATGTGAGTATACTGGCACAGGTGGGCAGCTATGCCTCTGTTAGTCTGCATTAGAGATTTCTGGGACCTCAGCTGTGGGTGTAATTATTGAAGTTGCTAAATTGCTATAGTGCTTATACTCCACTATCAATGACCAGCCAACAGAAGCAAATGACAAACTTAATTATCTGTGGCTGAAGATTCAATCAAGCTGAAAGCAGAGAGAGGCAGAAGTGGTCCTGATCCTGCCATCATTCACCAAAATATAAAATAACAGCATGTTTTATGGTTATTTCCATCCAATCATGTAGGCATCGTGACACTTGAAAGTTACGTGATGTTGCTTTAAAGGGCCCATATTACGCTATTGTCTGATATATGTTATAATGTTGTTTCCTTATCAAAAACATTCCTGGAGTTCCTTGTTTCATTCTGAACACTGCATATTTAGGCTTCTTCTCTCAAACAGAAAACACCTTGTGATGTCATGTGGTAATACAGGAAGCCATCCACTGTGTTTTTAAACTCCATTCATTAGAATCATTCGGATATTTTCAGTCCTTGAATCGCCAATCTTTAGTGAACAAAAGGTTAACTATTATAGGATATTTTTCTGCCTTATGGTGGTGCCAAAGTTTTGCATTGAGTTGCAAAGCCGATCCCATGACAGCTGAGGAATAGACAGAGGTCCAGGAAACACTGGAGGCCATTAGCATATATCTGTACTAATCTGTTTGCACCGCATCAAGCATTTCAGCACACATTATAACACCCATTCTCTATGAATCATCAGCTGTGAGTGTGACAGCCCAGAACTCACAATGCCATTACAATGCAAATCCTTTCTGCAACACAAAACATCCATATGCAAAAGCCAGCTCCTTCAATACTGGGTCAGTGAGGTCACTTCAAAACTTTGGTTAGACTAGAGAGAGAGGATCGTGCTGGCTGTGGCGGACTGTTACAAAGTACGGTAATAAAAAACTGCAATTAAGTCAAAATTTTAGGTATCTGTGCATTAATTAATTTTAAAGGGTAAACTTTTTACTTTTACTTTACTACATTTGAGAGCAGGTATCTGTTCTTTCTACTCCACAAAATCTTTAAACAGGACTAAAAAGTAAAAATATTTTCTATTATCGTTTGAGACCTGCTGAAAAGGCTGAGGGTTTTGTTTTTAACATGTTCATAATTTGAGTAAACAAAAAACAAGCTAGCAAAAATAAATAATTCAATCATTTCTGATGAACACAATTAATACATTTGAAACTTTGTTATAGATCTCAAAAGTTATTTTACCAGTTACTTTAATATTTTTTCATGTGATACTTTTAATTTTATTTGAGTATTTTTTTGCTCCGTGTATCTGTAAACTGAGTACTTCTCCCTCAACTGCCTGCTAGGGAAAAACATATAAGCAGCATCCAACGAAATGCTCTGGCAAAAGTCATTATGTTTATTGAGTAATCCACAACATAAGCGGATGGGAAGTGACAAATAAAGATTTATTGGAGCTGGAGCTGAGCTCAGAGTCAGGTGTATTAGTGTAGACATGTTGGTTATGTGTAAACAGGGAGCAGCTGAGCCTTACCTGATGTGGCAATGGACTGTGACATGATGCTCATGGGTAATGAATCAAGGCCTTTGTGTGTGATTTCTGTCTGATTATATGAACTCTTACATGCAGAACAAAATCAGTGCTGTCTCTATGAGTTGTAAAAACAGAATCATTTGGATAGTCTAAAATCTATCTAGATTATACACACTATATCTTTCTGTTGTCATTGATCAGACACATTTTGAAAAAGAACTGTATTTTATTTGGAAAATTTTATATGTACTTGTATGTATACTCTGAGATCTTTCCAATATAGTTTTGTAAGGAAATATTGTTCTTATAGGATTTGGCTCATAAGTTGGATTCTTCACAGAAAAAGATTAAAGGTCCTATATTATGTAAAATTGATTCTTGTGAGCTTTAATCCATGTTAGAATGTTGTTACCTTATCAAAAATATACCTGGAGTTGTGTTTTCTGTTTCATTCACATACGTTTGATTAGTCCTTTATTATTAGTTTGTCTACACCTCCAAAGCTCAAAATGCTCTTTTCCACCTTGTGATTACCACAAGACACAGTGTTGTCTGTTTCAGAGAAGCCTGAATGTGCAGGGTTTGCATGTTAAAGACGTGTGAATGAAACAAAACACAACTCCAGATATGTTTTTGATAAGGATACAACATGATAACGTAGATCAGAAAACAGTATAATATGGGCCCTTTAATGCTAAAATATGTTTTTATTATTATTATTAGCTGCAGTACATAAATAAATATGGTGTAACTTCATATGATATGATGATAGACTAAAATGTAAGGGGTGACAGGTGTCAAGTAAGATATGTGCTGCTGCGTATAAAAGATGATGAGTTAGACTAAGATGTTTTGAGATGTAGCTGACGCAGGGCTCTAAATACACAGAGGAGACATTTGACACATTTGCTTGTCATCGGCAAAAGCCATTATCACCTCAATGTACCCCGGAGTGTGGAGCAAATTACCATTAGTGAAGGTCCACGCACCCAGACACCAGTCTTATAAAAACACTGATTAAACTTTACATGATACATTGGCCCAAACCATCCCAGTCCGCCTCACACCCACACCACTGCAGCAGCACCTTGAAAATGAAAGGAGGATCTTGTACAAAAACACAAGAAGCACAAAACACCTGCAGCTATTTTTCATCACTCTACAAATACAGAGTGTTGCACAGGTCAGTAACACGAGGCTGGGTCCAGGACAAACGAGGGGGCCGACCTGCAGCACCACCACCTGTGAGAACATAAGGCCAAAAGACTATCCACCAAGCAGGGGTTCACTACTAGATACACTCACTGCAGCAAAACACAGGACTATCAGTTAAGTTACTATTGTTTGTTATTTCTGTATTCATTAAGAAAAATATCCCAAACAGGAGGGTCTGCCACCTGTTTGTCTCCATGAAAATATTATTGCTTTGTCTAGACTGATTAATCGAAACTGACTTCTGCAAACATTTGAGTGATCTTTTGTGTTCTGCATTTGATTCTTCAGTGTTCACTCATATGTGAATGGATGTGTTTAAATAGTGCACTAAAAACTGAATCTTTACATGAACTGAAACTGCTAATTTTATCACACTGAAATAGGAGTACTTTGCTTCCAAAATCATGCAACCTTGAATGTACAGTACCTAAATTTCAGGTTCACCAGAGTCCAGCTTCAATCCAGTTGTTGAGTCATAGGAACTTTTGCTTTCAATAAAAGTAATAATATTAAAAAGATATTTATTTGAATTAAAACCCACCGTACAGCCAGGTGACATATGTTGAGCTGAACAAATAAAAATAACCTTGCATTTACTGTAAATCTACACAAAGAAACAGAAAACCTTTACTTAACAAATCTCCAAAAAACTGTTTTCTAACATACATATTATAATGTTCGCATTTTTAAAAAAGGCACTGGATTATACTCATAAACGCAAAAGAATGAAAACTTAAAATATGACTATCCAGTGTTTTGATCATCTAATCTCACTATCCTTATAGCTCAAAACATAAAGTAACTGGTTCTGTGGCATTTTGAATTACAGAGTTTAGTTTATTAAAATAGAAAAAATGCTGATTTTCACCAGTGTGTCTGTGCAGTGGACTGACCTATACTTGGCCTGCTCCGTGGTGGGGCTGAGCGCTCCCCCTAATGAGGATGTGTGGGAGGTGAGGAGCCACGCAGCGGGACAGGCCCAAAGCAGCGGACATAGACCAGACTATATGAAACTGTCAAGAGATCTGCTCCTTTTAGATCTAAATGTAACTAATAATGAATAGATAGCCTGACACAAAAATAAAAAAGAAAATGTTGGAAAATACAAAAAGGCTGCACAATAATTTACAAATTCATGCTTAAAGGTACAGTACATAACTTTCTAGAGGAGGAACGTCGCTTGCATGATTCCATAGAAATAGAAAGTTAAAACTATATTTCAAAACATTCTCCATGGAGATAGATACATTTCATGCCATATTGTGAAATATTATAAGGAACAACATTTCCATGGAGATAGGAGGCCAATTAAGGGTCAGGTTTGTGGAGATGCAAGCCTGCTCACAGTAAGGACCCATGTTTCTCTGTTTTTCAGTGCAATAAACAACCAAAAACATGCTCATATTTTAGTTTTTTTTTGCTAAAAAGTTGAATGGATGAAATTTTATGTTATATTTCTGTTACTGTCCAAAACATGTTAAGAGGTTTTAAAATATATCCCCAGTAGAATTATTTAAAAGAACAAATTTTGTCATGATTCATCATTTTGGTCCAGGTTTAGCACTGATTTAAGTCCTTGACTTTGGTTTGTTCTTAACAAGTAAATACAGGGACATTTCAATAAATGTATCCGGACAAGCCAGTGTACCCTTTCTACCGAATCAAATTATGGATTAACTGTTAAATTAAAAAAAACAACAAAATCATCTTCTGTGCAGCCTACCAAAATACAAGCAGCCTACCAAAATACCACATTAATACAAAAGCAGCTAGTCATTTTTGCATTAGAGATTCTACATTTGTTGTGTTATCAGCACCCTGAGATGTTTTTGGTCTTGTTGCGCCTTTGGAAGCGGGTGTCACCGGGGTCAAAGCCCTGCTCCTTTGCCCCAAATAGAGCCCAGGCCGGAGTCTTGGCCATGTAGTCCTGAGACGAGAAGCTCTGCTCTCCTTTCGTGTCTTCATAGGCCTGAACCAGCTCTTGGAAACGCTCATAGTCGATCCACGTCCACCACTCTCCATCGATCTTAAACTGTTCAGACAAAAAACAATAAACAGTGAGTTAGATTTGGAAAAAAAAATAGGTTTGGTTACATTTTTGGTTACACCAAATTAATAGTGTATTACCCCAAAGGACTAAAACTACTTTTCTTCCCAGAGCTACAATAGTGAGAGATTTATACACTGCATAACAATGTAAAACTGAAAAAAAGGTTTTAAGGCTTTTCTCATAAATGTGTCTAAAAGCTTACAAGAAAACTTTCCTCATCACACCATCTATCACAAGTGCTTATTACACTGATTGAATACTTAACATAATTACACTGAATATCTATTATAACAGAACCAAAATGATTTCAGTGCGTTTACAAGCTGATGAGATTTTGACTAGGTTTTGTAGTGCTCAGTGACCCTGAGCACTGCTAAACCTTCCCATCTTCACCATCTACACTCACCGACACTCCCCTCAGACAAGAGACACAAAATGTTCAAGACAAATTCTGATCACACTGAAAAACACATATCTCGGGGGTCTTCTTCACGAGTGAGGGGAGGATGGAGCGTGAGATTGACAGGTGGATCGGTGCAGCGCGGGAGTGATGTGGTCGCTGTACTGGACCGTTGTGGTGGAGAGGGAGCTGAGCCAAAAGGCAAAGCTCCCGATTTACCGGTCAATCCACGTTCCTACCCTCGCCTATGGTCATGAGCTTTGGGTAATGACCGAAAGGACAAGATCGTGGATACAAGCGGCTGAAATGAGTTTGCTCCGCAGAGTGGCTGGGCGCTCCCTTAGAGATAGGGTATGGAGCTCAGTCAAACGGGAGGAGCTCAAAGTAGAGCCGCTGCTCCTCCATGTCAAGAGAAGCCAGCTGAGGTGGCTCGGGCATCTGTTCTGGATGCCTCCTGGATGCCTGTTCCGGGCATATCCCACTGGGAGGAGGCCCCGGGGAAGACCCAGGACACGCTGGAGGGACTATGTCTCTTGGCTGGCCTGGGAACGCCTTGGGGTCCCCCCGGGGGAGCTGGAGGAAGTGTCCGGGGTGAGGGAAGTCTGGGTGTCCCTGCTTAGACTGTTGCCCCCGCGACCCGGCCCCGGATAAGCGGAAGAAAATGGATGGATGGGATGGATGATTTAATAATGCCACTGTCTTTGTAATAAAAAGGTATTTTCATATGCTTTTTAGAGTGTGTATAGTCCAGAGAATGATTATCATTAACAAAATACAATTATGGTTATTTTAACAGTCAACTAGTCACAATTTTGAAGTAATTACCTTATTAACAACTCAACAACTAACTAACAACTCAAAAGGCAGAAAACACACTCAAGTCTGCACATTCGGAACATTTGTTTGCTCAGTAAAAAAGTTCCTTCCTGAGATGATGGCCCTCTCTGAGAATAACTGCATTAAGCGTTTTGAGGCTTAAGATATCGGCCATTAAAGCAAGGCTACCCACTGCATTACTAATGAACCTTAAGAAGAGCACAAAACCGAGGCAGAGTGTGTTGGGACTTAATGTTTCTGGTAATGAACGGGGAAGAGATTTGTTCAGCCACATCTTGGCAAACAATTTAACCATTACGCAACAAAGGGAAAGAAGATGCTCTGAAAAAGACTGGTGTTTACTAATAGTCTGTTTACTGAAGAGGGTGAGGAGCTCCACAGGGGGCCAGGGAGTAGTGTATGGGTACATGCCAAGAATTATAGAACTATATAGATCTGTCCTCAGAGATATGAGTGATGATTGCACTGTGATGACTGCACCACTGGAAAACGTGTTATAAAATACTACATATAGCAGATTATACCATTATACCTTCTTTTGAATTTAGTTGTTTACATAGTGCCAATTCAAAACAATATGTCCACTACGTGAAGGCATATGTTGATTTTTATTTTATTTATTATCCACATTTAGCTGCAGCAAAGCATTTACATCTATAAAATGAAAATATATATCATTAAATTAGTCATCTTATTCTTATCTATTCAATAAAAGAAAATAGTGATATCCAATCAAAACATTCCAATTCCAAAATAATAGATGGTTTCTAAATCACCAATTGCATCACAGACAATGAGATAATACGGATGCACTTGTCATTTATATTCTACAGACTTCTACTTGGCTTTATCTCCTGAGGATATCTTGAAGGCTGCTCAACATGCAATGAATGAAACGTTTTCTTCATATTTGCTCCACACAGTTAAAGCCAAGAGTCTCCATGACACCTACTGTGGAGTACTAGACACGTATAGTGTAATTTACATTGTCCAATAAGAACAGAGTAAGACCTCCACTGAGGACAAAGAAGTGCAAATAAATGGCCTAGTATGAAAAAGGCACAAATACCAGTTATAATAGACCACTGCAGGTGTGATGACCTGAGAGAGATGTAGAAGTACACGGGAGGAGCAGACACTGAAAAGCACTGCTAGAAATCAATTCAGTCAAATATTAATGGTGCCCTTGGCTGGCTGGGCTTTCCTACTGAGATTTTTCAGTGCATATTACCCACCAAAAAGGGTGTAGGAAGGACATTATGTGATAAAAACTTAAACAGTGTAAATGATTGATTGTTACAATTTAGGAATAACAAAATATACCCAAACTTGTCCAGCACTAACTTTCTGTATTCATGGGTTTCAGACAAACATTTACTTCCTGATTTGAAGGACTTTGTGAGGACCCCATTCTAAAGATATAATATTTTAATTTGTATTGCTTAATTGCTATGACCACAGAGGATGGTTGCCATAACTTGAAAACGCATGAATAGCGTACACTTTAGTCATGATGCGCTTTAAAAAATATCTTATTAGTAGCTCAGAAAGAAAGGATTTTGCTACAGATTTTGTTTAAGATCACGGTAAGAGAAGCAGGCCAAACAAAGCCTAAACTTCTATTGTTATGATGCAAATTACACTGTACATAACACACAAAAGATGAATTTCTTTCAGGATGACGCACCATCTGGGGAGTTAAGCCTGCAACCAAATGAACTGTGCTAAAAGTTTCATCTACAAAATATTGCTTCTCAACAACAACATATTAAAGGTATATTGTGTAACTTTTATGGTGGAGGGTCCGTCAAATGCTTTTCTTCATGGAGATGTTATTGTTTTGTCTGGAATGTTTCACAGTATGGCATTAAACCTTTCTATCTTCATGAAGACCAAACTGGACCCCAACCAAAAAGTTTCATAGTGCACGTTTAAGTACACTTGTTAAAAAAAGTAAACTCTTGTCACCATCGCTCAAGAAATGCTGCAAATCTAGAATTTTTTTAACCATATTTAAAAGAAAAGTAATCTAATGTATAATGTATTTTAAAGTATGTTCTAGTGTATAGTTTAGATTCCCCTGCTCCTGATCAATACTGTACCTGAGCTCTTATTTAATCCAGTATTGCGCCCTTGACTTTACCTAAACATGTGCAATCCTGTCTCATTAACCTATGTGAGATGAGCTTTAAATCCTTCTCCATTTTTTCTGTTAGCGTTTAGGGCTAAGACAGCTGAAACAAAGTCGGTGATAAATACAAACATGGAAAGAGGCACCACTGTTTATGAGATGTTGACAGATGCTGACTGCAAGTTTCTTCTCCAAGAGCGAGCAAATTAATCACAACTAATCGAATGACAGGCCAATGCCAATGCCAACCAGTCTTTGTTTGCAGGGCCAAGAAGACCACTTTTCATATTTTGACAAGCAGAAATGCAAATGAATAGGACCAATAACAAACAGATTATATAGGGCTCTGAACTAGTGAAATCCTGGGGAGAAGTTTAATGATAAAACAAATTAACTTATGATTGTCTACATACAGTATGTTTGCATATTAATATACTGACACAAGCTTTACCCATTTATAAGCATTGTGCCTTCTAAATAGAAACCTAGAAACAAGTATATAGCAATTACAAAAAATTGCTCACCTCCATCAGAACACAAATGTAGACTATTTGATTTGTAAAAAAAACTTTTCATATCGAGTAATAAATACATTTGTCTATAAACCAGAGTTCTTAAATTGTACATAAAGAAAACATGTACGTATTTGTGTTGTGTGTACAGAATGGCCTTACAGGTACCTTGGTATGTGCGATGAGCAGGCAGTTGGAGTGCTCGTGTTCACAGGCGATCTCGTACTGCGGCAACATGTCCGCCAGCTGCTGCACGAAGGACACCACCTCCTGATGCCACGGGACATTGGCCATGGTCAGGCTGCTGGCTGTGCTCTCCCCACAGTACGTCACTCCCTGCACACAAAACACAACAATGATTTCAACCTGGAGAGACTCAGACAGACACAAAGAAAATTATTAGTAGTTTTATTGAATGAGTTAGCTTTGGTGCTCAGACCCCAGCAGAAGACATTGTGATGAAGGGCATGCCTGATTAGATGACGTTTACGAAAAGTCTTCCCCTCAGGGCCTGGACACTGGTCTTAGAGGTGAGGCCGAGGAGAGTGAAGGGGACGAAGAAATGATGAGAAACTGAGGTGGTGCTGGGAGGAGGTGGGGCATAGCACGAACCGCAGCGCACATGCAACTGGAATGGGGGTTTAAATTGGGCAGACTGGGCGCTGATTGGCCAGGACGAGGTGTGGTGAGCAGCAAGGAGGAGTATTTAGAGTGAGGCGATGAGGGCTGAGGAGCAGGTAAGCTCTGGAGAAGCAGTGAGGTAGATGGGAGCCAAGTTAGGTCTTCAAGGCTGAACTTAGGCTAGCTCCAATACATCATTCTTCAATGAATAGGATATAAATCATTTGGAAAAAACTGAATATAGACAGATTAATTCTTGATAATGTAATCAAGTAATTTCAGCTTTAGTTGTGGCTTTATTGTAAATTGACAGAATCGATCACTGGAAAATTCTCTCTTCTCAGACTTCTTTGTTGGAGCAGTTTTGTTCTTGTATAACATTCACACTCACATTAAGAGCAGAGTACTGCTATGCTCTTATGGTCACAGGCTTGGAATGCTACACGTGTGTAGTGGGCACAATCGTGTTATAATTTTATCTCACGGGATCTTGATCTTGGCATGAGATGGCATGAGATCTTGTCACATCCACACCTGACAGATAATCAATACATAAAGCATCCAGTTACCAGATCATGGTTAAGAAAGGTAATGCACAGAGCAGCTTTGCAGACACAAGAGATTAGATCACATCAGGGAGTAATTAAGATTTCAAGATCATTGAGAGCAGCCATTCATCAAACAGGCCAAGGACACAAAGCAGAAGTTATGGTGTGAACTTATTTTTTGTTAAGACAAATTGGGATATAATTGGCATATTTTTAAATATTTCGTCAAGTATCTATTCTATATCAAAAAGCAAAAAAAAAAATTATGAAACAAGAGGCCTGAATATTAGTATCATAATAGTTTTTGAGATGGAAGAGGTGACACAGGGGCTTGTGGGATACAGAGGCTGGACAGAACTGATTAAAGACCTTGGCGTTATCTGCTACGCCCGGAGCTCTACTGAATAAAGATCAACTGAAGAAGAGCGGCATAAATCTACAGAGTGGTGTGCAGTGGGAAAAGACCAAGTTTGTACAAGTTATAAAAGATACAAGGCCATTTTTTTTTTATGGAAATCATTAATGCTGATGATCAAGGTCCTTCAGAGTGCATATGACCGAGCACATCTCAAACGTTATTGGTTTTACTTTCAAGAAGAGAGGGAGGATTGGTTTTCAATGACTTCAGTTAGCTGCAAATGTTTAAAAGAAAAATATTTTAGGGGCTCTCCTGTTTTCCCCCATTTCTTATTTACTACTGTACAAACAAGTACTTTATTTTGCAAATCAAGTAAATGTAATCTGAAAACATAAAACAAAACATTATGGTCCCATTGCAGAGAGGGGAAATGCAATCTTATCCACTGCCCCAAGAGAAGAAATATACTATTAAATTGCACAGATATGCAAGTAAAAAGGCAACACAAACAGAATGCATAATCATAATTAATAGTGGTTATAATTTAAGAGATACTCAAATGATTTGTGACTCATAGCTCACAGTCTATAGTAGGACCAAGGTTAAAAGTATCATGTCCCATAAAATATTACTAAAACTTGATTGGAAGCATCAATACCAGAAAGATTCACATTTAGGCACCTACTGAATAGTTTTAGAAAGGTCTTGATGACATATAAGAAAACATGGTAACATTTAAGGACATTTTAGTGACAATTAAAGCCTGTTGTAAACCATAGTAACTGGTCAACATTTTCACTGATGTGACTCACTGTGGGATCAGGGCGAAACTGATTGCAACAAAACATTATATGGTCTCTGATAACTGCGGGATTCTTGTAAAGTACTAATGAAACTCTTCAGTTCCAGTAATTGAGAAAAAATCTGAATGCAAGCCAACAAAAGGGGACACAATTAAACTCTGCTAGCCTAAAACACTAATTGGCAAGAAAACACAAGCCTAGATGTTACTCAGACATATTATAAAGTTGGTAGTCTTTCCAGTATCACTGCATTAATCCCAAAACATGGAAACTCATTACTCCCCTGTTCCCCTCATTATTTCTCTGACAGGCATGGAAATTCAACGTTCACTAACTAAACAAATAAATAATCTATCTTGTCTAATATGGTATGAAAGTATTAGATAGACAATTAAAAGTTGTAGTTACTTAAGCTGCTTGTGTTCATACATACTACATACAGCACTGCGACAAGTTTAAAGCCAAGACTCACAATCAAAGCTAGACAAAGAACATAAAACAGGACTAGAACAGGACCAAATCTAGAAAATACACCCTAACTCCAAATCAAAAACCCATCAATTAAAACACAAATGGGTCAAACAGGTCCCACAAGCTAAAACTTTAATAGGACTTCCTGTTTACAGTTCTCCAGTGCTAGCCAAATAATACCTGCAGATATGCTCTAGGGCATAAATACTTCAATCAGCCACCTGCTTCAGGCAACAACATTATTAATTTAGGGCCACTGGATTTCTTGAGATAGGCTGGTCAGAACTACATTAACTAGAGGATTTTACCTAAATAAATAAAAGAATTGACATTTTGGAGATATTTTGAGTGGTATGTAGTCGTCACAACTTCAAACCAGTCACAATGAGGACTTAATATTCACTGGCATTATGTTATACAAACTGTCTATTGTTATGTTCAATACTAAAATTCACAAGCGGCATTGTATTAAAAGTAAAAAAGTGTTTGCGTAATAAATTGTGTAAACCAGTGTACAGGGAGGCTACCTGAGGCTCATTCTGAGCAGTGTGAGAGAAAGGACATGAGAGAGAACCTGCCAAAAGAGTGGCTTACTATACTATTCCTGTCCAGACCAATTAGCTGGCACCCCAACAGTGGAATGAAAATAGACAGCGACTCAACATGCACTTGGCTGGGCTTTAAAAAAGGTCAAAAATAACTTTATCCGTACAACATTACCTGGACACAATTTGGTGCTTAGAATCAACCCAGAGAGGTAGAAAGTCCAAAATGGAGTGTATGTATAGCTATGAACATCACAGGAGATTTTCACGTGAATTATATGAATCCTATTTTAAATGACTCCTTAATGTAAATGCATAATGGCAGCAGGATGGCACCTTTTGAAAACAAACCTCACAAGATTTTGTTCATATATTTTGGCCAGTATTATTGTATTTATTGTATTCTTATTGGTTTTGCATTTTCTTCTGATCAAACACATAAGAGACATTTAGGCATGTAAACACAGTGGATTGCCAAAGACTAGGTTCTGATTCTGATTCTGATTCTGATACATCTACTATCCCACATTCACCCTCACAAATACACACTTATACTCACTCACACTCCAGTGTACCATGACGCTGGAAGCAACCATGACATGTGGTGCAACTGAAAAACGCTTTTTTGTATTTTAAATGTTTTATTTATTTTCAATAGCCCACTGAGATGCATCATCTATTTTTTCAAAGGAGTCCATATATGCTCTGACAGAGAACGCAAGTCTTTTTGTTTTTTTAAATTTGCTAACTTTGACTGTAGTAACATGTACTAAACATGTGAGCCAGGTGCTCAGTGCCACACTATAAATATCACATCCGCAGAATAACCAGGGTAAGGTCATTGTGGTACAGATCACAATCTCCCTGAACATAAACTTGTTTATGAGGTAACATTAATGCACTACACTGCACTACTACTACAAATTTCACTGAAAATGCATTAATAATAAAATTCTCACAAAAGGTTTATTAACTCACCTTGACCTCGATGAAGTCTGGCTGTCCCATTGCGATGAGATCAGCGTAGGCCAACATCTCCTCTACGTTCCAAGCTTTGACCAGTGTCAGTCTGTACACAGTCCTTTGTTTCTGAATGGGCATACAATAATGAGTTTATAATTATGAAAATAATACAATCAAATCTTCACTATAGTGACCACTATATATATATATAATATATATATTTGTATTTGAATGAATTAGAACCTGTAAAAAGATCTAATTAAGCATATTAAATAAAAAAAAAAAAAATCATTATTTACCTATGATGAGTTTAATAATATACTACACATTTATTATACAATCATTTTTTTTGATTGTCAGACAGTGGCAGTCAAAATCTATAATTTAAGATAAATGTTCACTGAATACCACAAGATTAGAGTAGAAACTACAAAATAGGCAGAAAAGTTTGACACATAAATGACAAAAGCTTGAGGATAATAGATTCTTTCCCTCGTTTAGCCTATGAGTAGAAGGTTATCTGTGACACAGGGTCCTCTCGGCACAGTGGGGAGGGGGATAATTGGCCACAGTGAGTGCTTGGAGATATTTTGAGCTCCCCCTCTTCCAAATCCAATGGTGAAGTATGACTCTATCAATCCTCTGGTGTGCTGCCAACAAGGCCAGGTGGAGGAGAGCAGGGGGAGCTGTCCAAACAGAGCCAACTTAACAGATAAGAGACAGACCACCATCAAATTCACAGTGGATGTCCAACTGGCAGACAGAAAGGCAATGGATAAAGTATTTATGGCTACTCTGCAGTCAGATGAAGCCCTCTTTCACACTGAGGTCTATGTAAGTGCAGTTCTTACAGCCACTGGGGGGAATAGCTACAAGCACAAGTTTCTTAAAATACTGTGCTTTTGATTTAAAAAAAAAACAAAACAAAAACAAAAAAAACAATTGTATTTTTCAAGTTTGTGTGACAATGATGTCATTTTAAAATTTAAAAAAAAATTATTGATGAGCTGTCAAAGCCATTTAAGTTAAAAGGAGGAGATGTACTGCTAGAATAAAAATGCCAATATTTAACTCACCCAATATACTTTCTGTCCCCCACTTGGCCTGAACCATAGCTGACCTCTGACACAATGTTATTGGACTTCAGACTGGAAACATCATCATGAGAAAAAGGAAGATGTGGAGTGGGTGTTAAAGACCATATTCAACTGGGGAAGTTTTGTTTAAATGAGCTTAGCTTTTTTGTGCTTCTCAAATGAAATCATTGGCAGTTAGTGTCTTGCATTTTAATCTGTGGTGTATGTTTAACGCTGGTGCCCATACTTTTGTGTGTTTACAGTTGGCACAAAAGGTTTGCCTTTTAGCCGCTTGTGGCTGCATTGCTTAACCTTTCTGCTGGAAGGTCCGCCACCTGCTTGTCTGTCACTGCAGATGTTACTGCATTGCCTTGATTATTTCACAGTATGGAAATAAAGTTGGTTATCACAATGGTTAATTGTCAAATCTTTGGGGAAGCAACCCTGGACATAATAAGAAATCATGTTTTTCAAGGCATTTTTGAGCTATAAAACACCTGTAACTGCAAGGCAGATATATTTATTTCCATACTGTGGAACATTCCATGCAATGTAATATCATCTCTATGGCGACAAGCAAGTACCAGACTCTCCACACTGGAAGTTACATAGTGTACCTTTAAATGTAGTCATTGTCAGCCTATTACAGACCTTATTTTGTAACTAATAAAATCACAATCCACCCATATAAATGCACTCTCTCAGCATTTCAGCTATAAACTCCCATTGCCAACAGGGGAGATTTATTTCTTCCTTCCAAAATCTATCATACTCTCATTGTATCCCCAATGCCTCTATCTGCCAGGACCTAAATTTTTTTTTTTACATTAAAAAACTCCTGATTCAGATGCCCATAATTAAAAAAGAATGACATCTTATCTTTCATTATGTAAAAAATGCTTTTAGTATGTCAGTAGGAAAGTAATTGTGAGTGTTTTCTAATCACATATCAAAAATACAGTCCCTCACCTTCTCTCCCAGTGCTTTAAGGCAGTCGAGGAAGCGGGGCCAAAAGTCTTTAAACAGCGGCCGGTCAATCTTCTTCAGGCTGTCTTTGGTGCTGGCATCTACACTGACGTACAGCTGAGTAACCGGCACCAGGCTCCTGCAGATAAGAGAGAATAAGAAAACTGGAAGGAAAAATGACATGCCCACTGGGACCCTCTGAGGAGAAAGAGGACAATCCAAGTACAAAATGTCACTCTCACTTTCCGCTATCTAAGCCTCATGAGGAGACTGAACTCAACAAAAATGTCTGGTGACATTTTGTTGTATTTGTGATGGTGTTAATGATGAACTAAGTTAGACTTATAATGCGGTTTTAATGAAATGTATATTTTTAGAGATATCATTAAACATATCTAGCTTGTATTTGTTCAATTTCAGGGGTTTGTATTGTTAAAAAAATACCTTTAGAACATGCATTTCCTCCTTGGAGATAGATGTTCATTGCCATACCACCAGTAAAGTTACATAGTGCACCTTTAATATAATACTGTAATTGTGGTGCCCAGAGCAATATTTATACCACAGCAACAAAATATTAGAAATCATAACTTTTATTCAAAACAACAAAACATACCTGATTTCCTCTGGGAATTGGGCATTTGTGACCAGAAAGCTGGAAATCCGGTGTGAGTGGAGCAGGCGGAGGAAAGCATTAATTTCAGGGTACATAATTGGCTCCCCAACCAAAGACAGGGCACAGTGCTTCACTGCCAGGCCCTCTTCATAGCGCTCTGGCTTGACTCCTGGAACTCCTGCAGTGGACAGAGGGCACAGATCTAGTCACTTTAAAAAGGTAGAGGGTGTTCACTGCCATCTGAAAATATGACCAGAGGCTATTGTGTAACTGAGGGCATAAAACCCACAGCAGAATCAAGACCAAAGTCAAGACCAACAGAGACACCAGATGATTTTCTTGAAAGATAAACATAAACAGTGGGTAGTGAATTTTTAAAATATACATATGGTAGAAGTAGCATGTTTGCAGGGAGTAAAACACACCTTTAAACTCTCGAATCATGTTTTGATGCTTCTCTAAAGAATCATTCAGGATTTTTTCAGCAGGATCCATTTTCCAGCGCCACTCTGTGCCCACTGGGTTTGTGTGATGTCTATGGAGAGACAAAATGAGAAACCTTTAATTGTAACAGTACATAGCTCAAATATTTTCAGTTAAGGAACATATAAACAAATACTGTATCTAAATATCATTATCTAAATGGAATTTGAACGATAATTTGCTACATTAAAACTATAGTGACTCTGTATCATAAGAAATTAAAATATTAACACTTCCCATTATGGCTGATTTTAGGAAGAAAAAAATCTAATTACAATTTTTATGACAAGGAGCCATAATATTTGAGAGATGACCGGATAGAACATTAATCTAAGAATGAATTTTATTTGTATAAAAACAAAAGGCATTTTCTTTGTATGTTTGTTTGATTTTTATAAATTGATTTTTATATAATAAAAAGGCAAACCTGTCTTATATTATATATTACCTACTTTACCATGCCAACAGATCGATGTTTCCAGTGTTTTATTTTTCGACATATGCAAAAACTAACACCAGTGATCCTCATGCTAACATGTGCATTACCTGCTCAGGTCCTGTCCTGTGTGTCCCTGGCTATGGAAAGAGGGGCATATCTGGCTTGACCGAAACACGGTTCACGCCACAGTTTCACAGTGACCTTTCAGTGCTGCACTGACGCCTTTTCAAATGAAACCAAGGGGAGAACCAGTCTGACGCCAATGCCACAATCAATCAATGTCTGCCCCTTAGGTCTCACTGTATGGCTACTATTGGTCTCCTGTATTTGATAATTTACTTGCTGTCTGCTATTTCTCATGCACAATGCACAATAGATCTATATTCAAAAATGTCATACCTCCAACAGAAGACGCACTTGTTGGCACATGCAAGGCTGGGCGTGGTCTCCATACAGCGGTGGGACTCGATGCCATAGAAAGTGTGCTTGTAACACCCTCCTCTTCCTCGCAACATCGACTAAATACAGCAAAGCAGGAAAATCAATATCCAATCCAAAGTAATCAGTAGATTATGTAATACAAGTAATTGTCCTCTCAACAAGTATTACCTTTGTCCAGCGACAGAGCTTCACTCCTGAGTGACTTCCAATTAACTTATAACCTGAAAATGTATTTTTAGAATTTAGATGTAGTACACATGTCATCTTAGTCTAGAATAGTTCAGAATTGGTCAGAATGGTCAATTCAGTGGTTAACACATACGACTATAAGGTATGCTATTTTATGCCTTGAATTTGTGAATTTAACCGATCATAGTGTATACGCTCAAAAGCAGAAGATGGCTTGCGTTACTTGTCAGCGCCATATAAAAATATACTAACTGCATGACTTAAGATAAAACAAAAAAGTAATTTAAACAATGTGATTATTATTATTATTTTATTTATTTATTCATTCATTCATTTTTGGCATATCGCCCACCCATGACTGCAAAAACAGAAGGTTGGATTTTTAAGTTGTAAAAGGGAGAGCATCCAGCAAGAGGGAACTAAAATTTCAAGTAGAATAATACTGAAAGAGCAAGACCATTTAATTTTTATGTAAGACATAATAGCTAAGTAGTCAGTGACAATCAGTCTAAAATGTGATTAGATAATGTAATGAAAAGCCATTTGTGGCATTAAGCAGATTATGTTTTGGCACTCACTCGTGCAGTCTTTTTTACTGTTTCTTTGTTATTTAGGTTTTAATTAATATTTATGCATTTTATCAACATTTTCTCACCTTGTTTTGACAGTGCATCTCTCAGGGCAGGGGTGATCATCTCTCTTCTCTCCTCCTCATCTTCAGCCCTTTTAACACTGTTCAGTTTGGACAGTTTTACCATCTGTTCCTCATCTTTGCTCTGAGGCAAGCAGAAAACAAAGACAATTTGGGTTAAAAACTGCACTCCATCTGTTCTTGAGGCTCACTGTGGCATTTCACCCTGGGTCAATCATCTTGGACTCAGATGGGTTAAACTTCTCCTACCCTCTACATTTACTTGGATGTGGTTAAACACCTATAATAGCCAGTAGCTTGGCGGTTTGTAGTAACTAAAACAACACAAGGTATTGATTAAAGGTTGCTTTGGGTACGGATCTTTTAATATATCGAAATAGCAACAATATTGTGAATGTTGTTTTGAAGTTGCAAAACTTTAATAATGGGTATATCATGTATAATATAAAAAATAAAATGGTGCAAAAAAGCTGGTCAAAATTTTAACTAGAAAAAAAAATCCAAATGAGGGTATAAATTAATATTTCTGCATTTAATATTTCTCACATTTGTCATTATTCTCACATTAATACTTAAATCTCAACAAATGCATGTTTCAGCACATTACAGCTGTATTGACATTGGACCATTGTTGTTTCTATTTCCTATGTATGGATGTAGCAAAACTATAAATGCAAATTGTGGTATAGTACAGCTGTACAAGAGCAATGTCAACACCAAGCTAACAGTTACTGCAAAACAACAAAACTGTAACAATACAACTACCAATAATATAGTATCTTGCCTAAAAATCTGTTAATGTTGGATAATAGAAACAGATAAAACTGCTATTATCAAGGGGGTTGGCTTGATAACACATAATTTGCAGTTTTGTTAACAATGCGTTGCATCTTGAATCAAATGTTAATTTTAGACAGCAAAACAATCTTTTCCTGCCCTGACCAGAATGTGCAAAAAGCAAAAGTCATATGCCAACTGTAGGTGTTACTTGGTAGAGGGAATACTTCTGTAACTGCCACTGTCCTTAACTGAAATGTTTTAATATTATACAGCATTTCACTTACATTATTTGTGATTTGTTTGGTAGAGCTTTTCCCCCATATAACCCTAAAAAGATTCAAGACTGCTCTTCCGTCTCCATTTTCCTCTTCCTGAGTCACTTTCTTCTCACAGTCTGTGCAGTGGGTGTCCTTGCTCTTACGCAAGCCTGTGCTCTCGCCTGCTTGGGTCTGGTGTCTATCAAACCATCTGCCATATCTCCTCCACTCACAACACTATCTACTCATACACTTACATTGATCCATTAAGCTTCAGGTCTATAACATATAATGAAAGAAATATGACACTATATAGACACTTTGTGTGTGTGCGTGTGTGTGTGTGTGTGTGTGTGTGTGTGTGTGTGTGTGTGTGTGTGTGTGTGTGTGTGTGTGTGTGTGTGTGTAAAGTGGTATCATAACTGAATGTTAAGTCTGACCTTAGTTTTTTTAACACCATTGATGACGTTTCCAAGATCCTCCACGTCAACAACTGGACCTTTCCTCTCATCTTGTAGCCCAGACTCTTCATCATCACTGCTAGACTCAAAAAAATCCTGCTGAACACAAAAAAGGACAAAGAAGCATTGATTCATGAATTAGAATACAAGCCTAAAATATGGTAGAAGACCCATGAGCATGTAAGAGTTGCTGTGTTGTAATTGCGTTTGCCTGAAAAATGGATAATGTTTCATTTCGATAACATAATGGTCAGTAGAGTGGACATTTTAAATTAAAATTTTGAAAATATCTAATGCCATTATTCTTTTTCATAGTAAGACATATATAGTAGCATACTACTATATATTACTATCCATAATTAATTAGTCAATGAAAGTACTGTTTTATGAAAATACATACTAGCTTTATATTTTTCCTTTGAGTTTGTCAGTTTACCTCAGAGTTGATCGACTGGACAGTCTCTCCCTCCTCCTCATGCCCATGTTCATGTTTTGCCTTATTCTTGCAGGAACCTCCATTCTTACAGTTTCCACTACAGGTCTTCTTCTCTCCTTTCACAAGTTTCTTCAGGCGATTCAAAAACTTTACTTTCCAGGCTGTAAAATCAGCCTGGATGCTGCCGTGTTTGCTGTTCACCACATTACAGTCACCCTCTCCCCTGGTCATTATCCGACTGGCACTCAACATCCACAACCACTTGTCAACATTTCTTCCCACCTATAAATGAAAATAAAATTAGAACGATCAAAACCGTGCCACTTTTTACTATTTGTACTAAGAAAAAGGACCTTACTGTGTTATAGTGACCAGTGTAGACTGAGTTTCCCAGCCCAAAAACTACATATTTAAGCCCTTTCAGGTACGTTTTTCCGTATCGAAAGTCAGTGGATGCCTCCTCCAGCCACTTGCAGAACCACTCAGCATTCTCTGTGGGCTGTCCATCGGTGTAAGTGGCCAGAAGAAACACGCAAACTGTTCTGTTAGTGCCCTATAACAAAAATTAAAACATGTTACCATTACTATTACTCACACAAGGGATCTTTGAGGGTACATTTTAGAACTATGCAATTTATAAAATGTTATGAAATCAAGATTCAGTCATTTCTTTAATAATCAATTATATGCTTGGATTTTTTAATTGAGAGGTCCACAGCCAATGCTCTGTCAGAAAAAGCATGTGGTTTGGGAGCAGGATTCCAACCTCAGGGAACATTTATGCGATAATATAAAGAGAAAACAAACCTCGTCAGCAAGTTGGTCATCAGGATCATAATTTTTTAAATCAATAACCTCACATGGTAGACCAGAGGCCTCAATTTCATCTGACAACTCTTTAGCAAAGCCCTGTAGAGATAGTATAAAAGGAGTAATTTAGATTAGCCTTTACTTTTTCAGGTTCAGTCAACAAAGTAAATGTCAAAATTAGTTGACGATTTCTCTTTCCAATCAGACCCTACAGAGAAAAAAATGGTCTTGTTGTCTAGGCAATTGAACACAAGCAGAAATGTAAAACATATCAAAATGTAAATACAAAATGAGTGCATAAAAACTAAGGGAAGAAAAGGTGCATACTTTAGCAGTTCCAGTTTGTGATCCGAAGAAGATTTTAACTCCAGACACGATTTTTTCTTTGTCAGAACATCCACTGCTCTTCACGGGTTTGTGGGATAAGAAGTTTGTGTCACTAGAAATACTTCTCTACAGGACAAAAAAGGAAAGAATACATGTCAACAAAACTGATCTAGTTTACATTGTATACATTTAATCCAAATATTATTGGACCTTTTTTAGTGCCATCTTCACTGAGAACCAGATGCCAAAAAGCAGAGCACCTGCAGAATACAGGTACAGTCTGCTGTGCCATATTGAAGTTATGAAGGACAGAATAGGATTTTGGGACTCTACAGCAGGGGAGTAAAACAAATACATAACATGTTAATTAAAAGCTGGTTTTCTGGCAATAGAAGGAGAAACACACAGCACAATTCACAAGGTAGAAAACTACTCAGTGACCTGACCCTTCTAGCTGTTAGCTGCGTTCACAAAATAAACCAAAAACAATAGCCTTAACCAGATTCAGACTGGTTTACCTTTATCTTCCGAAGCACATACGACAGTTGACAAAAGCGAAAAAATAATTACTAACATCTGCATAACCCTAAAAGTGGAATATGAAAACATTTTAGTCTTTATTAGTCCATGCAGTGGGAGAAACCATGTTGTTTGAGCAAAGAGAATGCTGGGAAATGTAGTTACAGCGATTTAGACATACACTTTGTGCTGGATTAACAATTTGTACATTGTAAAAGTTTATTTATTATATATAATATTATATTAACACAAATACTGAGCCCAGTGAAACATTTACAATGTTTCAATCGTCATATAAAAAAATAACATATGTGCGGAACTAACTATAGTCTCTGTTGTTCCGTAGAGGGCACGTATCATCAACGGACTAGTTGCATGTTGCGCACTTAGTGCCTGCAATGAACAGATAAGAACTGTGCATTTCAATTTATAATTTTTTCTATTATTAGACATAATCATGTCTATATTTACGCCAACAAATCAAATACGACTTACCAATGTAGCCGTGGTGCGGATGAAAAAGGGCGGTAAGAGATTTGAGATCGCCTGTTACAAAAATAAAGTTATGAGCTGGAGATCAGGCGCGTAAGTACGATTGTAAAAAATATAGATTTATTTTATTGTGTCTGTACAAATACAATTGTTAAAATACAACACCTTTCAAGATAATACATTATCCTTAAACTAATTCTGCACTTGCCTGTTGTTTTTGTAGAGAGAAAGATCTGGATGAGGTTTTGCAAACACACTCTGTCTTCGTGAATGTGTCAAAGGGTCAGGTGGCCAAGAAGGATGATTTAACCAAGGCTTTTGGGACAGATGATCTAACAGAAATCTGCAAACAGGTTCTATTTTTTTACTTATTTAAATGTCATCCCAATGAACACACCATGTCTAATCTACATCCTTTCCATAAATAGATATTAGCCAAAGGTGAGCTTCAGGTGTCAGACAAAGAGAGGCAAACACAACTGGAGACAATGTTCAGAGACATTGCAACCATTGTGGCTGAAAAGTGTGTCAACCCTGAGACCAAAAGGCCATACACGGTCAGTCTTATTGAAAGGGCCATGAAGGACATCCACTACTCTGTCAAAGCCAACAAAAGCACTAAGCAGCAGGTAATAAGGCAACTTATCTTTCTGATTAATCCACTTCTTCAAAGGCCCATTTAAATCATTGTTTGTTTGTTTTTTATTTTTATGGGAGTGCAATGAGTGACAACAGCTCACTCTTGTTTAGCCAAATTGTGTTTTGTCTCTTCTGTCATCATCTAATTGTCATCATATTTCTACTAATATGTAAAGGCACTAGAAGTCATTCGACAGTTGAAGGAGACCATGGAGATACAGAGAGCCCACATGAGACTGCGGTTGGTGCTCCCGGCAAAAGAGGCCAAGAGACTAAAAGAAAAGCTTAAAACACTGCTGCAGGTTGTGGAAAGTGAAGATTTTGATGAGGAGCTGGAAATGGTTTGCTATTTTTGTTGTTTAAATCTGTTGTTTAAATGGCTAAGCTAACATGCAAATCTTTGTAATACTGTTTGATTGTACAGGTTGTTCTGGTGGATCCTGGATGTTATAGGGAAATTGATGAGCTGATCCGCTGCGAGACCAAAGGCAGAGGTTCCCTGGAAGTACTCAGTCTGAAGGATGTGGAGGAAGGCGATGAGAAACTATAGCTGTTTGGACTCCAATTAGTACGCACTTACATGTTCTCTGTATCACACTTGCATCTTGTCAAACAGTATTTTATATTATGCTACATAACACAAATGATGATGCATTTAAATCAATTATTAATAACATCTAATACTTTACTTAGGTGTGCATGTATTCATCATAGCATCAGTGATAAAAAGTTAGAAGATTTAATCACATATAACAAAAGACAATTTTGTTTTTCTAAACCAACTGGAACATGCACACAAAAAATGGTGATTACAGTGATGTATTTGCTACCTTCATATAAAAAAACACATCTTAACAACACCTAATAACCTAATAAAAAATATATATATATTTATGATCATACAAAGAGATGATCCATTAGCATTTTGGGTTCAAACAGTAAACCTCCTAAAATAAGAGAAAGTGCATTACATTTGTCTTTATTAAAACATATAATTTAAAAGGGTAAAAATGTTATAAATGTATTTAATTGCTGTTCTCTCAAATAAATTATATCTTGTATACATCATGCCATTCAAGTCTGAATTTCTTAGTAAACATTCAGCATACGTCTATGGGGCTATGTCTGAACTGCACTTAGTCTGCAGAGTAAAAACAAAACCAAAAGGAAAAAGTTCTACCTACATATCACCAACACACTAAATAACATGGATTCTCTTAAGACGGGGGAGTTTCCTTATGCCTGATCCAACGTGTGCATACATCACTAGTTCCTTTAAAATGGTTAAAGCCCTTCAGACTGGTCCTGCCCCGCGTTGCAATTGGCTATTGGTGAATGTGGCCCGGTTGATTCTGCTCAGGGGGTGACTGGACTCTTCCTCATGGGGCGGAGCAATGGCAACTTCGGTGTGCGCTCCTTGGCTCTGAGCTGTTGGACACCTCGTGGTCAGAAACACTCCCCCCACTGTCAGCAAAACAAATGAGGTCCACCCAAAGTACAACGCAGGCCCCCAGTCTCTTCTCAAGTGTATAGCCCCCTCTAGTGCTTGACTGGTGTGATGACACGTCCATGCTGTGGGGACCAATAGCAGAATTCCAGACAAAACAAAAACAGCACCGGAACATACTTTAATCTGGTTACGGTGAGGAAACCACACCGCCCCCACTGCACTTATGACCACAGCAAAACCACCTGCTATAATTCCCGCTGTGATGAGAGATCTCCAAGTGCGGAAATTTCCAGAAAGAGACATAAGAGTTTGGTAGAATGAGCAGTGCAGTCTTCCATCGTGAGCCAGGTCCCAATGATCCCACAGCAGCCACACCCCGTCCCAGTAGGCAGGCAGAGAGGCTGTAGTGTTGTCCACGGTGCCACTCACGTTCCACAGGGCCAGGCAGCGGGTCAGGATGGCACAGATCCACCCCAGAAAGGCCATGGTGAGGGCACCAAGCTCCAACTGCTTCAGCATGACTACAGTAACTGGCCTTCTACTCAGTTCAGGCCTCACTGCCTAAACAGCTGGCAGCGCAGTGCTCCGGGCCGAGCTGTTGTTTCTACATGTGCAGCTGGGGTGAGGCTTAGTCAGACCATGGAGGTGTGTGTCACTGGAGCATTTGCATTGCGGTTCATAATAGAGAAACTGGTTCTTTGGTATTTGTGGAAAACTGAGAGCTTTATCTGGGTGGAGGAGGGAAATCCTATTGTTTGCTCTGCCATGGTTTCAAAACAATCTTTTGGAGTTCATAGGACAAAGCTCCCTCTGTGCTGCCTGTTTATAAATCACTGCTTATGTTACTCTAACTGGCTAAAAAGAAATCACTATCAGCACTGAATTTGGGCTGTCACAAAAAATAATACAGCATATCTGTCTGTCTGTCTATGAATTTATTAAAACTATTTAATAACAGTTGCATTAATTTATTTTATTTTAAATCACAATTCTTTGAACAAACTACAAAACATTAAACCATTACACTGCATAACTTCCACACACATTGTATAAGCATTTTATACTAAACATCAGCACTGCACAAACTGTCCATTATGGGATTAAGAAAATTATAAATTATGTCACTGTTGATTTTTCAGTCTTGTTTGAAACTTGGTTGCTATTCATTTACAACATATTCGTATTTTATATCTCAGATAACAATGATCAACACTGACAAAGCATTACATTCCTTATATCCAGTTCCTTATACATAGTTCTTGATGGCATAGCTGCTTTGTGTGGTGGGTGCCCTGGCCAGTGTGTATCTAGTGGAGGGGAACTTGGCTCTCTGAGGTGGGCATTTAATACATAGTAAAAGTCCCCCTACAAAAAGCAGACCAGATGTTACAAAGCCACAGTAAATTGCTGCCCCCAACTCTTTTTTGAGCACTTCTGGGACACGTGGATTGTAGAAGTCATTGATGATTGAATTGGCAGTCCATGCCACAGCTACAACAGTGGTAAGAGAGGACAGACAGAAAATGAGTCCCGAACTTATCACCACTCTCTGTTTTGCCCGCGGATGGCTCAGACAGTTAGTGCAGCGGGCGCCCAATAGAAATATAAGGAATCCCAGGCAACCCAGGAATAGACTGATGCAGATGAGGCCCCGGGCTGCTTGTAAGTCTGGAGACAAATCTAAGATGGCATCATAGAGTTTACACTGCAGCTGTCCGGTGTATTCACTCACACAGGTCATCCATAGCCCCTCCCAAAACACCTGCATGACCACCAGGTGTGTTCCAATGAAAGCAGTCACCTTCCACATGGGTAAGGCGCATATCAGAATGATCCCCGCCACGCCTGCCATAGACACACTGATGCCCAGCTCCTGCATACCCCCCATGGGACTTCACGACTGCTGTAATCTGCAACAAACACAAATGGGACATTCAGCTACACGAGGACAACAATGAATAATAATACATTGGATTTATAAAGTGCCTTTTAAGACACCCAGTGCAGTGCACCCGTAGAAACCCACTGAAGCAGCAGCTATATTTATGAGTTCCTTTAATTGGTTGAGTTCCAGTGTGATATACTAATGTTATTCCATTAGGTAAATGTCTAAAGTAGACTAAACTGCTTAAACAGCTTAACTGGACAGTTTAGTAGTTTCCCATAATGGTTTCCCTTAAGTGACGCCATAATTCTTGCACTGAATGCATGCCACCACTGGGAGGCACTATAGCTGTAGTTTTATCTGTGAGAAAATGATCAGGCAAAAGTTTCTCCAGTGGTTTCTGTTAAAGTTTCTGATAGCCTGAAAGAAAGGTATTTGAAAATGGAATGATAAGTCACATGCCAGACTAAATGCTTGAAGTGCATTTGTTTGTCTTACAGTTGAACTCACACATGTCTTCTTTAGTTTTTTCAAAATAATAACTTTAAAAGACAACACCAACTCATGTATTCATTTATATCCAGTTCTGGCATTTAAAATCTAATATCTTATTAAGTATAAAACGAGAAGCCTATCTGTAAAACAGGAAGTATGATAACCTACTTTAAGACACACTGATATTTGTTTTGGTTGTCTGTTTGTATTTTCTGCTGACTATATAGAGATCAAGCACAATTTAAACCTTAGAGGACAGCTCTGATTTACAGAGTGAATATGAGTCACTACTTTGTTCCCTGGATAGAGATGTCTTACAGTAACTTTTCCAACAGGTTTACTTGAAGCTTGACTTACAAACAGCGGAGACTTCATTAGTTATAGAAGTTATAAAATATAGGTTACAAATCCCATGATAAGCAAAGTATCAATAAAAATGGAAGTACAATTAAAAACAAGTACATTCCCTTAAAGCAAAACCATATAACATAAACTATACATAGCATGGTACAACTCCTAAAACCCAGCATTTAAACAATAGGAACCATCTTACTTCATTTCTTATTACCTATTTATTTACAAACCATTATTTATAGTTATAAAAACATTAAAAGTATCTAAATTTGTCAGTGCCAATACTGTATCTGTAAATTTACATATTTTTCACATGATTATTGGACAGTAATTCGTAAAGCAAGAGTCTTTTTCCTTCATTTCTTGTTAAGGGAGTTTATCATCTTTACAGGAGCAACTTATTTTTTCTTCAAACTTCTTCATCAGTCACATTGAAAAATCAGATATAGGTCTTTGTTGGAGTGAGTGATCTGACAGAGTTTATCCTACTCTGTCCTGCTGTTGACTTGTTGAGCAGATATTTCACAGATGGGGCTTGATCATTGTCGCTCTTGGAGCAGTTTGCGCACAGAAGAGCTCCTCCAAGAACCAAAAGTCCTCCTGCTCCCCAGCCAATATATAATGATGCTCCGAGCTCTCTTCTCTGCGCATCCACCACCACTGGGTTGTAGAAGTCCCTTATGATCATACTTGCTGTCCAGGAAACAGGAATGAGACAAAGAACTCCACTGATGATCAATATAACACCAGCTGCAACAGTAGCCCTGGATTTTGCCCTTTCCTCTGGGATAAAGTTGGTACATTTACCCCCAACGAAGGCAATTAGAAGACCCACAATGCCTGTAATGATAGAGACCACCACCAAGGCTCGAGCTCCTTGGAGGTCAGTACCCAGAGCAAGCATGGAGTCATACACTTTGCACTGCATCTGTCCTGTGCTTTGGACCACGCAGCTCATCCAGATGCCCTCCCAGATGGTCTGAGATGTCACAATGTTGTTGCCAATAAAAGCTGTTACTCGCCACATAGGAATTCCACATACAACAATGACCCCAATCCAGCCAAAAAGACCCAAAATGGCACCCAGCAACTGCATTCCCATCGAAGCCATCTCTGCAAAGTGAAGTTTTGAAGTTGTGCTCGAAAGCAAAAACAGGTCTATTGAGATGCAGAAACAATGGGAGGCGGGAAAGCAAAGGAATAAGGACACATTAGAATACCTGCCATGCCAGATTCTTTGTGCTCCAGAACAATAAAAGATGGAGTCCAAACTCTTTGACTAAGATTGAGTTCCATGGGCTTTAGTGCATAGTCTCCTGAGATTAGAAGATTACAATTCACTGGAAAGAAATAAAAGCATTTAGATCGTATTTTCAAAAAAGGTCCTGTATTACACAGATAGATTCTTGTGAATTTTAAGTCATGTTAGAATGCTGTTGCCTCATCAAATTTTTGTGCTCATTGTATTATTGTGCTGTCTGCATCTCCAAAGCTACAAATTCTCTGTTCCACCTTGATGTGATGTCATGTAGTGGTAGTTTTCAAGTCAACAGCTACTTTTTACCTTTTGTTCAGTAAAGATAGGCAATTCCAGGGCTGAAATTATCTAAATGATCTAGTAAAGGTGTATGGAGTTTTAAAAACACAGCCTAGCCCTTGACATCAAGTGGAGTGTTTTCTATCTGAGAGAAGAACTCAGCCTAAATATGCAGGGTTTTTTAATGAAATATTTGTGAATGAAACAAAACACAATGATGAGGAAACAATATTATAACATAGATCAGAAAATAGCATAATATGGGCCCTTTTTAAAAGCAATGTGAAAAAACAGTCCTTTGCATGTGGTCATTTTTAGCCTATTTTAGTGACCTATGATGTCAGTATTGGGGTTGATGTTAATCATTTATTATTGTTTGGTTATTTTATAGAGTTTTACATGAAATACATTATTAAACATTTTGCAAAGGAAGCAACTGATATTACATTCTTGGAAAGTACATGATATGTTCATGCGATGGGCGGTATTTGAGTCTGCATATCAGGATATTATAGCCAGGTTACATTCTAGGTGATCAGCATTTTTGGCTCTGACTCACAGATATTTCTAAATAAACATAATAAAATAAAATGAACAGATATTTACCCTCATATTGTTTTGGCATAGCAGAGTGAAATGTTGATATGCACTATGGTGTTTACCATCAATCTGCCTTAATGTTCTAATTTGCTGCAGATTTTACACTACAGGGCAAGCCATTCTTATTTGGTTTAATGACACTGGAAAGCGATACTGGCCGAGGGTGTGTCCTTCAGACAGATGCTCTGTCACTGAAATGATTTGCCAACTGATACTTATCAATTACCAGGGGTAACTGAGATAGTTCTCCAAAGACACACAATGTGTGTTTTAAAACATCATTTTGATGGAAAATTAAATTGGAAATGTGACTTGTTATGACACATTGTTTAATAGAGCTTTCTGCACCAAACATTCTCATTTGTTGTGGCTTTGGGGCTGGACCTTTTTCTAGACCTGAAAACTTTCAACAGTCACTGTTTCACTGAGACCTGTGCTCTGTCAAACCTGTTGAGCTGGTTTGTCTGCTTAGGATGTTCATAGCAATCTATTCATTGTTTTTTACAGGCTTGTACTTTTTCTTATTCCTTCCCACATGCAGTGTCTTAATAATTACTTTTGTCTAATTGATTTAAATTGCTTTAACTAAGGGCGAAAACAATGTTTTTTCACATTAGAACTCCCCATTAAAATGATCAGTCCAAAGAGTATTTAAAATAAAAGCAGTGTTTTAATTAGCTAAGAGTAATACTTATTACAATATAGTAAATATACATCAGTTTGAACAATAATGTACAAATTCTCATTTTACTGACAGCACATCCAATCTCCATATACAAAAACAGCAAATAAAATCTCTATAAGTTCATCCTCAAACTGCTACCAGACGATCACTCCATTTTCAGCAGCAAAACTTCAATACCACAAGATTTTGTCCATTAATAAATTGGTTCCATCAATGACTTGGTTTTCACCATATTCTCACAAAGGGGATTTTGAAAAGCTTAAGAATAAGTTGTCTTTGTGGAGAGGCCTGCTCTTAGACGTAGGCCCGGCTATCTGTAGACCTGGCTCCAGAGTACTTGACTGGGTACTCAGGGGCGTCATTGCGGGGGGGACAGGAGCTGCAGAGGAGAGCCCCTCCCAGCAGCAGCAGAGCAGCTGTGCCCCAGCCTATGTAGAGGGCAGCCCCCAGCTCCCTTCTCTGAGCGTTGGTCATGATGGGGTTGTAGAAGTCACGGATGATGGTGTTGGCGGACCAGCAGACGGGGATCAGGACCAGCACTCCAGCCACGATGAACACAATCCCAGCAGCAACGGCCACTCGAGCTTTGGCTCTTTCGTCCTCCACAAAGTTGGTGCACTTCCCTCCAGCGATGCCCAGTAAGACCCCGAAAGCAGCAACGATGATGGCAATGACAATGAGAGCTCGGGCAGCCTGCAGGTCCTGGGGTAGTGCCAGCAGAGAGTCATAGATCTTACATTGCATCTGCCCTGTGCTCTGCATCACACAGTTCATCCAGAGGCCTTCCCAGATCACCTGTGCAGTCACAATGTTGGCCCCAATGAAGGCAGTCACCTTCCACATGGGGAGAGCACACACAATGATGGTTCCCAAGAAGCCTATGATGGCCAGGGCAAAGCCCAGCATCTGACGTCCCATTGACACCATATTGGTCCTGGTGGAAGATCCTTAGTAAAATGAAGTGTTGCTCGGATACTCAGGCGAATGAATTCTTGGCTTTGAGTCCGTCTTTCTTAAAGGTGGAGTTAGAAAGCCCATCCCTCTGACCTGAAACCCGTACAGCGACTGAACTGACTGGGCTGCCCGACAAGATTCTTTAAATGATTCGTCAAAATGCAGTTTCGATGAGATGCACATCACTCAGCATGGCTATGAATATGTAAATGATGCTCATAAAGAAGCCTACCGTCCCTGCTCAAATGGCTACTTTTGATTGGACAGTTGCTAGAAGGCCCAGTCCTGGTTCAAGTTTCATGAAAGAATAAAATATTAATCTAAAAGTAAAACTAAGGATTGGCCAATGAGGTATATTAATGCTTGAAACCAGTTCCTAATAACTCTCCTGTATCCAAAGCTTACATTTTAAGCGAAATGATCTCACTTTAAAATTTACAACTGCTTGAGGAAATGCTTTTGAAATTACTCAAATTCAATTTTAATAGTCGGTCAAAATTGATATAATAATTTACCTTTTCTCTTAATATCTGACCCTATTATCCTATTATCCCATTATTGCAACATTTTTGTTTACTAATTTATTATTTATTTCACCAACTTTTTAATGCTGAACAACTGTATTGTTTACATGCACAAGACAATTTGTAATTTTCTAAAAGGGAAAATGGCTCAGTGGCTCAGCTCCTCTCCTAACTCACTCACTCATTTAAACTGAACTTTTTGAAAGCATATTTTGTTATTATTTATTGTAAAATAAATTGTTATTATTTATTTTTTTAAATGAAAATAAAGAAATACATGTTTATGTAATGTAAAGTAATGTTCATGCATGTAAAAAACATTGTGTAAGAGTGAGACATTAAAACCCATGTTTAACATTAATAATTTTTAGCCCGGGGCTTGCATTAAATGCAGATTATAATTTAAAATTTTATCTGCACACTCTCTCAAGCAATACACTATAATACATTTTATATTACATATATATTACATGTTCTTTTTGTACAACATGTAAAATGATAAACTAAACACATCATCAGTATATACAAAAGATATGCAATACAGAGATTATATACAACTTTGGATTTATAGTAAAAACTTTAATTTCATTATATGAGTACTACAGTGCTATTAAGTAATTACTGAACAGGGAATTTCCTGAAGGAGAAATGAGTTTAGGTATTTCTGTTTCTGTTATACTTTCCATATTTACTGTGTAAATACCTGATTTATTCTGGCTACAAAATATTCTTGGTTACACAGAAAGAGAGGTTTTTAATATTTTCCTTCTTTTCTTATAAAAAAAAAAAAAAAAAAATTAAAATTAAATCATAACAGAAGATGGTCTTTTTCACAATGATACAGATGACAATGCCGGTCATGTGCATAAAAAGTCTCTTAAAAGTTCTTCATAGTTCATTTTTAGATGTACTGTCCACCAGAGTAAGCTGAGGGAGCTGCGTAGGGCTTATTGGGCACATAAGAGCCACTGTATGGCTGGCTCACTGGAGTGTAGACTGGCCTGTACCCACCCTGGTTTGGTGGTGCTGTGTATGGGTATACTCCAGGTTGTGGTGGGTAACCCGGGTAACCATAGAACGACCTTTGAGGAGGACATGAAGTTGTGAGGATGATTCCCCCAATAAGGAGGAAAGCTGCAGAAGCCCAGCCAATGTAAATAGATGCTCCAATCTCCCTCTTCTGTGTTTCTATGGTCAGAGGATTTTGATAGTCCGTGATGGAATAGGCAGCCGACCAGCACACAGGGATCAAATCCAGAATAGCAGCTAAAATTATGAGGCAACCTGATATGATGACAACGTTAGCCATGGACGCTTCCTTCTTCAAACAGCTCGTGCATTTGGCTCCGAGGAATGAAATCATGAATCCAATGAATCCAACCACCAAGGAGATGATTATGAGAGCTCGTGCTGCTTGGAGGTCTCTGCTCATTTTCATCAGGGATTCGTTGAGCTTGCACTGCATCTGTCCAGTACTCTGCATCACACAGTTCATCCACAGGCCATCCCACACGATTTGCCCCGTCACAATGTTGGCCCCGATGTAAGAAGTCACCCTCCACATGGGCACCCCACAGGTTACAGAAACCCCGATCAGGCCAATAAAGCTGAGGACTTGGCCTGCTACCTCCTTCCCTACTCTCCCCATCTTGGCGCTGTGTGTCTGGCTGGAGAGCTGGGTGCCAAAGTAACACACAGCTGGTGAGTTAGTTGTTGTTCGTGAGTGTTGAGCTACAGGATATCCCCTGGTCTGACTAGTTGCTCTGGACTGACTAGATTCTTGTTGTGTGGGTTGGAGGAGTGGCGGAGCTTTTAAACCAAGTCGGTCTTTTTCTCATGCAGATTGACAATAATGGGGGGATCTGAAGTCTGCATCAGATTGAAAGACACTGAAACTAGTGGCTAATAGTCTGCTAATGAGTATCTATGGCTCTTGATCAACTGGTATATTTAGTGAAGAACCATAATGCTCCCAGATTTAAATGTACGTGTCAAAATATTGAACTTTTATGCAGAGTAGACTAGAGTATGAAGTAGGACTAACTTATATACAATTAAGTATATAATAGGCTGATGAATATTTTAAAGTGAGAAAAAAGAATGTTCCAAAGTTTAGTTTTAACTTTCTATTTCCATGGTATCATGCAGGTGACGTGCCACCTCCAAAAAGTTACAAAGTTAAGTAAGTGTAAAAGTGTATTCAAAAGCTAAGGATGCACGTGAGGTGTAGATGCATTCTTTGTTTAAATGCAGTGATCAAGATGTGCGCTAGCTTAAAGGACGTCATAAATCAAAGCTGTCCTACATACCTCTAAATTGGTGAGATTATCTATTACACTTGTAGAGAAGCTACAGTCATAAAATACATTTGCTTTTCAAGTTACACCACTCTGTTCACAGAACTTAAGTAAGAATCTTTTTTTTGCATTAATAGCTGCAAAAAAAGATCCCGAGATCTCGAGGGAAATTCAAGTTTTGCTGCTGCAAACTATGGCAGTATAAGGAAACAAAGTAGTTATAATAATAACAATACTGCATTAATACAGTTTTTTCCACTGGCACTAACCAGGTCCTGCCCTGCTTATCTTAAGAGGTCTTATGAGATCAAGCTTTAACAAGGAGGTCTGGCCACTATTCGTATAAACACAGATTAAACTTGTGATTCATGAGTTTAATCTTTTACAATACTAGAACTTCAGGTAACTCACTCACTAACTTTTAATCTCCTTTTAATCTAAATGAAATGATTAGCTGTTTAACACTGTTAAACACAAACATGTAACATGATACTATGGGCTGTTATGATACCAGAAATGCAGCTCTTCTTCAGAATTAGACAATCAAACCATGCCGTTTGGTGAGAAAATAATTTATTTACAATAAAAGGACGTTGTTTGAAAATACTAAGAAGAAAAGTGGTGTATTAACGTTTGAGAAATAATCGTATGAATGATGCAGTCCACAGCAACATTAACAACATTACACAGAAACAGAATGTTAAAATATTTATACTATGCCTTTAAAGTTTTACAACATACAGTAATGTACACTTTTAATAAAATAGTATGGTTTATATTTCCCTTGATTTAGAGTTTTCTACACAGTTCAGATTGGTCTTATTTAATTGGTTGCTCCCTGCTTCCTTTCGAACAAGAATGAAGCCTACAACTCAAAGAAATAAAAATCAGCCAGGCAACTCCCCCATGGCTTATCCTACACATATTCCCTTTGTGAGGAGGCCGACTTGACAGGGGTGAATTTAGGGCCATATTTGGGGTATTGTTCTTTGGGAGGGCAGTTCCAGCACATGAGTCCTCCTCCCATGAGCAGTAGAGCAGCAGCAGCCCAGCCGATGTACAGGGAGGCTCCCAGCTCATACCTCTGGGTCTCCAGCAGCAGGGGGTTGTAGAAGTTGTGGACAATGGTGTTGGCAGTCCAGGACACAGGGATGAGACAGAGCAGCCCTGATACAATAAACAGGACTCCAGACAGGATGCATGTCTTAGCCTTGGCTCGCTCCTCTTCAATGCAGTTGGTGCATTTGGCGCCTGCGATGCCCAGGATGACTCCCACTATCCCGGCCAGGATGGAGATGATGACCATAGCGCGAGCGGCCTGCAGGTCCTGGGGCAGTGCCAGCATGGAGTCATAAACCTTACACTGCATCTGCCCCGTGCTCTGCACCACACAGTTCATCCACATGCCCTGCCAGATGGTCTGAGCCGTGATGATGTTGGCGCCAATGAAGGCAGTTACCTTCCACATGGGCAGAGCACACACCACCACCACCATCAGCCACCCAATAACAGACATGCAGATACCAATCATCTGAATTCCCTGGGATACCATCCTGCTGCCTTCTCCACACAGATCCCAAAGTGAAGAAAAAAACAAAGAGCTTCCACAGACGGTGTATTTATAGTGTTGTGTGACAAGCAGTGCCAAAAACATGAGGGCAGCGTTTCTAAGCCTCCACTGGCCAAAAGCCGTTTACCAACAAACAGACCAACTGACCTTTAGTGCTGACTGTGCAATATACAGGCTCAAGGTTAGACCCAATGGCTAAACATTTAAACATTTATTATTTATAGTGTATACATTTATTAAATTAAAGTTAAAGTTAACAATTAGCAAGCTTTTTTGCAAAATAATACAATTTAAGTGGTATTGCCTGGCACAACAAGGTAAAAGTGCTTTGAATAGGCTTTCATAGGGAAACAATGCCACTTGGTACTTAATGGTTTCTGTTTCTATTTCACTACTAAGACACTACACTAAGACAAATTTAGTGTCTCTTAAATCAGTTTTATAGTCACTATACATCCTTTGTAACTACTCATGAGATTAAAAATAAATGGAATTGTGTGAACATGTATTCTACATAATAGTGTATTGAAGTAACCTATGAAAGTGGTAAACTAGTTATGTATGATTTTGACCAGTTGCTACAAAAATGTATTTTATAAACAAGAATATTAAATATTTTATTAAGAAATATATGCACAACATTCTATAAAAAACATGGCAAATTCAAAAATATTTCAATGAAACATTTATTTACAGCACAAACTGTGGGCAATAGACGTAATATAAATGACTGAAAAAGACATAAAACATTTTCAACAGTAGCCTGTGTATTTGAAGTCCCTTCTCCGTCCAGTTACATCTGGGTGTGGCACTTTCCTTTTTTTGCAGTGTTGCTGTTTCAAATGAATGATGTATATTAAAATAGTACACATAAAATATTACCAGGAACAAAATATATACATCAAGTCTTTGTAGAATCTTTTTCTTTTTCTCACACATAGTCCTTGGGAGCAGTGGCTCGGGAGGCAGTGTATTTGGCAGAGTTATAGTTATCCTTGGGAGGGCAGTTTGCACAGAGAAGGCCCCCACCAATCAGGAGCAGAGCAGAGGCACCCCAGCCAATGAAGAGGGCAGCTCCGAGCTCTTTCTTCTGAGAGGACATCATCATGGGGTTGTAGAATTCTCTGACCACAGTGTTGGCCGTCCAGCACACGGGCACAAGACACAGGACCCCACTGATGATGAAGATGACTCCTGCTGCCACACACACTTTGGCCTTGGATGTCTCATCCTCTACACAGTTGGTGCACTTTCCTCCAGCGATGGCCAGGAAAATCCCAAAAATGCCCACCAAGATGGAGATGATGATAAGAGCGCGGGCAGCCTGTAGGTCCTGCCCCAGAGCCAGCATAGAGTCATACACCTTACACTGCATCTGCCCTGTGCTCTGCACCACACAGGTCATCCAGATGCCCTCCCATGTTGTTTGAGCAGTCACTATGTTCTGTCCAATGAAGGCTGTCACTTTCCACTGGGGTATAGCACATACTATGATGACTCCAATCCATCCAATAATGGCCAGGGCAATGCCCATGATCTGAAAGCCAGCAGACACCATCTTCTTGTTCAGTGATAAAATGTCCTAGAGTGTCAGCAAAGTTTGTACTCCAGAAGTCCAGGTAAAATGTGCAGGTGAGTTTAGAATGGGTCTTTTATACTCTTAAATGGGGCTGGGCTCAAACATTGTCACATAAAGTTGTGACGTGATGCAAGCCCCCCCTTATTCCCAGGTACGACATGCTTCATCATGTCAACCAGGTTTTTTCGTTAAGTGCATGAGTCAAGTTTGGCCACACCTTCAGATCTTTTTTATGTTTTCCTCTTGTTTTCAAACATGTTAATGGTTAAGAAAATGTGTAAAATATACATTTGCCCATGTCAAGATAAAAGGTCAAAAGCAAATATTACACAATAAATAAAGCAACATTTTGACAGCTTCTATTAATAATTAGCACTAATTTACTTTTTATACAACACTGTATGTATAACTTATATGTTACTTATATTAGATGTTACAAAAGAAAGCCACTTTACAGCAAAAAGCTGCTGAAGTATAAATTTTAAAAAACCTCTGTCATGATTTTGTACCAGGTTTTGAGCTCTGAATGTCTTATTCTAGAAAGACATGGACTAGTTAATTGTACTTTTGCTTGACATACTAACTGTAACTTGGTAGGAAGATGTTTTTTAAGTTGAAGTTCCTGTGTTAGTGTGACCAAACAGAGCTACATTCTGTATAATCCTTTACATTCTTCAGGGCAGAGATCTGCACATGATTAATACTGAAGTTATGGTTCTAATGTTTTTTGTGCATGATTTTAAGACATAAAACAACCTCAACAACACAACAGTCAGTTAATTATGGAAGCCCATTTCCGCTAGTAAATAAAAAATAAAAGCCTTGCACAGTACTAAAAATACATTAATTAAGAAATATTATTAAGAAAATCAGTATATTTAAGTTAAAATAACTTTAAGCTTTACACTACACACACAAACACACACATCCACACACACACTACAAACATGCTACAACAATACACACAGATACAGTATACAAATGCTTCATGAGAAAAGCAAGTGTAAAATTTTGCCTACCTTGTGGCTGTTCTTGGGTCTGAAGAAGTGAAAGTGTCCCCCATAGGCTCCTGCACTCAGTAAAACCAGGTCTCCCTTCTGACTAATTACTGCTATTGTCCAGTTCAGAAATACATGAGGATAGAGATGGTGAGGAGTTGGCACAGAACATGTCACTGAATCCAGCTGACTGCAACAAACTGGGGCAGCAGAGAGGGGGTCGGTCGAACCAGAGTATCAGATTGTCCAAGGCATGAATGGACACTGTGTTAAGGGTCCAAAAGTATCATTAAGAATATAAAGCCTCTATTTTGTCCAGGTAAAGTCACTAAGCTACTCAAAAGTATCTGGGGAGATAGAGTTCCACACACAAGGAGCAGGAGATAAGGAGGAAATTGAACAATTAAATGTCTGAAGAAAGATGGGATGAGGCAGAGATTTGTCTTCAACCTTATGTGCCCTTACAATTTAATATCATTCGGCACAAAAACTGAATGACCCTTCAGGGTAAAAAGTGATTCATTGGTTTTGGCTTCCTATTATATATATTTTGAGAAGTTCAGAAGATATAATATTTAGTTTTAAATTGTTAATGGCTATGGCAAAAGTCCTATTTTTTCATAATTCTGAAACCCATGTATTGATACTTTGCAGTTGATGTCATCAACATTCCCTGAGGGTGTGAAGCTAACTGAAAGCACTACTCTGTTAGAAGCTCTGTTACTCAAGTTAGACTTTAATCTGAACTTTGTTTTAACACCAGTTTAGTTGTAACTACAACATGTGAGATGATTTGTGCTATTTAACAAATCTCTCACACATAAAATGACACTGCCAAGCTAGCTAGCATTAGCTAACAGTTTTTCAGTTAGTCACGCTCACCTTTTTTGTTGAAAATCAAACTCCTAAACAGAACCATTAATGCTTGTATTAATCACAGGCTCCTGAAAATGTGCTGTTTAAATACTTTTTGTGTTTTTTTTCCCTTGAGTTTCTGAAACTCTTTTGTTAGTCTTTGCTAATGCATGCATTGTGTCACCATGGTAACTGATAGACATTCTGCCAATAAAGATACATATAGAACACCCCCAGCATGATGTCACTGCAGAGTAGCCTATCAATAGGGATAGAGAGATTTTAATGGACCTAGCATCTAAATTAACCATATAGCTGCTATTGGTATTAGTGGTTTAAGTAAGAATTTCTTTTGAACTGCCAGGTGAATACAGCACAACAGGTGTATGAGTGTGCACCTCAGCATGAGAAAACGCCAGAGGCAACAGAGGTGACAAGTGGCAGCAGGTAAAGAAGAGACATGCCCAGGCACCTGTTAACGGCTTTCTTCGAACTAATCAGTCAAATTTAGGCCTACATTGGCTGGTTTTACGCTGTCATGTGTTATTGTTGTATTTCCCAGTGACTATGTCTGTGGAGCAATCTGGTCAAATCTTGGTTCATGGTGGTCAGGCCTGAAGCTGTAGTGTTTGTACAGTCATAGTTTCAGTCAATACTATTTGGGTAGTATCTGTGAAAGATGGTGAGGTGAGTCAGAGGTGATGAAGTGTGTCACATGATGCAAACAGGACACAGCAGTTCAAAACAAATAAAACAACAACATATGACTGCTTTTGTAAAGTTTTACTTTTAATTTAGCTTTTATAGACATTTAGTATACTCCAGCTTGTTTTGTTACTTATTTGAAATAGGCAGCCGTTTTTGCTTTTCCTACCTCTACATGAGAATACGCACAGAAACTGGTTGGACTGGCTAACACTCCCACTGTGTAATAACCCAATGTCCTCAGTGCTCTACAAGTGAGAGCATGCGTGTTTTGCTAGTGAATTGCACGTCTATTCTTGGAACTTTCGTTCAGCATTGGATGATTTGATTAAATATTTAAATGCAGCATTTCTTTTACACAATCAAGTCAATAAATTGCTATGGTGGTGTATGGCTGGTGTAAACATGCATTTCAGTGACCAACCAACTTTCTCAAAGGTCTACACACTGCACATGAATCTCTTTTCTGTTTTGCTCTTGGGTATATTAGCCATTTAGATATAAATGATGTGTTACTTGTTAAATCTGGTCAGATGCTATAAATGTATTTTTTTTTCTTTTTTAGCATCTAAGGAAATGTGGTCTATTAAATTTGTGCACAACTAATAATCTCAATGTAATGTGCAGGCTACTGTACTGTGGCGCCTCCTGTTGGTCAGAATATACGCCACCCAAGACGTGACTTCCTTCTGCAGGGTTTGAAAGGCCTAATGGTTTCCAGATGTATTCAGATTCAGTTTTTCTGCAGTATGTGCACTAAAGTCTTAGTAAGGGGTTAGACTGAGGATCAAAGTTCATTTGAATTATTGACCCCTGATGACCTCTGATAGTGAGAGGAGTGAGACAGAGCTCACCTGTCTGGCCACCTTAATAACCCCTTTATCTGTGATAGAACAGGTTTGTCTCAGGGGCATTCAAAGCATAACATTGTGTGAGATAATGAGAACAATAAGACAATAAACATTGTTTAACATTGCTGAAAAACATATATACTGATACAGTGCATTTCTGTATTTTTTCTACCTTTTTGTTTAGTAAATGAGCTTGTATATGTACTGTGAATTATGCTGTTCCTATATGGAATAATACTTTGATATTTGATACTAAGTCTACCTTTGGACACATGAGTCCAAGCTGCTCTCTGGATGTAAACATGATGCCATCTGAGGCTGACTCCACCTTCAGTCAAAGCTGTATAAAGAAGTGTGATTCTCTCTCTCCGTCTCTCTTACCTAAGTCTATGAGAGGACTTGAGTTTGTGATCTGATCTATCACTGAGGGTGAGGCTGCTGCCTACCGACAGAGGACCCTTATCCACTGGACTGAGAGGACAGCTCTGTGCAGCACCATGTCCTCCACTGGTCTGGAGATCCTGGGCATGATCCTGGCCGTGGCTGGGTGGCTGGGGGTGATGGTGGCCTGTGGTATGCCCATGTGGAGAGTGGCTGCATACATCGGACAGAACATCGTCATCTCTCAGGTGATTTGGGAGGGCCTCTGGATGAACTGCTCAGTACAGAGCACGGGGCAGATGCACTGCAGGGTGCATGACTCCATGCTGGGGCTGCCTGTGGACCTACAGGCTGCCAGGGCCCTGGTCATTGTCTCCATGGTGCTGTGCATTATTGGCATTGGTCTGTCAGTGGCAGGAGCTAAGTGCACAAACTGCAGTCAGGACGTGCATGGTAAACCTCGGTTTATGGTAGCTGCAGGAGTCACCTTTGTTGTGGCAGGACTGCTGATGCTGGTGGCTGTGTCCTGGACGGCACATGCCATCGTCATGGGCTTCTACGACCCCATGCTGGAGGAGACTGGGAAGAGGGAGTTTGGGAACGCTCTGTACTTCGGCTGGGCTGCCTCCTGCTTGCTCATCCTCGGCGGAGCACTGCTCTGCTGCTCCTGCCCCCCCAGGGCAGCCCAGGCACAAAGCGGCTCAGTGCCGCCTCGAGTGGACTACTCTGCCCTTAAGACTGTGACAGTCAATGGGTACACAAAAAGAGACTATGTATGAACAAACTACAATCTATAGAGCACTGCTGAAGGACAAAGCATTTATTATTGTAAAAGCTGATGAATGACAACAACAAAGCCTACAGTCACACTCTTAAGTGTGCCCAAAAGGGTTGCAGCTATGTAGCCCATGCTCTTTACACCGCTGTGACTCTAGACATGAAGAAATTCACTTTAGTTTGATGTATAGAAGTTTAAATTAGAACCTAAAGTGGAATGGCAATGTGACCCTGTCAACAGAAATTGTAAATATGTATTCTTTATTATATATTTATACAGCTAGATTTAGTTAAATATTTGCTTTTAATGGTTAAAAGTAAACTCTGCAAAACAATGCATTGTCTTGTGTGTTCTTTCTAAGTATTTTTGTGTTGGAAAGATTCAGATGAAGGAAATCAACTAATAACATTTGAAAGTATTACATTTATAAAATCTTGAGTATTTTATTTCAGTGGAAGAAACTGTAACAGTGGGTGACTTGTTTTAAAAGTACACCTTCTAAGCTTCATTGTTCATGGGAGTCAGTCAGAGAGAGCAGTGAGCTGACGGGGGGGACAGAGTGGTCTTACAAAAACAAAGCCATCTATTGATTTACTGGCTGTGCTGCTTTGAAAAACCTTAAAGTGAAAAAAGATCTAAGTGTGGAGTGAGAGAACCTCAACTCAGTACCAGTGGATTCAAACAAGTGCAAGTAAGTCTAAAATACTGAAATTGACATACAAAGTTAATGACTGAATAAGAACGCATTGGAAGCTGGAAGATCTCTTGTGAGCACATGCCCTGGAGACATTTGCATATGGATTAACAAAGTAGAGTTGAGAATACTCACAACTAATACAGCAGAGCACATGCTTCTATTCAGGCGTCACTGAGGCTAAAGCTAGTGGAATTTTGTCATTGCATAATAAACTAACCAGAAGCACCAAAGATAATTAAGTTACAATTTAATTAACAACAGTGGGAGACATTAATTATTATTAAGATGAACAATTACGACAAAATACAAATAAGACAAATTACAGAGGTATAGTGCACTGTCTAGTGCACTGTCTAGTAAGTAATGCATATTATTAAGATGAACAAACTTGCCATTGTGTACTTTAGCTACTTTCTACTTTCTATTCTACTTTCCCCAGACTTTTTCTAGGTCAATGTGTTACTGTTATCTGAAGAATTTGGTGAGGTGCATTGATGCTGCAAAGCTGGGCAAAGCTCTCGGTGTTTATTAACTCTGTGGGGCACCAGGTACATTTCAGAGACATTCCATTCTTCTGGCTGATAAAAGACGGGGGATACAGTAACACCAAGCAACAGTGTACAATGGGGTCTGGTCTGATCTCAAATAGAAGGAAAGAGGTTTGTACATAACTGTATTTGTAAAATATTTTTAAAATCTACTCAGTTTTAAGGTTTTTAAACTAAAATGTAAACGAAAACTCAGTACATCAGGTTCTTGGTTTCTTCAAAGAGGTGGGGAGGAGGAGAGGGAGTATACCCAGTGTGTATTAGAAGAAGATAACAGCACACTGAATAAAGTAATTTTAGGATTTTTACAATGTTTCAGAACTAGACCTGCATACAACCATTGCAAAACTACAAAAGACTAAAAAGTCACATTATTTTTTCACTCAACATTGCCTAGCTTTTTGCAATAGTATTACAAACTTATATTTTCTAAACTAATTATTGAGACAAATATCAAGGAAATATTTTAATGCTTGGACTCAAAATATTGTAGATTTACTAGTATAGACTTTTATGGTTTCCTCTCCTGTCAATCATTCACTCTTCTATCTTTGTGCGGTCTGTTAGGCTTTAACCAACACTGACCTCAGATACTGCCTCTCTGTTTGCTGTCCCCTCACCCAAACAGGTGTGTGAGCTACCAGGACTCAAGCAAGTTCAATCATTAAGCCAGGGTTGCTAACATGCCTAATATGATGGCCAAATCAGCTTCAACAGAAGATAATTTGAAGTCATCCTGGCCAATAACCAAGTGACTCCACCCTCATCTTTGTGGTAAAGCACTGCTTATATTAGCTGGAGATTGTACACTAGTCAAAGTATCCCATTCAAGCTCTCTGTAGGACGATTGGTCTCCATCATGCCTTCCGCTGGACTTGAGATTCTTGGTGTCACCTTGGCTGTTTTAGGGTGGATCTCTGCCATTGTCTCTTGTGCTTTACCCATGTGGAGGGTATCAGCATTCATCGGAGTAAACATAGTGACTGCTCAGATCACATGGGAGGGCATCTGGATGAACTGTGTGGTCCAGAGCACTGGCCAGATGCAGTGCAAAGTGCATGACTCTATGTTGGCTTTGAGTGGGGACCTCCAGGCTGCCCGTGCCCTCACTGTCATCGCCATAGTCCTGGGCATTGTAGGTGTGATGGTGTCAATAATGGGGGCCAAGTGCACTAACTGTGTGGACCAGGAGGTGGTTAAAGCCAGGGTGATGATAGCAGCAGGAGCTTGCTTCATCATAGCTTCTCTGATGGAGCTGATCCCAGTGTCTTGGTCAGCACATACAATTATCATGGAGTTCTACAACCCGGTGACACCTGAGGCGCATAAGAGGGAGATAGGAGCAGCGCTGTATTTGGGATGGGCCGCCACTGCCTTCCTGCTGATTGGTGGGATCATTCTTTGCTCCAGCTGCCCACCACAGACTGAGAAGAGGTACAGGCCTCCGTCCAAAGTAGTGTACTCTCAAACACGGTCAGTGGCCCCGAGTTATCCTGAGAGGAGAGACTATGTGTGAGGAACTGGGGCTTGGTAACATTAGAATGGACACAAAGAGAACTTTGTGCTCTATAGTGAAGAATTTTTTTTTTCTAAAAACCATTGTATTTATGCTGTTTTTGTTCTTGCGGTCAATTTTTTTTTTTTTTTTTAACAGAAAAAAAGAGTACCGTATCTTATTAAAACAATTTTCTTTTGTGTCTTTATAAGCATTGATATTTGTTTTTTACGCCTTTTAAAATAAATTTTTAACATAGCATAAAACTGTTTTAATTTTTTTTTAAATTTAAGTTCTGGTAAATCCTGATGCAGAAATATTGTGCTAGTTGTGTTTTAGACAAAACATTGGCAGGTGCACTGATAGTACAGTCCTTGTGCTTCACTGGTGCCATTAGGCTGATGACGGGAAGTCCCAGTACGTGAATGTTTCACTTGACTGTCTCCCATATGCTCAGTCTGCTCTGAGAAGAACCACTACTTTGTGTGGTCAGCCACAGCACTACACAATGGGTCTGTTTCATGGAGCAGGGAGACTGGGCTATCAGCTCCAGGTCACTGAGTGTTGAGGGGGAGGTGTCTCGGGAGATGGCCTCATCCCTCCAAAAATTCAAGGGCATTCTGCAGACAGATCAGCTCATTAAAGGCCATCAAAGGCTATACTCCTGCTGAGTGAAAGTCAAAACTATTTCTAAGAAAACAAAACTTACAACACCGATGTGTTTGAGTAACTTTTCATGAAAAGTAAACAAAAAAGTTTCAACAAATTTAAATAAATAAACCAAACTAATAATACGTATTTTTATATTTTTATATTTTTATTTATTTAACCTCCACAAACAGTGGCCTGTTTTTTGTATTTTCCTGTGACCCACACCTGTAGAGATGACCACAATGACATGCGATATAGATCATTTAGGTTACATTTAAACACAGCGAGAAAGTTATAATCAGTGTTGACGCCTAATTACAGGTGGGTGCCTCCATCACTGTTGGGCTGTCAAAGGCCTCTTTGTGGCCAGGCCTATTGTAAGAGTAGCCTGTAAACTGATAGTTGTCTTCACAACTCCGTAGGTCCTTCCTCCCTCTGCTGAAGTCAGCTGCTGCGGGCTCCTCCTCTGCACATGCCCAGCCTTATAAACTGTGGATACTGTGGTCCAGGCAACATCCCTCTCACAGGTGTCACGCACATTTAGGACTACAGGAGGAAGACTGCTGTTCAGGATGTCCATAGGTCTGGAGCTGATTGGCATTTCTTTATGCATTTTGGGATGGATTATTGCCATTGTTGCTTGTGCTCTTCCCATGTGGAGAGTTACTGCCTTCATTGGCAGTAACATAGTAACAGCGCAGATCATATGGGAGGGTTTGTGGATGACCTGTGTTGTCCAAAGCACAGGGCAGATGCAGTGTAAAGTGTACGACTCCATGTTGGCCCTGTCCCAGGACCTGCAGGCTGCCCGGGCGCTCACGGTGATCTCCATTCTCCTGGCCATCTTAGCTGTGCTCATTGCCATTGCTGGAGCCAAGTGCACCAACTGCATTGATGATGAGGCATCCAAGGCCAAAGTTATGATCATTTCTGGAGTATTTTTCATTGTCTCAGGCGTCATGCAGCTCATCCCAGTGTGCTGGTCAGCTAACACCATCATCAGGGACTTCTACAACCCTCTCCTGACGGATGCTCAGAGGAGAGAGCTGGGAGCCGCGCTGTATATTGGATGGGCAGCAGCCGCTCTCCTGATCCTGGGAGGGGGACTGCTGTGCTGCTCCTGTCCACCGCGAGAGACACGGTACAACCCATCTCGGATGGCCTATTCGGTGCCTCGGTCTGCAGGGGGGCCAGCTTTAGAGAGGAAAGACTATGTGTAAAATGGAAAAGACACTGTTTAAACCTTATCTCTGACAGAAAATGAATGAACAAAGACTCCACTGTGAAGGATGATAGTGACCAAACTTTCTTGTTCTGTATTTATGAAAATATTTTGCTTCACAAAAATTGACACAAATGTTTTTGTGATAAGGTCATGCACTAATTTTAAATAATATCTGTTTTTTTAAATATTTGGTTGCCAGTAAATATTTTTACATCGAATAGCATTTTAGATAATGAACAATATTTTTTTCCATTTTAGATGGAACAAATACAAATGTTTCTGTTTATTTCTGTCTTGTAAATACAGTTAAATAATACTTTTGAAGGTCATTCCAGACGATAGTGCTAGGGCTAGCTTGGTGTTCCCTCAAGAAGGGAAGGCTCTCATGTGTGCATGTATTTGTTGTAAACATTTTTTGTCTTTTTTAATAAATGTCTTTTTTCATAAAAGTGTTATGCATCTTTGTCCAGCCCACAAATTACATGTTTTCCCTGAAAGGGCTTACTCATGCCATGGTCAGTCACTAAAATGACACCTGTGCAATGCACCCAGCATCTTTGAAAGGTTATCCTGTCACCTAACGCCAGGTGCCACCTGACCACACTCTGACAATTTAACCACATCTGCTCCCACCAATTAGCCACCGGATCGGTTACAGCACAGGTGACAAGTGTGAGTCATTCATGGCTTACAGGAAGTATTAGTTATGTTTGGCTTATATATTATTTATTTCATTTCATTATATATATATATATATATATATATGTGTGTGTGTGTGTGTGTGTGTGTGTGTGTGTGTGTGTGTGTGTGTGTGTGTGTGTGTGTTTAACCTTACCCTAAAACAATGTTTGTGGTCATGCCAACATTGTGATTGTAGATAACCACATTTTACTAGAGCTGAAAGAAAATTTAACCATTAAAACATCTACTATTGTAAGATCACTCTTGTTTCTGTTGTCATCTGAAACTGCTAAGTATTCAGAAAAGGTTTGGTCATAAACTATAGCCTAAGTCGTCCTGTTCTCAGAAAGGCATGATGGAACACTGATCTGTGTTTCCTGTGGTTGTTCCAATGATTGGTCAAACCACCCTCAGGCAGTCTGGCCTTTGTTAAACAACATTTTCACTCACTACTATCACCCTCTCACAAACACATTTTTGTGACAAAGTAGTGATATCCAATAACATGCTAGAGTAACTAACTGCATAAAATCTAAAATGTTTCATTCATGTAAAAGATTAGGTCAGAGCAAGTTTCTAGTCATGGTCTCATGGTGTTGACCAAATGCTGATCATGTGACCGAAACTTGGGAGTATGAAGGGCACTGTGGGTTGTTGCCTAGTACCTGAATCAGAGAGGGGGGCTGGATCCCACAGACACAGGCTGTGGTGGAAACAGATACTTGCTCGGCATTCCTGCTTGAAGAATTCAAAGTCCAGGCCTGAGATGGTGAGGGAGACTTTGTGCAGTTTATGGACTTTAGAGTCAAAGAGAAAATTGTCATTTAGTTTTTAGCTTTTTTTGTTTTTGGTAACCTACTTTATAATCATAATATGAATGTAGGCCTACTGTTTTGTTTTGTATTGTATTATAAGATTATTAATTTACCTCTTTTTTTAGTAGTCCTATATTAATAAATTCAACTTTAGACAATAGACATCATGTGGTCTTTTAAACACTAAAGTCACATAGATGAAAATAACTGGGTATGTTCCTGTGGCACCGTCAAGATTTGATAAACACTTGAAAGGTTCACACTGATCCTTCTTTAGCGGAGCCATCTTGTGGCCCTATCGGGAAGTGCGTGTTCTTTACAGTAGCTACTTGTTGCTGCGGCCCCGCATAACTGACTAGTACCTCCTAGTAGTTTCGTAGCGTGTTAAAAGGCCACAAATAAAAATGCATGGAACTTTATGCTATTGTTTTGTTAATAAAACTTTAAAATGAGTTTTGCTGTCTCTGTGGGCCATAGCATCATGTATGAATGTCGTACTTCTATTTACAACAATTTCACGCTTAAATATCTGTCTTGTACAGTAAACCAATAGCAGAAATTCACATTTTAAAATATCTCAAGTAAATAATCAGAACATAATAGGAAAAAGGGGATAAAATAATATATTTAGTACAACTGTTCACAAAAGAAGAAAGACATACAGTTAGACATAAGTTTATGGTATTTAAATTCATGGTAGCTTTTAGCTTAAGTAATAAGCAGTAGGTCAGTATTGCATGTTCATATTTTTTACTCAAAATTCTTGCATACACAGCACAGGGACATTGTCAGGGAATGTCAGTTAATTATGTTGGTTGTGTTTTGTTAATTAATAGTTTTAGAAATAAAGCAAATAATTGTGTACTGGCTGTTCTTTTTTTTCCACATAAATTTTAATTTAAACATAACAAAATATAGCAAAATTGCCATTGCCCTTAATTTCATAAAGTTAAAGAAAATAAAAATCTAGGAAGCATTTGTTAATTTAGTTTGGATTTCAGCACTGTAGAAAACATACAGCAGCCTCAAAGCTTTTCATTTGGAAGGTTTGTGCAGAAATACTCAGGATTTTCGTCCTCATAGATGATGGTCACAATCTGTTCTGGATCTGTAATAGTTACATCTGCTTGGAAGAAGGCCTAAAACAAGCATATACTTTAGTTAAATTAATGTGATATACTATGGCATTCATAGCTTTTGATTGTAATAATTATTCATATTTACCCTCTCGAGACGCTGCAACCTCTCCTCATATAGAAGCTTGCTCTGCCTCAGCTGACCCACGGTCTTCTCCAGCTCCTCCAGTTTGTCCAAATGTCTGCAGTGACGCTGCTGCAAGAGCTTCACTTTTCTCTGCAGCTCTACCACTGTAGCCTGCAGCTGCTCCTTGCTCACACTGTTTTTATGGTAACTGTTCAAATTTAGAAATATTTTTTATTGACAATATACAATTGTGCATTTCAAACCCTTTCCAAAAGAACTGGAGATTAACATTTCTGCTGCTTCTAATGCATTTACTATAACAAACACAATATAAAGGTGATTAACTTCTCTCTCTAATGTTATTCTAGAAAAGTAAAAAGGTATTATTTACAGTGCAATCGATATTATAATTTAGGTTTTACAGACCAGTGCTCCACTTGCTGTTGGTGTTCAAAGCTGCAACTATCCAAGCTGACGTCATCCTCCTCTTCCTCCTCCTCGTTCTCCGAGTCAGAACTCTTCATGACCTTTGAACTCTGAGTGTACTTAGACACTATTGGCACAGTCGAGGCAATAGGCTGAGGACTTAAAGCCGGCGACAAAACAGTTTCTGGTATGAATGTCAAGAGTGGAGTTGGACTGGAAATTAGATTGGGTATGATCTCAAAGTAGGCAATGTCAGCAGTTTGATCAACTTCATAAACATTAGAAAGGTCCACTATGGTGCAGGTTATATCCTCCATTTCCTCTTTGTGTTCGTCTGTTATTTCAGAAGTGGTTAAGAAATGTGCATCTTCTTGGTTTTCAGATTGGAGTACCATTTCTTTGCACCCTCCACCTATACTAAAATCTTCAATTTTATGCAGTGCCATTGATTGGTCTTTGAATGCCAGCAGGTTCATTTCTGTCTGAGAAGAGTCTTGACCTTCATAGAGCTGTCCCAACTCACAGAGATCCGACCGTAGACTGCTTTCAGGTTGAGCACCAGCAGCTTCTGTGACACATCCCAGCGTCTTTATGCTTTGATTATTGTTTGCCCAACGCCACTTAGCTTGTCTTTCACTTTTCCCCTGCAACTTCCCTTTCTATGACAAAAGAAAACAATAGTTAAAAACAATAAATAGAAGTTGGGATTTGAATTTACTTGTAAGACTGATAATGGACTCATTGTGCATCAGATTTGAGACCAAACATAGTATACTCCAATCAACAAGTCTGAACAAGGTTTCTATATGTATTATTTTTCAAGACTCTCCCAGGAGCCTACTAGGTTGAATGTCAAATACATTTTACAGGAAACAAGCAGGTATTTGCAGGCATTTACCCGGAACAGTGTTGGTACCGCTGTGTTCTTCAGGTAGCGAACACCGAAGCAAACTTTAAAGTTGGATGGTGCAAAGTGTTTATGGCAAATGTACTGTTGTCGAGAAGGTGTCCAGTTGTCTTTTCCCATATTCCTCAGCCACAGATGAAGTCGTTCTGGGTCATGAAGAGGAAACCTAACAACAAATTTAAGGCTGAAGTCAACTATTAAGTTATATATTTTTTATAAATTATTTAATCTACACTCTGATGTCATGCTACTCATTTGGCCACATCTTCTGTAATGCATACCCACACCTTTTCTATTAATGCATTTACTAATTCGCAGATAAGGTTAAATGTGATCTTTTTTTTAAGCATTTGAACATAATAAACCACAAAAACTTGTTAAAAATATATCTATGATCTCCTAGATATCGTAATGGGAGACATGACTCAACTAAACTGATCGTACGCTTCTCATGTTGCTCCAAGGAATAAGAAGTTAGACGTTAGTAGCCTACTTACTTATAAAAGGTCTTTTTATCGCCAGGAGTTGTCCTGCAGTGTGGTACCGAACAGTTTTTAGGCATATCGGATAACTCTGTATAAAGTTAACAGACTCTGGGACAAATGTTTCTCAACAAGGTGAAACCATGGGTGAAACTCGTGCTGTGTTGTCAAATAGCGGCGCATAGTTGACGAAAAGCTATCAGCTGTTCATAGTAGTGACGTCACATACTTGCGACACCTCGAGCAAAACAAAACGACGTCACGTGTACTAACATTTTATCAGTGTATTAAAAGAGCCCAATCTGAACAGTAATCGGATGTTTTGGCTATATAAAGGTAATTGAAATATTAAATTTTTTTCTCAGACACGGGTAATACAAAAACAGATCTATAAATAATAAAGTAAGCGTTTCTAAAATCTCTTTGATTTATTTTTTATTCAATAATTTTCCTGAAACATTACACAGAATCTTTAAATGATACAGTATATATATACACACATACACAACAGTGTATATTAATCTAAAAAGAGGGCCAATGGACAATACAGCTGTGCGTTTCAAGACAGGGTTGCATTTTGGACGTTTGTGTACTGACAAAATCCACATGTGAACTAAATAACCGGTAATCAAACATGTACTGTAGGCTGGATTGCCATCAGTGTTTGCTAGACTAAAACTAGTTACAGAGTAGACTGTGCAGGAGCTGCCTGGTGAGTGGCACAATTATGTATAATGATGGAATTATGGAGAGCAGCAGTACCTTCCCAATGAGGAAACAGTGCAGCAGTGCAAATGATTACCAGCTACAAAGCTCACCCAGTAACACCACTAATGGCAGACAGCACCTTGAGTGGAACCATTTTGACTGACTTATAGAGTATCTTTGAATATGATCATAAATGCCAACAGCAAAATAATGTCACATACTGTAGGATGGTTTGTATTTGAACACAAGTGACATGCTGCTTGCTCTTAACCATTTTAAGTCTGGGAATAGTACTCTAGGTTTCAGCCACCCCTGCTAAAACCAAACAATTATTTTCAACTCAGATCTTTGGTACATGACAGCTGGTTCATTTACCTACTAACAGACATGAGCAACATGGTATTTTTTTCCCCCGGTTGTAACAAATAATATAAAAGAACATACCAATGGGCTGGGCTAAGAGATCGCTTCCCTATGAATCACTATTTGTGCATACATCTAGTAACAATTCGTCAGAGACAGGGACCTCATAGTCCAACAAGAACAACAGTATCTCTGGGCACTGGAGGGAGTGAAGTGGCTGGGATGGTTTATGACGGAAGGAGAATTACATCATCCCCAACTGCATTAATGTGTTAGCGTATGCCATGGGCTTGACATTCGGATGAGGCTGTAAGTAAATAATTTGTCAAAGTTAATACATTGGACATGATACATTTATCAGTTTAAATGCATAATATATCATATAAAAGGAAGTTTATAATACAAATAATACCAAAATAAAACTGAATACAATAAATAAGTGAGAAGTAAAGACAAAAGGACACGAACCACAGCAGTGAACTGGTGAAATTCTGGCTTCAGATCAGATCCCCTGAGATGAATATAAGCTCCTTTGTTTCCCATCTGATCACTGGACAACACAAAGAGATTGCTTAGGTATGCAGTCCTGCCATTACATTGAGAAAAGGCTTTTTACCCACCAGTAGTTGGGTGCTGAAAACACGGTGATGCACTTTCCTGAGTGAGTGACTTCGTAGCCCTCAGCCTTCACTTCATGACTACGGACAATGTAGTCCAATTTGTTTTGTTCCAGGAAGCGCTCAGTTACATCTGGTCCAAACTGACAGCTGACTCCCCGCTTACTGATTGATCGGCCATTCTACACAATCCGCACAAGTAAGATAACAAAAGTATTTTCAATAAAAACAAATGCAAATCCTACTCCCATAATGTAGACTTTGGGGTTTGTACCCGTGGTTGTGGGTCAGACCAAAGGAGGTCACACATGGGCCCTGTGGGAGTATTACAGAAAACAGGATTGTATTATTATTACAAACAACCTAAAAAAAAAAAACCAAATAACTGCCCCAACAGTTGTACCTGAATCTGGAGGTTGTCTGTTTCTGTCTATTTTCCTTATATCTTCCAATGTCACCCCATCTTCACTGAACAGTCCTCCATGCATTACCTACAGAAATATTAAGTACATTCTCAACTTTTGATGATTGTTGTGATTTTACTGTATACAAAAAGTTTTCACAGATTTTCTTATAATGAAAATGAAAAGTGCAGTTTTTCAGAAAAAAACAAAAACAAAAAACAAATGTTTCAAAGTAAAACTAGCCTAATAATAAAATGTCTATTTCAAAACATTGACACCTTACAAAAAGGTAATACTTCCATTTATATTAAAATAATAATAAAGAGATATCTGAATCACGGTGCTTACCAATACTTTGTTGTTGATGCACTGTGCAAGAGGCAGCCACTGGAAGACCTCACTAAACAGCTGAAACATCTGGGCTGTGTATTTGGCTTTGACTTCACCTTCAAAACCATACATTTGGTTCATGTTGTCCGTCTCATGGTTACCTACAGGGCAAAATTATTTTTGATGTCAAGTTTGTTCATTGTCTGTTTATGTAGAATCCTATGGAAACAAAGACAACAGCTCTCACCTCTCAGCAAGTGGAAGTTGTCAGGATAGAGGAGCTTAAAGCCAAAAAGTGTTAAAATGACTTCCAATGAAAAAGATCCGCGATCTACAAAGTCACCATTGAACAGCTGCAGTTTGTGGTTAAGACACTAACACAAGTTTGATTTGTTCATTTATGCACAGCACTACGAACCCAAACACAATACACAGACCACACTAAAAAGGATACGTATGGGTTGGTCTCTGAAGGTAAACCATTCAATGTGAAGATGTTGAGAAGATCATAGTATTGCCCATGGGTGTCACCACAAATGGTTATTTTATCAGACTGTGAAGATGTACATGTCAATAATAACAAGAATACATGTTTTGGTATACGGTCAATATAAGAATTATTATTAAATTACCTCTTTTAATGTAATTTCAACAAGACTTGGTAGCTTTGACAAAACATCTTTGACTTGCACCAAAATCTGAAACCGTGTTTTTGACTTAATAGGAGGGAACAAAATAAATAGCTCAGTAAATAATGACAACCAGAATCTTACCTGATATGCACACTTTCTATGGAGTTTCTTCTGGTCTTTGAACCATCCCATCATCTCTTTCATGAATGTCAGAGTGACTTTTCCATCTTCAAGTTTGGGGCCCACATAATCATCCTCTATAGCTGCAACAATAACATGAAATATCAAGTTAATAACAGTTTTTTTTTTACAGTATTACAATAATTTCAGAAATGTACATGAAAACAAGAAAGGAACATACTCATGTTTTCAATGTCCAGAGAATCAACCACTGATTTTTTGGTCTCATCGCTGGCAATGGCTCTTTCAAATGCCTTTTGTTTTACAATTTTGTTACATTCCTGGTACTTCATTCTTGCATCTTTGTCATTTGGTCGAACTCTCACAACCTTAAAAAGGATAGGATACCATTGATAGTTATTAACACCACAAAAATATTCAATTAAACAACTAACCTAATTTTCTATTACTATCTATTGTAATGAAAGGCTCTATTTTAACAAGCTGAATTGTTTTTTCTGAGGGACCAGTCTGCTCCAGTGTGTTCTTACCGTTTCATAGTCTTTGAGCGCAGCCTTGAACTTTCCCAGTGCCATGTTGGACGTGGCACGCCGATAGTATCCCTTTATGTAGTTTTTGTCTATCTCCAGGGCCTTTGTGGCATCAGCCAAGGCATAGCCATAGCACTCTGTGCGTAGGTATGCCAAACTTCGATTGCTGTAGTAAATGGCATTGGATGGATTGAGCTCCAAAGCCTCTGTGTAATACTTGATAGCATTTTCATAGTCTTTCTCTATAAAAATAAAATAAAATAAAATACACAGTTCAAAACACAAAGAATCTCTAGATAACAGGTTGACAAAATGACACTTAAAATGTTTTATATTCTGACCTTGGGTTCATTAACATTTTGTCACTGTCTGAATACATTATGCTATAGTGCATCATTGATTAACTATTGCCTTTTTCGTTAACAAGTGAAAATGATTGTTAGAAATACATATTTTTCATTTCTACTATTTATAATACTATACTTATAATACTTGGTTTAATAAAATGCAATGAATACACATCTGTATTTTTACATCCTGAATGAATTTAAATTAAACGTAATATCACACATGAATATTAACGCCTGGTTTTATTGTCGACTAATTTCAAGTTAATCATCTGTCCTCTTCAGCTCATCACTAATCTAAGTTGTGCTGCTCAAAGTGACAGCCAGAGCAACATGTATAAAACAGGGAAACACAGGCAACAAAACGCTGGCTTAGATGGAAATACGACACAGCACAAACTGACCCAAGGGTAAAATGTGTGATGGTCTCGCAATTATAAATCTATTGTAAATGTCTTAGCAGACGACTATACTAAGGCGTGACAGGCATGCTCCATGATGAAGCAGACATGCCGCTAATCGGCGTTAGCTAAGCCGGGCACCGCTCACTTCACAGCAGTGTGACTGAATGAATAAGGTGCGCGGCTAGCATGCTGTAGCTTAGCTACCCACGAGCTTATGTCTCCGGCTCTAATAATAAACCATCTTTGTTAATTGCGCCACCTTGGTTAGTTAGAAAAGCCTGACATGAAACGGTGTAGTGTCAAAGAAGTATTATTACCTTTGAAGTACTTATTCGCCTTCTCCTTGAGTAGCTCAGCATCATTACTTCCCTCCGCCATCTTCTTGTCACTACAGTTTTCCGATGTGCCCACCATTGATCAAATTGTCGTAAAACGTCGTAAAGTCAATCTTCTTCAGCACCATTCAGCAGCTCACAATGTTAAAGTTTCTCATCATTCTTGATTCATCCTATGTCATGCAGACGAGAGGATGAGTACAACAACCTGCAGTTAAAGAGAAGACGAGTGACCTGCTGCTGCTGTAGTATGGAGGAGTTCTTGGTAGCAAGTAAGGACATTTAGACCATCTAGACACATGAAAGAATATATGAAATAAATACAAAACTTAATGTAAAAGACTAAGGATCAAGATAAATGTTTAGACAGCCTATGGTAATTTCAACGCAAAATCTAAAGTGTTATCATTAGACAACCACCAGGTGTCAGCCTGTTCTCTGTTTAGCAAGACTTAACTAACTTGGTTTTGAATGCTTTGAGACTTATAGAATGATACTATGAGATTACAAAATTAGTTGCGTGTTTTCTGTTATGTGCATTTATTATTAATACAAAAAAAAAATAATATGCCTTTTGTTCTATTGTAGTAACTTTATGGTTGAACTGTGTGTTGTGTTCTACAGATGCTTTGCGGTGGAAGGTGCACAGTAAGTACCAGCCAACCACAGAATGCTGCAGAGACCACAGTTATGTCAATTAGCACATCTTTACATGGTCTGGGACAAGGTGTGCTTATCTCATGGATCTTTCTGAATAGCAATTCCAGAAACCCCCTAAATCACTTTATCTTTTGACAAATAGGTTAGCAATAGCAAAAAAAATTACAATCAGACAAACTACAAAGTATACAATACAATACAATGTCATCAAGCCTCAAAATAGAAATATTGTGGTTGAGTGGGTGATTGTGTGTGCCTGAGGTTTTTCAGATTAAGAGACATTTCGAAGTCGAGTGTGACACAAAGGAGACTGTCCAGCCTGCTGCTCTGACTCATGAAGTAAGAGGTCGCACAGCCCAGTGACTCATGGCATCTGTGTTGAGCAAAAATGAACCCCAAGTGTGAGTTCACTTTCCCCTTACCAGTTTATCTTATCTGAGCCATAACTAATTTAGACTGGTACTACAACTCAATAAGAAAGTGTAAACGCAGACAGTGAGTGGGAGAGACATTGTGGGAGGACAAGAGGTAGTGGAGGGAAATTGCTGTTCTCTTGGGTCCATACATAGTGCATGAGCGTGGGTTTTGGAAGAGGTCCTGAGAAAGTTTGAACATACACAAATGGACAAGCATGGAGATATATGAGCAACTAAAGTAAGGGAGCAATAAAGGTCAAGGGGAGAAGTGAGTGACATTCCTGGGCTGGGAGCCAGTGAATGATGAGGCCTAGTCAGTATGAAGTAAATGTATGTAATATGGGCCCATTCCCGAAATCCCAACTATTTATTATACTGTTGTCTTGCACAGTGAAAGTGAACGCCCCCTTTAAGGCTCCTTTAACTGTCGAACTTTTGCCAATATTTTGTAGCATGAGTCGTGCTCTACCTCCTTTCCTCAGCCCTGTCCACATAATTCACTAATGAGAGCTTGACTTAGGGGAACTGTGGGGGGCATACTTATTTAAACCATATGTTTTCCTAACAGCAAAGCACTTTTAGGTGAATCAGTGATCATTTGAAGAATTACTTTTTTCATTGTCTTGCCTAACAAATTCGCTAGGTGTGCTACATGCTGTGAGAATAGTGTGATTTGCAATGGTTACATTATTGAAGTTATCCTTCCTTGTCCATGTAATCTCCTGCTGATCATAGTAAATATAAAGAAACATGTGGGTGGTAATATTAGTTTCCATATTGTTGCCTGGGCATATTGTTAGGCATATCGTTCCATGTATAAAAACAAATTCATTAATTCATCAACATCTTATTACATCATGTTTTTTATGACAGCAAAATATCTAAATTTCACTTTTAATTCACTTCAAGGTATTTTTGTAGAGCCCACCATCACAACAGCACTCGCCTCAAAGGGTTTCACAAAATGTATCCAACAAAAAGTTTAAAAAGTCAAACAATGAAGTCTGTACCATCTTACTGAGAAAACATAAGCTTTGCAGCAGTACTGTTGTGAAAATACTTAAATGATGAGAATTGTAACACTTCACATATTTCTATTATTTATTTGATTATACATTCATAGTTAGTAATTTTAGAACATTTTAATAATAATATGGGCGCTTAGTACACACACTTTTTGTGCTACACAGTAAGGAGTTGGAAATGATTTGTAAGTGGAAAACAGAACGTGTTGCATACCTGTTGAACACGTCTACTACATTTACCTTTCCACATTAAAAATCCCATGTGTTCCTTGGACCTGCTACTTCCCTGGATACAGGGGGCTTGGGCGGCGTTATTAAAGTAATTGTGTTTATATTTTGTTTTGTGTCTGTTTACTTCTGTTACTGAGCTGTTACCAGTGAAATATGTTGAGCTAGTCTCATGGCATGCAAAAAGAATTTACAGCACATACAATGAATATGTGTACAGTATAAATGGTAGATTCCAGCAGTAGAAAGATCTTATTTATCATGTAACTTGTCAATCCATCCCATTCACGTATACAGTCTGAACCATGACTAAACTAGGTAATTACTGTAAGCCAGTTTTATCTCAAGATATTGTGTAACCAGAACCTAACCCGAACAGCTGCTAGAATAAACATTCAGCCCCAAATCAGAGGAAGAAACATCTAAACTCATCAGAGATTATTACCGTGAGTGGTACCCTGTGAACTAAGAGACACTGATTCACCCTATATACTTCGTCAATGTTCAAAAGTGGCGTTCAGTGTCTTAGTTGTGTTGTACCACTATGTACAGCCAATACAATGATTTGCTTATTAGGATACAAACGCTAACTGTGGAAAAGTCCATTTGGAGACCGTTATTTTATTGGGCAACAAACCTTGTTGAGTGGCACCACAGCATCATTAAAAGGAAATTTAGAAAATGACTTACCATACAATTAGAATAATTGTAAACGTAATTACCAAAAGTAAAAGCAGCCAAAATACTTACATTAACACAAATAGAAAAGTATTGTTTTGTATGGACTCATCTCATCTTAGCAGCATTTATCGGCAGCTCTTGTTTTGTTTGTGTTTTTTTTTAGAAGAAAATGGCACATTTATATATTCTTTAGCCTGTCCCAATTTTAGAACGTTTTTGCCCTTTTAAAATGGCCTTTGCCCCAATCAGTGCCACTCGGATGTTTGATGTGTCATGGCCACAGGAACAAGGAATCCGACACACACCCCAAACAGGAAATGAGGAATTTTACTAAATAGCTCAATGGCTGTGTTGCTGGAAGACACAGACAATACAGACAGATGAAAAATGAAAGATTAAATTGGGGAGCATATGAAAAATAT